>CM060958.1:11731753-11959253 GCA_030765055.1 Mantis religiosa
AGGAAATCTCAGAGCTGTGGTAATGTTTACATATACTACTAATAAGTGTAATTTCTGGTCTTAAGAACGTTAACACATTAGATTTATTTATTCAGGCTTTACAGTGTGAATGCATTTGTGACACACACTGTACTATTGCGGAACTTTTAGAAAGAAATACAGGTTTTGCTGGTCTAAACTTAGAAGTATTGTGTACTTACCCTTCACATTTAAATGATGATAGATGTAATAATGTAAACTTTATAAAAACTTACACACACCAAGGACAAAACATTTTACCACAAGCAATTTACTTTCATGGGCAGTTTATAAAGCTATCCAGTTTTTAACGGTAGTATTTTATACAGGGGCTTTCACAATTGAGAAATAATGCAAATAAATGCAAAATAAATTAAATTTTATATACCAGGTAGGTTCAAGTTATAACACATCTTATTTATTTCAGGACTGGGACCAGAGAGCAAGTTCGTTTATTTTAAATACACGTGAAATCTTTGTGTATGCGTGACAGAGATGGCAGCACTGTACACTGTATAGAACTCTAGTAAAAGCAACGAAAGTTAGGACTGTTTTTGATACTTAAAATTGTGACGTTTCCATTGCATGAACAGCGTTAAATCGATATTCCATTCATGCCGTCATTACACGTCAACATCGCCTGACAATTTGCCACGCGCACAGCCTTGTGAGTATCCGTCAGCATTCGTGGCACCCACCTGGAAGTCACTATTCGCATTTTCAGATCTTCATACAGGATTCTGTGCTCAGATCCCACGGAAATGCCAATTTTGGAGACGATGTCTTCAAGTCTTGGTTTGTTGTCACACGATGTTCTGTCTTCATTGAACTGTCACACCCAGGAACGTACATTAGACACATCCATGGTACCATCACCAATGCCTCACTTAACTGTCTTGGTTTGTTGTCACACGATGTTCTGTCTTCATTGAACTGTCACACCCAGGAACGTACATTAGACATATCCATGGTACCATCACTACATGCCTCACTCAACTGTCTCGATTTGTTGTCACATGATGTTCTGTCTTCACTGAACTGTCACACCCAGGAACGTACATTAGACACATCCATAGTACCATCACTACATGCCTCACTCAACTGTCTTGGTTTGTTGTCACACGATGTTCTGTCTTCATTGAACTGTCACACCCAGGAACGTACATTAGACACATCCATAGTACCATCACTACATGCCTCACTCAACTGTCTTGGTTTGTTGTCACACGATGTTCTGTTTTCATTGAACTGTCACACCCAGGAACGTACATTAGACACATCCATGGTACCATCACCACATACCTCACTTAACTGTCTTGGTTTGTTGTCACACGATGTTCTGCCTTCATTGAACTGTCACACCCAGGAACGTACATTAGACACATCCATGGTACCATCACCACATGCCTCAGTTAACTGTCTTGGTTTGTTGTCACACGATGTTCTGTCTTCATTGAACTGTCACACCCAGGAACGTACATTAGACACATCCATGGTACCATCACCACATGCCTCACTTAACTGTCTTGGTTTGTTGTCACACGATGTTCTGTCTTCATTGAACTGTCACACCCAGGAACGTACATTAGACACATCCATGGTACCATCACCACATGCCTCAGTTAACTGTCTTGGTTTGTTGTCACACGATGTTCTGTCTTCATTGAACTGTCACACCCAGGAACGTACATTAGACACATCCATGGTACCATCACCACATGCCTCACTAAACTGTCTTGGTTTGTTGTCACACGATGTTCTGTCTTCATTGAACTGTCGCACCCAGGAACGTACATTAGACACATCCATGGTACCATCACCACATGCCTCACTCAACTGTCTTGGTTTGTTGTCACACGATGTTCTGTCTTCATTGAACTGTCACACCCAGGAACACACATTAGACACATCCATGGTACCATCACCACATGCCTCACTTAACTGTCTTGGTTTGTTGTCACAGGATGTTCTGTCTTCATTGAACTGTCACACCCAGGAACGAACATTAGACACATCCATGGTACCATCACCACATGCCTCACTTAACTGTCTTGGTTTGTTGTCACACGATGTTCTGTCTTCATTGAACTGTCACACCCAGGAACGTACATTAGACAAATCCATGGTACTATCACCACATGCCTCACTTAACTGTCTTGGTTTGTTGTCACACGATGTTCTGTCTTCATTGAACTGTCACACCCAGGAACGTACATTAGACAAATCCATGGTACTATCACCACATGCCTCACTTAACTGTCTTGGTTTGTTGTCACACGATGTTCTGTCTTCATTGAACTGTCGCACCCAGGAACGTACATTAGACACATCCATGGTACCATCACCATATACCTCACTTAACTGTCTTGGTTTGTTGTCACACGATGTTCTGTCTTCATTAAACTGTCACACCCAGGAACGTACATTAGACACATCCATGGTACCATCACCACATGCCTCACTAAACTGTCTTGGTTTGTTGTCACACGATGTTCTGTCTTCATTGAACTGTCGCACCCAGGAACGTACATTAGACACATCCATGGTACCATCACCACATGCCTCAGTTAACTGTCTTGGTTTGTTGTCACACGATGTTCTGTCTTCATTGAACTGTCACACCCAGGAACGTACATTAGACACATCCATGATACCATCACCACATGCCTCACTTAACTGTCTTGGTTTGTTGTCACACGATGTTCTGACTTCATTGAACTGTCACACCCAGGAACGTACATTAGACACATCCATGATACCATCACCACATGCTTCACTTAACTGTCTTGGTTTGTTGTCACACGATGTTCTGTCTTCATTGAATTGTCGTACCCAGGAACGTAAATTAGACACGTTCATGGTACCATCACCACATGCCTCACTCAACTGTCTTGGTTTGTTGTCACACGATGTTCTGTCTTCATTGAACTGTCGCACCCAGGAACGTACATTAGACACATCCATGGTACCATCACCACATGCCTCACTCAACTGTCTTGGTTTGTTGTCACACGATGTTCTGTCTTCATTGAACTGTCACACCCAGGAACACACATTAGACACATCCATGGTACCATCACCACATGCCTCACTTAACTGTCTTGGTTTGTTGTCACACGATGTTCTGTCTTCATTGAACTGTCACACCCAGGAACGAACATTAGACACATCCATGGTACCATCACCACATGCCTCACTTAACTGTCTTGGTTTGTTGTCACACGATGTTCTGTCTTCATTGAACTGTCACACCCAGGAACGTACATTAGACAAATCCATGGTACTATCACCACATGCCTCACTTAACTGTCTTGGTTTGTTGTCACACGATGTTCTGTCTTCATTGAACTGTCACACCCAGGAACGTACATTAGACAAATCCATGGTACTATCACCACATGCCTCACTTAACTGTCTTGGTTTGTTGTCACACGATGTTCTGTCTTCATTGAACTGTCGCACCCAGGAACGTACATTAGACACATCCATGGTACCATCACCATATACCTCACTTAACTGTCTTGGTTTGTTGTCACACGATGTTCTGTCTTCATTAAACTGTCACACCCAGGAACGTACATTAGACACATCCATGGTACCATCACCACATGCCTCACTTAACTGTCTTGGTTTGTTGTCACACGATGTTCTGTCTTCATTAAACTGTCACACCCAGGAACGTACATTAGACACATCCATGGTACCATCACCACATGCCTCACTTAACTGTCTTGGTTTGTTGTCACACGATGTTCTGTCTTCATTAAACTGTCACACCCAGGAACGTACATTAGACACATCCATTCTCTCATCACCACATGCCTCACTTAACTGTCTTGGTTTGTTGTCACACGATGTTCTGTCTTCATTGAACTGTCGCACCCAGGAACGTACATTAGACACATCCATGGTACCATCACCACATGCCTCACTCCACTCACGATGAATTTCAATAGGTGTCACACCATGAAAATGGAGAAAACGAATGATTACACGTTGTTCTTGCAATGAAATTGTCGTCATTTTAAGTATCAAAAACAGTCCTAACCCTCGTCGTTGCCACTAGAGTTCTATGTATGCATTGTACAGTGCTGCCATCTCTGACAGGCATTCACAAAGAGTCCACATGTATTTAAAAAAGACAGAATTACCTATCTCGTCCAAGTCCTGAAAAAAAAACAGGTGTTAAAACTTGAATGCACCTCGTATAGGTATAACGTACATTGGGGATTTTCTGGACAATCACTTTCTGTCTCCTTCATTTATTTGTGTCCATATTAGCTCAATAGCATTCTTATCACAATGACACGGAGGTAAGGTATGTCCATTGGAGTCGATTGTGTTCAGTTTGAACTTATCTTTGTTTCTCTTAATTATCTCGTACAGCACCGGTTTTGATACCATATTTACATTATTACCATATTTCAGTGTCAATATAAAACACTGTTTGTAAATAAGGAAGCCCTGTACTGATCTGTCGCTGTCTGACGGAGACTAGGCAGTCATGATAGCAGTAGCAATATGTTTACGAACTTTTCAGCGCTCCCTTGTCACAGGGAGGGGTGGCGTAAGTAGATAATGTTTCAAGTTAAACCAGACTTAACTTAGCTGTAGTAAATGTTAAAACTACAATACACATAATACTTGAAATGTAGGCCTAGTTGTATTTTATTCATTCAGCGGTTCAGGTGCTAATAGAATTAAACTGTTTAGTAAGGTTAATTTCTATTATTGAAGCACTACTTTAGAAGTAAGTGTTGGATAAATAAAATATATGTATACTTCACTTGTTTTTGTGACAACAGTAAGTGATCAACCTGGTGATAAATCACCTGGACCTTTAGAGAAGTGCAAGGTTTCTCGTCCAGGATGTAGAGCAACCAGTTCTGAATGTCAGTTGCACCTGTTTGTTGTCTCAAACAGGTAAAGGATTCTCTGCACATTTCATCCTCGCTAATTACCATATCTCCTCGGGTAATTACAAAACAAACGAGGCTATTATGTACCACGAGGTAGAAAGTGTAGCCCAGGCAATAAGAAAGTGTATTCACTAATCTCTTTTTGTATACAACTCGCCTAAGTTCAACGAGTTTAGCTTCTCATAGATTAAATTTGATGACGTTACCTCAGGCAACTCTTAATGACATCTTTGAAAAATGTGCTACCTCCTATTAATGGAGCCCTTTGAAGTGAATTATCAACTGTATCAACTGTTTGTGACTCTTAGCATGAGAAATGTCAACTATCGAAGCGTTAAATCTTTGAACTTCTGAAGAATAAACACTTTTCACTTTAAACATTTTTTTGTAATAACAACAAAATGCACAAATAGGACGCTGAACTGTTAAGCAGCTAAACCCCTTGCAGCTGCCGCCATGTTTGCAAAAACTCGAGCGTTTGCAGATACTTCTATAAAACTGTAAGACATAAACTGTAGAAATACACGCTTACTTCACGGTTATTCCACATTATACGTTACCAAGTTTTTATTTGCATTAGAAACTCAACTTTTTACTGCGGGATATGCTCAATTTTAAGCAATCTGTTTTCTTTCTAATTTTTAAAACTGACTTACTTAGGAGTTCACTGTGATACCTGCACGTCAGTACAGATTTGCAAGTGCCCGAATCTTGGGCTAATGATACTTTTGTTAACTGATTTTACCGAAACATACACTAGCCTTAGCTACACTGACTTAGAAATATTCAATTTGTTTCCCGCAGCGTAAAATTTTCCTGACTAACGACTTTTATTCTCAGGCAGAACAATAACCCACTCTTATCGAGCGCGATACCCAGACATCGGATCACATACACCTTAGCAATCAATGTACGCACAGGTACTATACAAGGCCAAACCAGACATCAGCAAACGTCGGTGTCAACAAGTATACCGATGCGCTGTGTGTGTACAGTCCGGTACGGATACAAAATGTAACCTACGTCACAAACTGCCATCCTCCTCATTGCTTTCGATGTGGGAATTACAGTGAACAACCATGTACATTCCTAAATTGTCAAATGAGAATTTTCTGCGCCTCTCACTGAAACAATATAAAAATATTGGGTCAAAGTTCGTTCAATGTCACATGACGTTAATGGTGCATATGAGTACTACAAATCATTTTCATGTGTTTGTCCGAGATTTAGTTTATTTCTTATTTTACACAGCACTGAAAATCCAGTATTTTTGTATAGAATACTGGACAATTAATTTTTTTTTCTCGTTTGGTAGGTGGTGCATTCTGTATATTGTTAATTTTTGCAGACACCTCGTCGACTGCTTTTAGACAGCTCGAAAGTACATTCTTCAAGCTGTTTAATGGCAGTTCATAATACCCAAAACTTTTGATTTATAAAATGGAGATTGTCCAATAATTGTTATGAAAGTAATGCTATTAACACAATATGTCAAACATCTTGTACTCCCTGGAAGACAGATCTACCTGCGTGACGAGCGGCAGCTGTAATGAAACTAAAGCTACGCGTTGTGAACCGGACTATCCCGCGGTGTTGTCCCCCGGGACTGACGTCAGCAGTTACATGCTGCAAGACTTGTGAACTTCATATCCCTTTAAAGGTGTATGGGATCCGATGCCTGGTGATAACTCAGGTTGTATCATCTGTGGCCAGAAATAGGCAGCATGGGTTCGTTTCCCGCGCCCTTACTAACCTTCGTTTTTTCCGAAGTTTTTTCCAGGTTACCAGATAAATGCTGGGAATATTTTGATATTTACCTAACATATCCTGCTTAGTTCTTTCCAAGTAGCAAGTGTCAAGGAAGTCGTAGGTGGTGCTGCACTGCGATGGAGAGGTGTCTCGTCAAGGGAAGACGATGCAGTCGGCCAGCCTGCTTTGTTTTTCTTTTTGGCCTTTATGAAAAACCCATATGGTCATCGAAGAGAAAATAATAAAGGGAAAATTAAGAGGTTTGGGAAAGACTAAATGTGTAGATCACTTTCCTGAACAAACTGAATAAGAGCATAGTATACTGGTTGGATGCATGACTGTAATAAGGCGATGGTGCTAGCAGGAAAAGGAACAGAATTGTGAAACAGGCGGTGGAGGAAGGAAGAACGTTGGGAGCCAGCCTGCTTGATTAGCCGGAACTGATTGGCGACCACGGAAAGCTGCCGTCACTTGTTAGGGACCCACCGCTACTGTAGTGCTGTTCGGTTGGCCGCCTGTAGGGTACTTTTATCCCATCCTTCCTTCTGAGCTCTTATGCAAAATAAGCCATAGACTATAGTGTAGGAAGCCTCGCCGTGAAAAATAAAAATAAAAACAAATCATGCTTCTTGGATTATGCATTTATTTTAAAAAACAGAATTTATTTATTCAAATTATTTGTCGATTCCCCTAATATATTTTTATAAAATTATTAATCATATCATTAATTCTTCTGGCATTAGGTTTATTTTCAAATCGCAGATATTGTGGTACAGTACATCACACGTACAAATACGTCACATCTGATCACTTGAGGAAGCAATATTTATTTCGATACAACTTGCATACCTTAAACTAAAAAAATATCGTATTTGTATTTAAGTGTTGAGTTGCGAATATTTTGGAGTGTCATATCTTGAACCTTGTAGTTTCAAACTAAGCAAGCCTGTAGTTCCTATATGTTCTGTCACATTATATTCGTGAAGTGTAGACACACGTTGCTCATGTATTTGTCTGCAAGTGTGACTGTTGCACAACGTTTTGGCAACAGCTGTCGTCCAGAGCATTGAACCGAATACAAATATCCCACTTCACCTTAGTGATTCCAGTTTCCCAGCCTAAATTACACATGGTTTACTTTCATGTACCTTGATGCACTCATTCGAATATTTTTAGATGAGATATTTTTCTTTCTAGCTTCTTTAAATCACAAGTACTTACACTATTTATCATCCTCTCCATTTTTGAAGACTTTGTTATTTATCTTTCGATTCTTGTTAACTGCTGACTGTGATATTGAGCTTTTGTTGGTTTCCCTGGTTGGTGGGTGAAAGCTGGGATGATTTTTCATTATCATTTCTTTTCTGTTAACAATGAACTAACAGTATGTCGATGTAACAGGTGTGTTAATACGCCAGACAAATTTGCCTCGAGTTAGACATAGCAGAACACTTCTAGGCCACGCCATGGCTCAGTGGTTAGACCGCTTGGCTCTCACCAAGGCGGCCCGGGTTCGATCCCAGGCGACCGCAAAGTGAGATTTGTGGTGGACAACACGGCGCTGGGGCGGGTTTTCTCCAGGACTTCTGGTTTCCCCCACCATCTCATTCCACCGGTGGTCCATCTTCATCTCATGTACCATCAGTGTCACCGCCTGCGGTGCCGTATGTAGTAAAAGCGGGCATTAAACACTACACATTTCCAGAACACTTTTAAATGAAATAACTAAAACAGTAGTAGGAACTTATACGTAATGTAATGATAATATAATTGTTTTACCATCGCTGGTACTATTTGGGTTAGAACAAAATGGACGGTGATACGGGAACATGGGCTATGTTATTCTGTTATGGGTAGAGAATGAATTCTAACTGTTAACACCAACTTTATCTGTCATTAACTTTGCTTCTCTAACTTCTAGAAACATTTAGATAACAATAATGACGACTATCATAATTATATAAATATTTATCGTATATTAAACATCTAAAATTGCTTTGAAACAGTAATTTCATTGTTATGTATAAGCTTTTTAATGAGAAAATTACAGTACGAAAGCATAATTAACGACAGGAAAGATTAATTACGTCATATATCAATACAACTGATATATAAAAGCAAATAATATATCTGAGATATCCTCTTCAGTTATTTTATTCATTCAGAAATCATTTAATTTATTATATATAGTGTAAGTGTTGGATAAAACATTGTATGGTACAAGACTTATTTATACACTCTTGGAACATAACAAACCTTACAATCGTCCATAAAATTATGTGTTGATTCCTCTAGTACATAAATAACTATTGCTCGTCATGCAAAGTAGCTTTAATGTGTGTTGTTTTAATTTAAATCGTATGAGGCACTTTTGAAAACAGGAACAGATTATTGGATACTTTTCTACATAAGGATTAGTTTTTAACAGAGTTCTTGATAATCGTGTTACATTTTTTAAAGATATTGAGGTTAAATACCAATTTGGATATTTATACAACACATAGATCTTTCTCTAAGAATTCTTATTTGTTTTATTTGAAGGCCTTAAAATATGTATTTTAATGAAGTTTTTATTTAGCATTTTTGCAGCTAAAGTAGAATAAACAAATAAATTCCTTCCAGAATGTCCCCCATACACTGTATAAGAAGTAGTAAAAGAATTTTAAGTTCCTTTCAAGGGATTATAAGTAATCAGTGCCTAGGAATGCAGTGCAGAACAAAGGAGATGACTAGGTTTATCCAGTGGTCAGCGGAGACTCAATTATGTGGCGTAACCGTGTCGACATCGGAGATTCTGTTGTGTTGGAACTGATGAAAGTGAAAGTGTATCTTGTCAGGTCATTGATGAGAATGCTCAGAAAATGCTAACAACCTAACGCTGTTCTAATTACTAGTAACTATTACGAAATTTTCTTTACCACAAAGAGGAAAAAACACTATTCCAGTTTGCACTGAAGCAGGAAACAATGTATCTAGCATAGATAACTGTAAGAAATGTTGAAAATGATGCAACAAAATGAATAAAAGCTATAAAATATCACGACGGCGAAGTAATGTTATTTTAAAACATTAATAACAAAATAAATAATAAAAGTCATTTATAAAAAAGTTAAACAAATAAACAATACCTGAGGGAGGTAGCAAAATATTTGAGTATGGGAATTAATTGTTGTTTCACACTAGCCGTGTGTAGGACGCACTATGAAAGGCAGAGCCAGACTGAAAAATTCAATGCCATAGACGGGATTTGAACCACGGATCTTCTGGTCTCCGTCCAATCGCTCTAAACCATTGAGCTACTATAGCTAACGTGCCGTCATGACATTAAATTCTCCAACTGACTTGTATTTTTTCCGGTAAACCACTAGGAGTTCTCATAAACACATGAGACAACTACCTTAATGACGACTTACTATGCTGTAAGTACTTTAAGGTCCGGACTTTATAGTAAACCACTAGGAGTTCTCATAAACACACGAGACAACTACCTTAATGACTACTTACTATGCTGTAAGTACTTTAAGACCCGTACTTTATAGTAAACCATTAGGAGTTCTCATAAACACATGACACAACTACCTTAATGACGACTTACTATGCTGTAAGCACTTTAAGGCCCGGGCTTTATAGTAAATCACTAGGAGTTCTCATAAACACATGAGACAACTACCTTAATGACGACTTACTATGCTGTAAGCACTTTAAGGCCCGAGCTTTATAGTAAACCACCAGGAGTTCTCATAAACACATGAGACAACTACCTTAATGACGACTTACTATGCTGTAAGTACTTTAAGGCCCGGGCTTTATAGTAAACAACTAGGAGTTCTCATAAACACATGAGACAACTACCTTAATGACGACTTACTATGCTGTAAGCACTTTAAGGCCCGGGCTTTATAGTAAATCACTAGCAGTTCTCATAAACACATGAGACAACTACCTTAATGACGACTTACTATGCTATAAGTACTTTAAGGCGCGTGCTTTATAGTAAACCACTAGCAGTTCTCATAAACACATGAGACAACTACCTTAATGACGACTTACTATGCTGTAAGTACTTTAAGGCCCGGGCTTTATAGTAAACAACTAGGAGTTCTCGTAAACACATGAGACAACTACCTTAATGACGACTTACTATGCTGTAAGCACTTTAAGGCCCGGGCTTTATAGTAAATCACTAGCAGTTCTCATAAACACATGAGACAACTACCTTAATGACGACTTACTATGCTATAAGTACTTTAAGGCGCGGGCTTTATAGTAAACCACTAGCAGTTCTCATAAACACATGAGACAACTACCTTAATGACGACTTACTATGTTGTAAGCACTTTAAGGCCCGGGCTTTATAGTAAATCACTAGAAGTTCTCATAAACACATGAGACAACTACCTTAATGACGACTTACTATGCTGTAAGTACTTTAAGGCCCGGGCTTTATAGTAAATCACTAGGAGTTCTCATAAACACATGAGACAACTATCTTAATGACGACTTACTATGCTGTAAGTACTTTAAGGTCCGGGCTTTATAGTAAACCACTAGGAGTTCTCATAAACACATGAGACAACTACCTTAATGATGACTTACTATGCTGTAAGTACTCTAAGGTCCGGGCTTTATAGTAAATCACTAGGAGTTCTCATAAACATATGAGACAACTACCTTAATGACGACTTACTATGCTGTAAGTACTTTAAGGCCCGGGCTTTATTGTAAATCACTAGGAGTTCTCATAAACACATGAGACAACTACCTTAATGACGACTTACTATGCTGTAAGTACTCTAAGGTCCGGGCTTTATAGTAAATCACTAGGAGTTCTCATAAACATATGAGACAACTACCTTAATGACGACTTACTATGCTGTAAGTACTTTAAGGCCCGGGCTTTATAGTAAACCACTAGGAGTTCTCATAAACACATGAGACAACTACCTTAATGACGACTTACTATGCTGTAAGTACTCTAAGGTCCGGGCTTTATAGTAAATCACTAGGAGTTCTCATAAACATATGAGACAACTACCTTAATGACGACTTACTATGCTGTAAGTACTTTAAGGCCCGGGCTTTATAGTAAATCACTAGGAGTTCTCATAAACACATGAGACAACTACCTTAATGACGACTTACTATGCTGTAAGTACTCTAAGGTCCGGGCTTTATAGTAAATCACTAGGAGTTCTCATAAACATATGAGACAACTACCTTAATGACGACTTACTATGCTGTAAGTACTTTAAGGCCCGGGCTTTATAGTAAATCACTAGGAGTTCTCATAAACACATGAGAACACCTTAATGGCGACTTGCTATGCTGTAAGTACTTAAAGCACGAGTCAGTTGGAGAATTTAATGTCATATTGGCACGTTGGCCACAGTAGCTCAATGGTTTAGAGCGGCTGGACGGAGACCAGAAGATCCGTGGTTCAAATCCCGGCTATGGCATTGAATTTTTCAGTCTGGCTCTACGCTTTCATATCTTGAGTATGTTTTTCAAAATTACTTTTTCAAATGTATACTTATATTTGAACTGTCAAAGCATATGTTTACAGGAAATCTTAATATTTGGGTGAAATGCAAGACTTCCTTTACTTATTGCAAGCACGTCATAAAGTAAAAGGAAAACACTAACAACACAGTTTTCAAAATTGTGTAAACATTATAGTAAAACAATTATCAAAGCAATTTAAGTGGTTTACCCTACATGCAGGCCCAGACACATTTTCTATTATTATAAATGAATTAATTATTTACTTGCACATTTCCAAATTTTACAATTTACAACTTCAGGCTACATTTATTTGTGTTTACCTTGTTGCTACCTTGACTTACATGATACCCTGGTCTTCTGCTCTGCCAGGTAGCTCTTAATCTCCATGCCTCCTTGTTACTTAATTAGCTCCTTTCTTCCCCTTCATCTTTCTTTCTTATATTCTTTACATGCCTTGTTCATTTTCTTTTACTTTCTGTAATAACTCGCCAATACTTCTTACCTTCTTTTTTTCCTTTCCTGTTAAAATTTTAATAGCTACTGTACTCTTCTCCGCTTTCTCCCAGTTTTCCTTCCAGATCTTTTTTCTCCATATTGCTAACTCTTTGCATTGTATTACATAAAAGTTTTATGCTTTCTTTTCCCCCCACACAATTCACAAATTCCCTTTTCCCTACCTCTTATCCCTCTTAGAAATATTGTTCCTGTTCTCACCCAAGCTAGCCCTTCTCTCTCTTGCCTATTGCAGTAATCTACGTATGCATATTTGTATCTACGTATGTATATTTGTAAAATAAAACATCTATACCAGACTGTTATTATTCTTTCCATTATTATTCCATGTCTTCTTGTATTTCCTAATTCTACTAAAGCTACTTCCCTAGTTGCTGATCTTGGTAGCCTAGTAGCTCTTTACAAAACCTTCTATAGCTTTTATTCACCATTTTCTCTTATTATACAATTATTGTATATGACGGCGTATGTCTATCACCTCATCGTAATTGAAACGAAATGAACGCTAACCTTTGAACTTTGTTTGAAATAACATCAGGTGGAGAATGCGGTCTTGAGGCCGAAAGCAATTTTATTTCTTCTTGTAGCTCACATCTAAAACTGTTACCTTTTGAAGGTTAATGTTTTCAACAGTAAAAACTGGAAATAAATAAGATTCGGTTGAGACAGACACAGAGTGTTAAATGAGGTGTGAAGTTGAATGTGACGCATAAGGGCGGCCTGTTTGAAGGAACCACCAGCTGTCGAAGCATTACGAAACAAAAGAAACAACAATGGTAATTGCATGCTGTACGGAAGCTGGGCCACGATGATGACGTAATATAGGTGACCACGCCCTTGAAACCACGTACAACACATTCTGTCTGTTATGCTAATGGTCTAAGTACTTCTTCCGTTCACGTCGAGTGTGGAACTGTACATTACAAACCCTCGCTTCCTGTTTCGACCCCCTGTTATCTCGACACCTCTATCTTTTTTGCAGTTTCTTCTACTGTTACTAAAATCAGACACAAATGCAGTGTACGTAAATCAATGTTACAAAGCTTAATGATATGGATTGATACTTTGATACTTTGCGCTATATACCAGAGATCTATTCTGGGATCACCTCCTAGAGGCAGGGATGACGTTAAGAAACTCTACGTCACCCCTGTGACCATAGAAACAGTTCCATTCTCGAAGATCCGTTCTATTATGACACATCAAACAAGCTGCTCTCTTAACGGAGATCGTGGCGATGAGAAACCACCCCGGAATTTCACTTTCAACTTATAAAAAAGCCAAAAAATCAAAATTTACAAAGGGGATTGATGAGTATCCGAACCCGGAACTTAAAGAATGCGAGCTACCTCTCTCCATCGAGGAATATGTGAAATGTGATCATATTGTGTTAGCAACGCTTTGTTTAAATGCTAGGACCTCTGGAATTTGGAAATACGTACGTGATTACAAAAGTTAGGATAGAAATAAGTCAGGACACCGTCCATAATAGTTACCATTTGTATTAATTCTCTCGGAATATTTTATCATTGGCTGTATTCTCTTTTCTCCGTTTCCCAACAAGATTCATTTGTTTATTTTTCATTTCTAGCCTCCTTTAACTTCTTTGGTCATATCAGGGGCCTTGAGTTGAGAAACAACTGATTGTGTCATTCATTGATACCTGAATTGTCGGGTTTCTTAACCTAATTTTTATCTTTTTTAATATTAAGCACACTTACATTCGCTCCCACATTCATACTTTGACTCTGTGGGGGATGGGAAATTATTATGGCTAAAAAAACTTCCCCAAACCCCAGCCAGGAATCGAATCCAAGCCGGAGCAGTCAAGATTCATTGATATACACTGTATTTGTTCGAGATATTCTCGGCAAACAATCCAGGTGGAAAGATGATTAGAAATGGACGTTTCGGGAGGGTATATCTCTCCCATCATCAGGATGATCCTTGCTTGATCATCAAGTTAAGTAGCTACGCTTCTTTGATTCAACTACTTTTCTATACTCACGCCATCTCCTGACTTGGCATTTAATTTACTGAAAACAGTCTTTTGTTCTTTGTTTATATTTATGTTATATACAGTGATACATTTGTGTTTATAACGTTTATTAAAATAGATATGGTAGGTCTTCCAATGGATTCTCCAATTCCTTGAAGAGATTTTCCTTTCTTAAATAACGTGATGCAAATTTCTCTCTCTTCATTTGTAGTTCCACGATGTTTTTGACCTATATTACTTAAATAGCAGTCAACGGCTTTGAAAACAGAGATGGAACTGTCAACGACAGTGGATGAAACACAACTGCATTAAGAAAAGGGAAGGGGTGTGTGTCAGTGAGGATCATACCTGGGATTTTACTTACTAGACGAATACTTGTTTGACATGAAATGGGACATGATTTTAAATAACGATAGCTGTTCACTAATTGAGTGATATATCAACCCAAACTGTGTTTTATTTTTAAGTATAGACATCAACCGATGTAAGGTAGTAGTTATTCTTCGTTTCTTATCTATATTTTTCTGATTGTGCTTGTTATATTCTATGTGCTATGATTAGACAAATACTCTTTGGAGTATCTTTATATGTAATCTATAATACATCTAAACTAGTGTGCGAGGTACAGGCTAAGAGGACTTTATTTTGTTCGTAGATTCCGGCCTAGGCCTCATTTCGGAATCACTCCTACACACAAAATAAAAGCTTCCTTTTAGCCATTCTTTTCCCTTTTTGACTCTATGAAGCAGATTATTAAATTTTGATGTTGTTTAACGCTAAGGGATGTTATATCTGACGATGAATGTATGGATAAAAACGATGTCCTAATGAATCTGCTGTCCACAGAGCTTGAAGTTATACGATATCCATCCCTTGACGACAAAACAGAACACTCAAAGCCTTTCTCAGCCAATTTAACGGAGGTTCGAACTAGTACCTTATCAACATGAGGTAGATAAACTAAACCCACATCACAGAGTGATATTAGGAAGAACAAAAACATCGTTTCAGGTGATCACTAGGTGATGAGCTGGTGACAAGGGGGCACACTGAAGGTTCGCTGACAGCCGAAACGCGGAACCGGAGGTGCGTGGGAAACGTTTCTCACGTAAACAAGTCCAACTTTCCGTTTCCTACTCCATATTTCTTTCTCAAATGACTCACTCAATGCCCAATTGTTGCGGGACCACATTAATTAGTTGTATAACGTGTCCTGCTTCCTTGCGTAACTCACAGTGGCCCTCCAGGAAGTCCTTAACGTTTCGTTTACGAATTAATTGCATAGTTTCCATACTATTAGTCCAAGTTAATTGTTTTCCCTCGCCGTCATCACACACCTAGGTATGTCCTCAACATTTCCTGGTTTCTAATTGTATCTTAACTGTTTAACAACCTTTCTCAACGATTTTCTCTTAAGTGGCTGTTTAGATTTCAATCAAAAGCAATATTTAAAAAAAAACTTCCTTTGTTTCTTTGTTTTTAGTTGTTTGTCTCCTTATTTCACTTTATAATGGACGTAACATCCTATGTGATGTTCAAATAAGTACAGGGTACTTAGAGCTTAGAGTTACCATACATTCATCTTTCAGGATAAGGGAAAACCTCCAACGTTAAGTCATATCGGACGATGAATGAAATTATGTTCAAATGAGTACAGGGTACATAGAGCTTAGAGTTACCAGACATTCATCTTTCAGGATAAGGGAAAACCTCCAACGTTAAGTCATATCGGACGATGAATGAAATTATGTTCAAATGAGTACAGGGTACATAGAGCTTAGAGTTACCAGACATTCATCTCTCAGGATAAGGGAAAACCTCCAACGTTAAGTCATATCGGACGATGAATGAAATAATGTTCAAATGAGTACAGGGTACATACAGCTTAGAGTTACCATACATTCATCTTTCAGGATAAGGGAAAACCTCCAACGTTAAGTCATATCGGACGATGAATGAAATTATGTTCAAATGAGTACAGGGTACATAGAGCTTAGAGTTACCAGACATTCATCTCTCAGGATAAGAGAAAACCTCCAACGTTAAGTCATGTCGGACGATGAATGAAATTATGTTCAAATGAGTACAGGGTACATAGAGCTTAGAGTTACCAGACATTCATCTTTCAGGATAAGAGAAAACCTCCAACGTTAAGTCATATCGCACGATGAATGAAATGATGTTCAAATGAGTACAGGGTACATAGAGCTTAGAGTTACCAGACATTCATCTCTCAGGATAAGAGAAAACCTCCAACGTTAAGTCATGTCGGACGATGAATGAAATTATGTTCAAATGAGTACAGGGTACATAGAGCTTAGAGTTACCAGACATTCATCTCTCAGGATAAGAGAAAACCTCCAACGTTAAGTCATATCGGACGATGAATGAAATTATGTTCAAATGAGTACAGGGTACATAGAGCTTAGAGTTACCAGACATTCATCACTCAGGATAAGAGAAAACCTCCAACGTTAAGTTATATCGCACGATGAATGAAATGATGTTCAAATGAGTACAGGATACATAGAGCTTAGAGTTACCAGACATTTATCTTTCAGGATAAGAGAAAACCTCCAACATTAAGTCATATCGGACGATGAATGAAATGATGTTCAAATGAGTACAGGGTACATAGAGCTTAGAGTTACCAGACATTCATCTCTCAGGATAAGAGAAAACCTCCAACGTTAAGTCATATCGCACGATGAATGAAATGATGTTCAAATGAGTACAGGGTACATAGAGCTTAGAGTTACCAGACATTTATCTTTCAGGATAAGGGGAAACTTCGGGAAAAAAGCCTTATCCAGATAACTCATCCTGACCTGGATTCCAACTCGTAATCTCTTTAGAGTGACGCAGATACGCTATCTCCTACGCTAGAAAGGCAATCATCTTTTACGTTGACCAGCTACACAATAGTCATTCACATCGTAAAAACTTCTCATGCACATTTGATTTGTCATGAAAATATCTCAGAGGTGTAATACTTTAATCAAAAGCAACATTTTATCTTAACTTAATATGTTCCATGATTTTTTTTCTACGTTCTACTATTTACTTTGGTGCGGTTTCTATAAACCATTCCTTAAAGAATCTCATCTTTGTAAGTACTTCATGCTAATCTAGGTAAAGATATACAGAATTATTTAATTATATATTTTGTTGAAGTCACTAGGGGAATAATTGAAGCAGGATCGATAGCTAGTCAGATGTTTGAAAGAGCTCTCTGTATGCAAGTCTTGGAATTCTATATTCTTTTCATGACATCACGAGAAACAAGAGAGTGACGATTCTATTTAAGAAAAAGAGAATATCGAAATATTCTAAGCAATTATTACTGATATCCAAGAATTAGGTTATGCCATAAAATCACTATTTGTTATACATTTTTAGTGTTTACGTATAAGCTCTTTAAACGTAGGTAAATGTAACTTGGGGTGGGGCATGTTTTTGATAATCTTTGTACCCTATTTTTGGAGGGTACTGAATAAAAATACTAAAATAGTGTCGTTTTATGACATTATGAGAGTCATACAGTGTCTAAATATTGTGATTTGATAAAGTGTTGTATCAGAAGTGAGTTTTGACCTTGGAGCGCCTACAGAGATGGGTGTTCACGATGTTCTCCCTCTGTAGTATTGTTAAAACTTCTCCGTGGTAGCATCCTTCAAGGTAATCAGGCATTTGTCACTGATGATGTACACCAACGGCTTTCCTCTTTGTGAATAATTGTTCTTGGTAACGCCTAGCTTCTTTTTGTACTGTGAATTTTGTATGCCTTTTTGTTTATATAACTTTGTTGATTCAAGGCTTAGATAAGTGTAATATATTACAGTGACGTTCAGTATTGCATAACTTAAATATAACTGCCAGCAAGTGTTTTGTAGTATAGCCTTGCACGTTTGGGACTTAAGCTAAAATCCTAAGATCTTTGCGGACGTCCGGATAATCATGGAGAATTGTTTACAAAAATGGAGTCCAGACACATTATCATAACCTCCTTATTAATTTAAAATTTCCGGATAAACCCTGTTGCCTGAAATGTGTAGAAACAATGTTCACCAGTAGAGGCAAATAATTAGTTTTATTGATTATTATTTAATTAACAGACCAGACATTCAGTAATGACCAATTCAATTAATAACAGATAGAGTCAACATGAAAAATTCAATGCCATTGCCGGGATTTGAACTACGGATCTCCTGGTTTCCATCCCGTCGCTCTAACCCAATGAGCTACCATGGCCAACTTGCCACCATGACATTAAATTCTCCATTTGACTCTTGTATTTTCCTGCTAAACCACTAGGGGCTCTCGCATCCGAGATACACTGTTTGCGACGACTTACTATCGTAAGTACTTGAGTCCTAGGCTTCATCACTTAACTTTTATTATTTTAGTTAATTGATGGAAATTAATCATTGCTTTACATACGTCGTATATAGGCTAAGTATTTTGATAGAGTCAACATGACAAATTCAATGCCATGGCCCGGATTTGAACCACGGAACTCTGGTTGCCATCCGGTCGCTCTTGCCCATTGAGCTACCATGGCCAAATTGCCCTCATGACATTAAATTGTACAGTTGACAAAAACCATAGTCTATATACGGCTAGTGTGGAGAAATGATTAATTTCCATCAATTAACTAAACTAATAAGAGTTAAATGATGAAGCCTGGGACTTAAGTACTTACGATAGTAAGTCACCACAAACGGTGTATCTCGAATGCGAGAGCCTCTAGTGGTCTACCGGGGAAATATACGAGTCAATTGGAGAATTTAATGTCATGACGGAACGTTGGCCATGGTAGCTCAATGGGTTAGAGCGACTGGACGGAAACCAGAAGATCCGTGGTTCAAATCCATGGCATTGAATTTTTCATGTTGACTCTATCAAAATCCTTAGCCTATATACGGCTAGTGTGAAGAAATGATTAATTTCTCTCAATTAACTCAATTAATAACCTTGAAGCACAGAGTAAAGATGAAAAATTCAATGCCATTACCGGGATTTGAACCACGGATCTCCCGGTTTCCATCCAGTCGCTCTAACTCAATGAGCTACCATAGCCAACTTGCCGTCATGGGTTAGAGCGACTTGACGGAAACCAGGAGACCGTGGTTCAAATCCCGCCCATGGGATTGAATTTTTCATGTTGACTCTATCAAAAATCTTAGCCTAATACGGTTAGTATGAAGAAATGATTAATTTCCATCAATTAACTAACCTTGAAGCAGTTATTTTATATTTATGTTCACTTAAAATTGATTTAATGTTGAATAGTTTTGAAAGGTTATTTAAGGGAATACTTATAGAAAATGTTATTTAATATAATAATGGATATGATTGTGGTTAATTGTTCTATGGATCAACAACGAAATGTTGATTTCCATAGTAACGCAAAATATATAAAAACCAAGACGGGAAGAAGTGACTTTCTGCTGTATTTAGATTCAGAAAAGTACGGACGTGTGTGATAGTATCAGAGATTTTGTAGAAGTACTGTTGTGCATGAAGTCTTGCAAAAACAACAGGCAAAGTTTAAAAACTAAATAAGAGCACCGATAACAAAAAAATCTTCATTTGTTCAATATTTTAAAGAGTGTGTTTAAATGTAATAACAAAATCAAATTAAATTACAATTTTGAGAAGAAAGGGAGAATTATCATTAATTTATTTGCACATCATCTTGTTTTCTCTTTCATCTGCGACGATGCCGTGAGCAGCTGAGGAATTTCGAGTAAATCTACGAGAACTTCGGTTCCACCATTTACATCATCTTCGTATTAGCAAATTCTGTTTCAACCTGTGTTTTCTTGAAAAATCCTCACACAGTTCGAAGGTCATTGAAATTTCCTACAGCTGTTTCGCAATTGTTTCTAATTATTAAATCAAAGAAACTTTATTAAACAATGTATCTTATAATATTTATATGAAATAAACCAAATTAAAACAAAACTTTAAAAAAATACACGTTTTACTTTCATGTTCATGCTTTTTTTTAAAGTTACCCTCAGTATAGCATAAAATCGGTGAGTATTTATGGCAAGATCTTTTACGATCAGTTATAGCTAACTTGTATGTAGCGAATAGAAGCTCTAAATTCAAGCGACAAACATGGCGTGTAAAACATCTGAACAGCTAAGAAACAGGAAATTATTCAAGTAAATATTTACGAACTGTAAAGCAAAAACTTACACAGTTGATAAATATTTTAACAAACCGAGAAGTTGACATTAAAAATTTAATTTGAAAATAGAACAAAGACTTGTTACATTATGTAGCCTCACCTATAATTTATATTCAATTATATGCATAAAATCGTAGCTGTTATGCCGTGGTTTTGAGTTTAATTTTAACTTTTTGCAAATATTTCATTTTGTTCGTGAAGTAATTATAATTTGTCTCAAAGTAGAACCGTATTGTAATAAATATGTAAGAGATGGAACAGAGAGAGACAGAGATACTTTAATAGAACGCTCTTAGATTGCTGGCACAAGGCATTCTCAAAAGTCTCATCTCGAAAATTAAAATGAGAAGGCCTTGTGGTGTTTTGGGAAATAGGCGAGTTAGTTTTGTCCGGAGCAGGTAGAATACCTCGTCTATGGTCCCCATTCGGGGGGTCCGGGTTCGATTCCCGTGGCCGACCTACTTGACCCATGGATTTTTTCGGGGGTTTTCCCGCGTCATCAGGTGAATTACATCCCCCGAATTTCCTGTCTCTTCATTTCATCTCCATTATCATTTCATACCATCTCTCATCTGGTGGTCTCTTTCAGGGTAGAAAGTGTCGGTGAGTGTCTCGGTGCTGTATGGCGCGATGACATGCTCCTGGTAAACACCTCCTCCTCCAGTAGAACGGTATCCGCACTTCGAACACAGTCTCGAACATTCGAGCCCCTACCTCAATAGGAGTTGTTCGGATTGGGTTGGACTCGAAGGGGCAGTGGTTCCCGATACCCATGGGAGATCGGGTACATCTCGGGATGGGGTTGAGGGAAGCCATATATTCCCGCGTACTAGCCAGCATAGCTAGTAGAAGGTGTGCTAGATCACCAGGTGGCCCCACCGAGGTCATATCGGTAGCCTTCCCCTTTGGGGTTGGTGCGCGTAAGTGGTGTATCCACTTCCATCCCATCTTGAGTCCATAGGACCAGATGGGGGGGCTTGTTAGTCTCTAGGTTGCCCTATGGAAAGCCCCACTGAGGCGCCGAGCACCCTTCGGGGACAGCTCGGTAACTCCCTGGTCATTAGAGGGAGGGTCAGTGTTCACTCTGTGTGGATTGCCCTGGTGGGGACATTTCTGAACCGCACTAGTGTGGGAACTCCGTTGCTCTGGCCTGCCAGGGAGTTTCCAACTGGTAAAGGTCTGAGAACCTTGCCCTCTACACTGTCGTGGCTCCTTTGGATGGCTGCCCCCTGTCTCCTCTCGCTTCATCTTTCCTCTCGGGGATGCCCCACTAGGGGACATAGGTACAATACACCAAGTTTGGACCTCCGTGCCAAATCCCATCCGTAGCGTTGTCAGTCCAGTTCAGTTTTGTCTGAAATTTTATGTCGTACCCGCATTTATTTTTTAATTTACTAACTTCAACGTTAGGTCATATCGGGCGATGAATGAAATGGGTGAAAGGATGCTTAAATGACTCCAGAGTCCATACAGCTTGGAGTTACCCGATATTCGTCTTTCAGGATAAGGGAAAAAAGCCTTATCCAGATAACTCACCCTGATTGAGGTTCGAATTCGGGACCTCTGAAGTGTAAGGTGAGCGTATCGGCAATTTGCCAAGGTAGCTGAGTTGATTATTGAAGTGACATATTTAAACCGAAGATACGTAGTTCAAATCCTGTGACATTGCTGTGATATTTCGGCTTTAGGCTACAAGTGAAGTATGTCGAGGAACAATTGCCTATCAATATGATATTCTTTTGAAGCACAAAAATTTTAGACCTATATTTATAACTTTTATTACAAGAAACTTTTCTTTTTGTTTAGTCCAAACAGCTTTGTCACCTAATAAGATAGGAAATTATAGTTGCCGCAGTATGAGAGTAGAGTAGATACTAAAAGATATGCGCATCAACTGTAGTTCGATAAACAACTTTCTTTCCTAGTCACTTCACGAATCAATAGCGATACAAATCGAATAATGCAGCAGTAAATAATATTAGAGATAATGAACAAAACTGGTTCTTTTTTTCCAACTCATTAATTCATTAAGGCTTGATGTCGAAGAGATTAATGAGTGTGAATAATTAAAGCAGCCTCTTCCCCAGGCCCCAACAAAATTAAAGATATAAATTAAATGATGGCAGCAGGATTTTGACGTGAGCGGAGATTTGAATGCACGGCACAGAGGAGGTCGACAGAGGCTATCGTCCCACTTAGTGAAGAACCTGTCGTTTAGATGATGATTCCAACAGGTGAGTTCAGCCTGTACTGCCGCGAGCACTGACACACTACTGCACGATCTACTGTTAGCGGTTGGCTATGTGTGGCTCGCGAGACACACGCCAATAATGCTGTAGATATTCCTCCCCAAAAAACAAATGCGCTTACTTAGTTCGTGCATCCATGGAAACACAAGAGATTGCATAGACTATAAGGAGACCAAACTGTAAAACTTACCAACAATTGAAGCACTTAGATTCAGAAGTTCGAAGCTGATATTGCATACATGGCCATCTGTAATTCAACTTAAGTTAATAACCAAGCAGGCCATATAGATGATGCCACAAATGCTTAGGTTTATTGAAATCCCAAATTGTGACGTAGGACCAATCAGAATTAAGTATTGCGGTGGCTTAGCAACAAAAACAGAAAAAAGAACCAATGATTTTATTCTTAAATTTTTTCATCTGGCTTTAACTCTCGAAGAGGGTAAAAGACTTCTTGTAACTACGAGAAGTTATTGGAGTTCATTATTTATGAAGTTTAGTAAATGTTTAAAATATACATCGAAGACGCGACGCTACGATAAATAATTTAATTAAAAAACCGTTGCATCATTTATAAATAAAAGGAGAAAATTAATATATAGTAAAGGGTTATATACATCAGTGGAAAAAGTCGCATTTAAAGAAGAAAATGACGTCAAGAAATATAATTCCAAGTAAAGTAAAACAGTCTTAATTATTTTATTCCATAGTTGCCCAAAAGTGAAATCCCTTTTGTATCGATACCACGCCTGAGAAGTTTCACATCTCATCGCTCGCCGCAGCTGCCGGAGAGAGGATTTATAGAAATCTTCGAGAACATCATCTTCATGGCTTTTAGACGAAAGGTTCATCACTTCTACATCAAGGTAAGATTTGGCTTCTACATGCGTCGCCACACCGAGGGAGCGCGAAACTTTTGCGCGTGTGGGGTGTAGACCTCACGACGGGGCGAATCCAACTTCAGATATGTCACCGCATCGTGTGATATAAATCCAACCCACAAGGAGGGGAACCGCTCCAAGTTGTTAAGTCAACGTTTTTGAGAAATTCTGTTAAACACACGATAAGTACTCTGAATACCAGTTCTGTAATAGTGCTAAAAGATTTGCGGATTAGAAGATGTTAGGTCAAACATATTATGACCCTGGCTTGTTGAATGGACATTAATTTCAGAAACAAAAAGTTGTTAAGTCAGCCTTTTCGAGTTAGATGTTGTTAAGTCAAGTAGTTGCCGCATTAGCCGTTTGGTGGTGCAGCTACTCTGTGCCACCCAAGCTCTTTGATATCAGCGTTGATACATTTTATATTACATTTACACATTTTTATACATTCTTCAAGTGCACTTTCAGAAAGTTTCTCTGTACTTCCCAAAACCAGGGCACTCTTTCATGCCTGTTGACAGAATTTTTGGCAATATTGAGAAGAAGAAGAAACGATCAATGGATAAAGTCTTAGTCCCTTCCACATTGGTGAAACTGATCAAAGATTCACTACAGAAGAAGGCCATTGATGTTGTCCACTGACCGATAACGGGGAACATGATGACACTCCAGTTGTTAAAGATGCCCTCGACCATGTCCTGGTAATCCAGGGTGTGTATTTCCAAAGAGGATGTGTACCAGAAGTTCGTCACACAATGTATTCCTCACTTTATCGTCCCCAGTGTCTTTTGAGGAGAGTAGTGAGGTTACAAGACTTACACAAGACATGTGATAGTGCGACAAACACACCAGATAGGCTTCGGAAGATTAAGAAGGCAAAATATTACGATGTTCGTTCACTACTGGAACATGTCACTCTGCCAGAAGGTACCACATTTTATGATACAATGACATCTGGAAGTGATGTAGCTGACGATGTAGTAGAGATGGAGTGATGTTCTGATGACAATGTTGTATGTCAATACATGAAGTGCACACTGGATTAGTCCATAGTAGAGATGTATTGGTGAAATAATTTATCCATGGCTACATATTATAATATTGTATAATGGAAAAACTCTAACATTAAGAATCAGAAGTTGTTAAGTCAAGTGACGTAACAACTTTTCATCCATTTCAAATTAAAAGTTGTTAAGTCCTAATAATAAAATATCCTGTCACACATGCACTATATGTCACACCGTGAGAAACACTTCAGTACACTACTGTGTACCTCCAAACGGACCCATCACATAAAATTCTTTCATTTTATTGCAATTTTGATATTTAAAATTACCTTTCAAAACTTTGAGCAGGTCTCCTGTACAATTTTGAAACAGTGACTTCTGCTTCTGACCGCTTCCATTATAAAAAATACAGAAGTAAGTAATTTTAAGAGCACTGGATGCAAACTCAAGATCGTTAAAATGAGAGTTTACACAACAGTGTAGTTTTGAAGCCTAAAAATATTATCCTCTATCCTTGAAAGGTAGAGATGGGTCGTCCTCGAAATTGCGCTACTCGATACTCATTATATCGACATCGAACGATACCTCAGAAAAATCACTCGGTTGCCAGGAACGTAGTATCTGTACAGAAACATTATGCAAGAAAATAATCGTGTGTCAACTGTCAGTTAACAGTTCCCAAGGGAAAAATACACTGCATCAGTGTATATCTCAACGAGGATTTGTCTCTAGTGCACTGCATTAGTGGAAAAAAATTCAAATGTACATAAAACATTAGCCGATAAATATTTGTGTACTCCACGCACAAAAGTTTTCTCTGAAAGACTATTTAGTACAGCAGGACTCATATGTGACAGAAAAAACAGTAGACTTGACTCCGAAAGAGTGAAAATGCTAGTATTTTGTTAAAGGACGTTGTATTGCTTTTAAATGTCTAATGTAGAGTTTAAAAATAGGAAAACTGGTGGTATTCAGTTTTTTCGAGTACATGTACACCTTTTTAACTTTATTGACATTACACAGTTCCGCCAACATTCTATTTTGTATTGAAACTAGAAGTAGAAATGACGGTATCGACTATCTGGCACGTGGAAAATAGCGTGTATCGATATCAAGAATCGATATCGAGAAAAACTGGTGTCGATCCATAACTGTCGAAACCAATAATTTACTTGAGAATTGTCTTTCAGTGCTGTTTATCTCCAAAATTAGCCTTTATGATGCAAGTTTAATTTTTTTAAACTTTCACAAGGGTTCTTATGATAAGTAAAAGTCTTACAGCTAGAAAAGTTTAGGAAAATAAAAATTCCGAAGCAAGTGTATTTAGAAATAATTTATATTAATAAAATGTAAGAAGCATAAGATTTTAAGTTGTAAGTTACTCATATTGTAAATGATATGACAAGTTTGTAAGAGTGGTAGGCTTGGAATTTAAATTAAGTTCCAAAATGTCGAGAATTATACTGTAATAGTTTACTGTAGATCATTACAGGAGCATACTCCAATTACTTGAGCTGGCAGATGACTAAAGATGTACAATGAATGCATTAATCTGTTACCAATACTGAAAGAAGGTCTAAGATGATTTATACATATAGAGTGTTTGATACATGTACCAGCAATGGTTCCAAATGTATAAAATAGGTAACAGACTAATTCATTCATTGTACATCTTTACCCAGCTGCCACCTCAAGTTAATTGGAGTGTAGAAGATGTGTTTATACTAGAAAGTACTCAATATATCTGTCTCAAAATTTATAATGTTGTTATAAAATATGCCTTAAATATCTTAAAATAAAAATATGATTGGAAATTAATTGTTTTTCCACACTAGCCTGTGTAGAAAAGATTTGAATACATATAGTCAGACTGAAAAATTCAATGCCATAGACAGGATTTGAACCAGGGATCTCCCTGTCTCCGTCAAGTTGGTCTTAACCATTGAACTACCATGGTCAGCAACTGACTCGCATTTTCCCTTTAAACCACTAGGAGTCATCATAGACAATGAGGCACTCTTCTTTCAGTATAAGGGAAAAGCTCGCAGATAAACCTTATCCAGATATAATCCCTGACCGAGATTCAAATTGAGGACCTCTTGAATATCAGGTAGACATGCGACCCCCACACCACATAGGTGGGATTTCTTCTGATTACTGGGTGTACTGGAGAAAGTGAGTACCAGTTCAAGAAAAAAAAGCAAGTAAGGGGATTCATCTTTACGTCCATATAAAGTTCGTGTTGCATGCCACATAAGCATTCATCCTCACAAATTTAAACATGCGGTATGTAAATACAGCTCAGTAGAAATGCCTTACTTTGAAAACCTCTTTTCTGCAGCCATCGAATTATAAGAATTTGGAAGTGAAACCTTGTGATCATAAATGCTTTATTAAAATAAGTAACTATTTACTTTATATCTTTTGTTACTAAGGGGCGGCATTGGTGAAATTTCGTAAAAAATGACAAACAGTGACATTCTTCGTTTTTGACTTACAATTATGTTTAAACATTGTAGTTTCAGAATCTTCCGTCAGGTACGCTTTAGCACAATTTAAAGAGGCGTTACGTCGTTATTAAACTGTGTATGTGTGGGTGGGCGTGGCCATCTATATTACCTTTGCAATCTTGTTGCAAAGAAATTGATGGAATTCTCACGTTTAAACCAAGCGGTTTGATTTAGTAGACTGTGGTAATGTGCAGAGACATCTTCTGGGTGTTTGTGAAAGCTACTGAACACTTCTGCTTGCTTCTGCTTTCATACTCGTTCCTAGTTATTAAAAATGAAGGCAATGAAAACTGAAAATAGCTAGAAAAGGTTGAATATTTTGAAAAATGAACTCAACAATTATGTAAAATGGTTAGAAATAGCTCTATAATGTTTTTATTATGTATCTGCACATTACAAAAAGGAAGATAATTTCTGCACACTTCGAAATAGAGAGGTAAATAATGTTTTTCTCTAAATTCTGTAGCACTGTTAGGTATGATAACTTCTGAGTGCTAAAGTCAGTTGATGGTTTTCTATTTAAATATATAAAGTTTGTTTTATTAATTTTTATTTGTAACAGCTTTTCCTGTGCATGCAATTTTCTGATATAAGTTGGAGAGCTTTCTTAGAAGGTATTGAAGAAAAATAATTAAATTTTATCCAAGAAAAACAATTTCTAATTCATGAAATGGATGTGTTTAATGGTGTATATATTGTGACTTTGTGGGTTCGTGAAATGAAAAGTCCAATTGCACCACTTAAAAATGTTCTTTATTTCCACCGACTTACAGTTAAACACTTGCCAACTACACAGAATTACGTAATGCACACAATTACGATTCACCAGTTCGTCCGTTACAATTTCACTGTACGCTCACAATTACGTAAATTCTTCCGTTGCACAGTCTTCTCGTTCTTACACTAGCGCTGCACCCTTACAGCTGTTCGCCAAACACTCTGACTCACTCCTCTTGCACGACGTGTTGCTTATATAGGGTCCGCTTGCCGATCTGGAAGGTTCTCCATTAGATGAAATATCCCGTAAGTTCGAGAACACAGGTGGAACAGAAAGAGACGGCGCAGTGATGTTTTTTGTCCCAACCATCCCTTCTTAACGCTATAAGACAAACGAGGGGGCGGGGCGAACGCCGACCCGTCTCCTGCTTGCCCACTCTACAGGGTGTTCCGACGCTCGGGTGACAATATAAATCTTTCATAGCCTGCCTCGATAGCGTAGATGGTAGCGTGTCTGCCTCACGTCAAGAGGTCCCGAGTTCGAATCTCTGTCAGGGTGAGTTACCTGGATAAGACTTTTTCCGGGGTTTTCCCTTATCCTGAAAGACGAATGTCGGTTAGCTCTAAGCTCCATGGATTCCGGACTCATTTGAACATTATTTCACCCATTTTATTCATTGTCCGATATTACTTAGCGTTGGAGAACATAAATTAACCCCCCCCCCCCCGCAAAGAAATCTTTCAAAATTAAATCGTATCGGAGTGAAATGCATGAAATGAAGCTTGAAAGAGTCCAGGGTCTATGAAGCTTGGAGTTACTAGACATTTATCTTCAGGATATGGGACCCCAGAAAACACTCATCCAGATAACTCACCCTGACTAAATTCGAACTCGGCACCTCTTAAACAAGAGGCACACACATTGCTACAGAGGCGGGCTTACTTATATTTTAAACAAATTATTGTCCATAAATTTTAATCATAAGTTTTCCTAATAGGCTAACTTATTGTTTAAAGGTAGATGCATCTAAATCCATTAAATATTCTATGGTTTCTGAGAAGATGGGTCATAAATTCGTAGATTTAATCTTCTCATGATGAAACTATCCGTACCTGATGTTGCTAAGTTACGACAGATAGTCATTTCTCCAAGTACTTTAAGCCAAACGTTATTTGCATGGAAATTCTCGAGTCGCGTTTCAGTTCAGTAGGTTTTAAAATGTAGTGAATGACAAGCGAAAGTTCTGTTGAATGAGAAGCAGCCAAACATAAAATCCTCAATTTACTATGTAAGTAGGTGGTCCGTACGTGGCACCTGTTGAAAGGTGACAAAACAGGGGGCGTGGACTCAAGTATTCGGATGCTCCATGTAGGTCAGTTTCAATGATCTTCTCTTGTTTCTCTTCTGGTATTCAGGCTACTCACCGCCTTCTTGATCTTTCCTCGATCTGTCTGGATCGTTTTCTAAGAAGCAGCACAAAGAGGATGTGGTCGAGTATTCTATTCAGAACGCATACGTTCGTCATTGTCCCTGACATAAAACAACTCCGTATTTGTAAAAAGTCTGCCATTTCGATCGCGTACGCTTCTTGGATACTCTTAGAAGATATTAAAGTACTGGCAAGTTACCTATCGTGGCATGGAATGTCTACAAAACTATGTTATAATTGGGAGCAAGCATAAAAGTGTAAAAATGCTCACTTATGATCTATTATGACTCAAAACTGAACGTAGGACCTGAAAATAACAACAGTAATTTAAAATAACAGCTTTAATATAACTAGATTACAATTTAACCACAAAAGAAATCATATGAAAAAATGTTTCATTCGTTTTGGTCTACGCCAACTCTATATTGGCAGTACTTCTTATGATATTTGAAACACAAACGTAATGTATACAAATATAAAAATTTGTAACTTAAAATTTCACTTATCTTGTAAGAAATTATGAAATTTTTCTTATAAATTAATCAGGAACGCGAGTTGGAGAAAAATCTCACATCATGAGTCAACAACTCTATTATCAAGGTCACGTTCACCAAAGATTATCATGTTTTCGTCAGTACTACGAGAAAAAACAAATTTAAAAACAGAATCGACTGCCGGTATTTCAAAATTCATCATGCGATGTTTATGTTTTATTTTTTATTATTTATTAAAATAAATATATTTTACCAAACGACACATTGAAATTTTGAAATACTGGCTGTCGATTCAGTTTTTAAATTTATTTCATTTTCAGATCTTGGTAGTACTGGCGAAAACATGGTAACTCTTGGTGAACGTGACCTTGACAACAGAGTTGTTGGCTGATGATGTGAGATTTTTTCACGAAATCGCGATCCTGATAAATTTATAACAAAACTTTCATCATTTCTTATAAGTGAAGTTTTATGTTGTATATATTTGTATAAATTTTTGTATATATTTGTTTGCTTCACTGTTAATTGCTTCATATATTACGTATTTACAAACGTAATGTGTTTGTTTCCTTTTTTAGTTTGTGTATATTTTATTTAGAAATCCCTATACGTCATGTATATCTTTGCATAAGTTCAGCACATTGTTTATTTACATTCCAAAATAACCCGAAATCTGGAACAAAAGAATTTCTAGTTGTTGCGGAAATCATTTTTCTAAAACAATTGTAACATTTTTCTATGCCTTTAGGCTTCATTTTTTCCTAACCTCAAATGTTTGAACACGTAAACTACAGTGCGATCCATATAAACCTGAACCATTTCAATAGACCATAACTTTTGAAGCAATAACAGGACACACGTACAACTTTGGGAGAATATAATACACAATTAGGAAATTACATTACACTATTTACATCTCAGAGAAAATGTTGGAAGTGTCCTCCACCAGCATCTATACATGTTTGTACTCGTCTCACCATATTCTCTCAAGTTTTACGGAGATGATATCGAATTGAGAGAAGGTTGTTTACAGCAAGATGAAACAGCGTGCAATACATCTAGTGACACCATGGATCTTGTAATCAGTTTCTTTGATAATTGAATAATCTTAAAAGGTATATGGTCCCCCAGATCCCCTGACCTAACCTCACCGGATTGTTTCTTGTGGGGGTATCTGAAAAATAGAGTGGGCCACGGACAATTGATGTTCTCGAGGAATCCATTTGAACCGAAATAAGTAACATTGGCGAGGATACTCTCCGTAAAACTTCAGAGAATATGGTGAGACTAGTACAAACATGTATACATGCTGGTGGAGGACACTTCCAGCATTTTCTCTGAGATGTAAATAGTGTAATGTAATCTCCCAATTGTGTATTATATTCTTCCAAAGTTGCACGTGTGTCCTATTATTGGTTTAAAGGTTATGGCCTATTGAAATGGTTCAGATTTATATGGATCGCGCTACAGAAGCATACTGACGATTGCAGTATCCTTAAAGCTCAACAGAAACACCGAATTTTACATCTCCTGGGCCCTCTTGTCCATTATTCGTACACCGTCATGTGTAATATCAGCTACATCACTCATTTTTTTGCTTGTTCCATTTATACCCCGCGTTAACTACTATGGTCATATCGGCGGCCGTTCTCCTTTGGAACATACTGAAGGTGTTAACTTGTTATCTTTGGGTTTATTTTTCATTACATCACGCACACATTCACACTCTCATTCATACTTCCAGACTCTGGGGAAGATGGGGAATTATCTTGGTCGGAGAAAAATCCCCACCCCCACCGCCGGGAATCAAACCCGTGACCCCTAGCACGGTAGACAGGTGCCTCACTCATTTTGCATATTTTATATTGTATATTTTTCTTAAATCAAATGAGGTTCAAGAGAGAGCAAACAGAAGATAGACAGCTGACTGTTGTGCAGCTATTGTTGATCTTTACAGCTCCATCATTTCGGAACAAATTCCCGCAGTAACTATAACGAGCCGTGAAATTACTTGACAACGGTTCAGCAACTAACTAAACGCAAACGATTATAATCCCTTACTTTGTCCAAGCTTCTAAATAGATGTCTGAATGAAATTCCACTTTCTCGTTCGCCAGTCCTTCATGAGCCAATGAAAAACAAAACAAGAACACTTACTTTCCAACAGGCGATACTGTGTTTGGTCTAGAATAACTATACTTAATTATATCCTGTAACAAATTATAACTAAAAACTAAAACATTTTGAGATTTATACTTGGGTTTAAAACCACAAGAAAAAAAGCAACATATACTTCTATCCTTCTTTTTATATCATACCTACAACTTAACATTACATTATTGAAATAGACAAAACGCCTTTTTCTTTATTATTTTCAACTAAATAGATTCGTTCTTCCAGGTATGTTGTACAGTTCAGAGATATGTGGGTATAAATATTGTAACTGGTGTGCAATTTAATTCAAAATTTAACTCCCTTTCCTTCGCAGCCCTATCTCTATAAGCTAAAATCTCTAATTAATGTTACATTTGGTGTGTCTATCCTTCTTTCTCACGTTCACCAATATTAGGTTATATCGGACGATGAATGAAATGACGTTGAAATGAGTACAGGATGCATAGAGGTTAGAGTTACCAGACAGTCATCTTTCAGGATAAGAAAAAACTTCCAACGTTAAGTCATATCGGACGATGAATGAAATGATGTTTAAATGAGTACAGGGTACATAGAGCTTAGAGTTACCAGACATTCATCTTTCAGGATAAGAAAAAACTTCCAACGTTAAGTCATATCGGACGATGAATGAAATGATGTTCCAATGAGTACAGGGTACATAGAGCTTAGAGTTACCAGACATCTTTCAGGATAAGAGAAAACCTCTAACGTTAAGTCATATCGGACGATGAATGAAGTGAAGTTAAAATTAGTGCAGGGTACATAGAGCTTAGAGTTATCAGACGTTCATCTTTCAGGATAAAGGAAAACTTTGGAAGGAAAAGGTCCTTGTTCATGTAACTCACCCTGACCGAGATGCAAACTCGGGACCTCTTGAGACACGCTACAACCTATGCTACAGAGACAGGCCCATCGTTAGTTGTTTGCACCAGTCAAAACAAAATGTATTAAACGAGGCTACTTCTGAGCAGTCGTTCAACACATCGTTTAGTCATTCTTTTTTGTGTCTTAGAAGGTGTTGAAGCCAGAAGAGTGATGAGGGTTGAGTAGAAAAATGTATAAGCATTATGGAACCAAGAATGCTATTACAATATAGGGAAATAATACTGCCATTAGTTTGTAAAATGTAATCTTAGTTACCTTTTTATATTTTTTGTAATCTAGTAATAACTCAGTCTATATAATATAATTTATTGATTAGTAGTAGTAATAATAATTAATAATAATTGATAATATGCATAAAGTATTTTATATTGCGTTTCGCTGCTTCATGTATGATCAATTATTGGTAGACTCTCTACCAGAGGTAGACGACAGGCTTAGTGACATATGGGAACATCTGCTTGAATAGCCTGACAGCTACATTTGAGTTTATGGTCACTGTGCCAACAAACAGACGCTACCTGCAGACCGTAGCTCTCTGTGGTTAAGTATATGACTGTTCCAAACAGCGCCATAATGTTTCTAATGTACTGTGTAAACACGGCAGTTAAGGGGGCATGTCAACATCAAACCTACCTAGATGTGACATAATTGTCGATGAAAATGGCATAAATTGATACGGAACTAACAAAAATAATGCTGAAATATAGTAATCACAGGATGCTGTTGTTATAAAGTTTATTTTCAAGAAATCTTACTAGTTTCTCTACTATCTGTGTGAATAGCTTAATTCAAAAACGAACAAATTGTAAGAAACTAAAATTGATAATCAAGTTCATCTTCAAAAGATGTGACACAAAGGTTTTGAAGAGAAGGAGTCCCTCCAACCTATACTACATTTCACAAGGAAAACGTTTAGTAAATTTTATTCTTTCAAAATTTGTTCTGGCGTTTTAACGGGGCCAGAACGGCATTCTGGGTTGTGAAATTTCAAAAATGAATTATTACCAAAAAAACAATCTTCCCTGATGTTTGTACAAGCAAATAACGATATTTATTTTCCTGTCCCATAGTTTTAAAAGTCCTAAATAGACTCATTTTGAAAAGGCTGCATAGTGTGCCACGCCCCCTATTAGTCATTTGTTACTATGTTTTCTCCTTGGCTGTAACCTCATTGAAGAGCACAACCTTATTAGGAAAGGAAGTCCTTGTTTCTTCTATTAATATTAATCTGTACATCTGATGTTAATTCTTCCATGCTTTGTTTACGTATGTTTTGAATTACTAGTGCTGTTTTCAAGATGCGAAGAAGCAATAATTTTGGTGTAAGAAATCGGCATGGGAACCAGTATAAACAGTTTAAGTATTCCTGATTACATAATAAAAGAGTTACAACCGCTAAAATGGAAAAAGTGTAGTAACACATGACAATATATTGACGTCGTCAAACCTAACCTCAAAACTGGCGATGAATGTGAAGTGAAAATTGGTTCTTCAAAGAAAAAAATGGTTTCTTCATTGTGTAGTGGCAGTGATGACAATTTAACTAAAGTAAATAATGATATTAGATCAACAAGTTTTCAGTTAGTAGATATAGATACCTTGTAAAGTGTAAATTTTGCGAAAATGAAAATTGTTATCATATCAGAGGACACCAGAAACCAAATGGATTATTAGCTACATTATCACTCAGTTGTCAAAAGTGTAATAAAGAATATACATTTCAAACATCCAGAACTACTGAAAGTGGTACAGAAGTAAATGTAAGGTTTGGTTATGGCTTCAGAAGCATTGACAAGGAAATTGAGGCAGGCAAGACATTGGCTGCTGTTCTCAATTTACCAGCCCCCCTCCCGCCAAATTTAATAAAATAATACCTAGAGTAAGTGACCATGGAGTCTAGGAAGAAGAGAAGGAGTACAAAACCAAAGAGGAAGGATTCTGATGATGAAAAAGATGCATAATATAGATCTGGGGAAATTCTGAGATGTAGCTCCAACATAGCAACAGATTCAGTGACAGTTGACAGTTCCCAAGAAGAAATCACTGCATATCTCACCTCCTCTTTCTAGTGTACAAGATTACTGGAAAGTAAATGAAATATTTATGTATTCCACCTGCAACTGTTTTCTCTGAATGACCATTTAGCACAGCAGAACTCATATGTGACAGAAAAAGGAGTAGGCTTGACACCCAAACAGTCAGAATGCTTGTATTTTTGAACAAAAGCTTATGGAAGTGGACTGTTTTGCCTTTAAATGGCTAATGTAGAGTTTAAAAATAAGAACACTGAAGGTTTTAAGTCCCTTTGGACACTAGAGGGCTACTTGGTCGACAGCCCCAGAAGTGGAAGAGTCCTTGTAAACGACTTCCTTTAGGTATCTGCGACCTGTAGCTTTCCTGTTGTTCTCTTCATCTCTAACTTTTAGAGGGCAGTGTTATGTCCCCCTACCTGTACCTATTCAGTGCCTTACGTTTCTGACAACATTTACTACTAAATCCTTCATACACAGACGCCTAAAGGTATCTAATATTTCTGACACGTTCTGTCCCTACTCATTTACAACAAGAACGCGGCCATCTTCACTCGTGCGTGTTTTACTTGGCAAAGAGACAATATTTCCTTTGTCTTTTTTGTTTTGGGTTTAACTTTTAAGCAAACGAGGCCAATGTAAATAATGCAACATTTCTTTCGGTTTAGTAAGTGTGGCCCACTTTCAACGTTGGGCGCAAGACAACTTCATTACATTTGTTTATTTATGGCTCCGGATGACATTTCTGGTAAACAATTTGCATATGGAGGCATGCATTCCTTAAGGTGTATCTTCGTTGAAGTTTGAACGAAGAGAATCGTGATGTTCAAGTGTTTTTAAATAGCAGTTATGTCTTGTGCAACACTGCAAAACACACCAATGGGAAGTATGGATTTTTGCAGTTATGTCAAAGGTATTTTCAGCTAATTCTACTGTAAATGATTGTTACGACCCATTCAATTGGCAGTTTTAAAAATAATAAGTCAAATATTTAATCATTTCACATTATGTATTTTTTCAACGTATGCAAAAGTTCGAAACGTTCCTTGTATTTTTTTTTTCCTACGAATATAATTTTTGCACATTAACCTAGATCATAAAAAATAAAAAGTTCATCATTAGTATTAATGGAAGGTAAATGGTTTATAGTAATACACTAATTTTTGTCTTTCGATCTACGAGGGTGGTCTGGAAAGTTTTCCGGCCTCAATATGAAACTGGCAGCACTCATAAATAAAACTCAGTTAATTTTGTTGTTCATCTGTTGACACTCACCAAAGTTTCAGTCATTTTGGAAGCTGAGTTGTTATGTAACAGTCGTTTGAGTGAGTTGATGCGAGTGTTGTTATGAAAAAGAACAAAATCGAGTATCGAGCTGTCATTAAATATTTGTTTTAGAAAGGCAACACGCCAACGCAAATCAAAAATGAGTTGGACTCTGTGTAATGGGAATCTGTACCATCATTTACCACAGTGAAATTTTGGGTAGCTGAATTTAAAAGTGGCCGTTAGAGATTGGGAGACGATGGACATTCCGGACGCCCAAAAACTGCAACTACCGACGAAAAAATCTCCAAAGTTCACCAAATGGTCCTAGACGACCGCCAAATTAAAGTGAGAGATATAGCAGAGGCTATGAACATGTCAAAAGAACGTTTTTGTCACATATTAAATCAACATTTATATATGAGAAAGCTGTCCGCGCGTTGGGTGCCGCGTTTGCTCACGTTAGACCAAAACGTGTTCGAAAAAAACATTTCCAACGTTTTGTTGGAGCAGTTTAGACGCAATAAATCCGAGTTTTGGTGCCCATTAATTGCTGTAGATGACACTTGAATACACCATTACATGACTGAAACAAAAATACAGTCCAAACAATGGACTGCAAAGAGGGAACCAGCTCCAAAGAAAGCAAAAACTGTTTTTTTAGCTAGAAAAGTGATGGAAACTGTTTCTTTTGGGATTGTCATGGAGTTATTTTAATAGATTATCTCCAGAAACGAAAAACCATTACAGGAGCACACTACGCATCATTACTTGACAAGCTGATGACACAACTTGCTGAAAAACAGTCACATTTGCAGGGGCAAAAATTGTATCATCAAGACACCTCAGTGGCTGCAATGGCGAAAATCCACGAATTACGGTTTGAACTGCTTGACTCACCAGATCTAGCCCCAAGCGACTTCTATTTGTTCCCTCATCTCAAAATTGCGCTCGGCGGACAGAGATTTTCGTCAATTGAAGAGGCAATCACTTTCATGAACAATTATTTTACAGAGAAAAACGTCGAGTACTACTTGGATGGGTTACAGAGATGGGAGCATCAGTGTATAGAGTTACAGGGAGACTATGTTGAAAAACGTCGAGTACTATTTGGACGGGTTACAGAGATGGGAGCATCGCTGGGAGAAGTGTGTAGAGTTACAAGGAGACTATGTTGAAAAACACCGAGTACTATTTGGACGGGTTACAGAGATGGGAGCATCGCTGGGAGAAGTGTGTAGTTACAAGGAGACTATGTTGAAAAACGTCGAGTACTATTTGGACGGGTTACAGAGATGGGAGCATCAGTGTGCAGAGTTACAAGGAGACTATGTTGAAAAACGCCGAGTACTATTTGGACGGGTTACAGAGATGGGAACATCGCTGGGAGAAGAGTGTAGGGTTACAAGGAGACTATGTTCAAAAACGCCGAGTACTATTTGGACGAGTTACAGAGATGGGAGCATCGCTGAGAGAAGTGTGTAGAGTTACAAGGAGACTATGTTGAAAAACGTCGAGTACTATTTGGACGGGTTACAGAGATGTGAACATCGCTGGGAGAAGTGTGTAGAGTTACAAGGAGACTATGTTGAAAAACGCCGAGTACTATTTGGACGGGTTACAGAGATGAGAGCATCGCTGAGAGAAGTGGGTAGTTACAAGGAGACTATGTTGAAAAACGCCGAGTACTATTTGGACGGATTACAGAGATGTGAACATCGCTGGGAGAAGTGTGTAGAGTTACAAGGAGACTATGTTGAAAAACACCGAGTACTATTTGGATGCGTTACAGAGATGGGAGCATCGCTGGGAGAAGTGTATAGAGTTACAAGGAGACTATGTTCAAAAACACCGAGTACTATTTGGACGGGTTACAGAGATGAGAACATCGCTGGGAGAAGTGTGTAGAGTTACAAGGAGACTATGTTGTAAAACGCCGAGTACTATTTGGACGGGTTACAGAGATGAGAACATCGCTGGGAGAAGTGTATAGAGTTACAAGGAGACTATGTTGAAAAACGCCGAGTACTATTTGGACGGGTTGCAGAGATGGAAGCATCGCTAGGAGAAGTGTATAGAGTTACAAGGAGATTATGTTGGAAAATAAAAAAAAAGGTTTCTGAAAAAAATGTCTTGTATCTTTATTAGGTCGGAAACTTTTCAGACCACCCTCGTAATTGTATTGCTTCTACCTCAAAATGATTTTACCATGTTCTTATGTCATACTGAATATATACACTAAAAATAGTTGGTGCTAATCTACACTTCTATTTACTAAAGTAGTATTGCGAACCCTTGTTGCGAGGATGTACACAAAGGGACAGATAGTGCAGCGCGGAGATATATGGGCTAGTGAACCAGATAAACATAAATAAGTTGAAGGTGCAGCGCGGACATAAAATGCTAGCGAAACAAATATAGATAGATAACTGGAAAGTTCTGGTGCCGTCCTTTTTTTATTTATTTACAGAAAATACCGGCAATTTCTAGAACAGTGGGCGGGTATATAGAAGAAGCCGTGGCTAGTTTATCGAGACAGAGTGGTAATCGGAACTGATTCGCGTGCCTGCAACTGTGTTTTGAAAGTGAACTCTTTTTTGTGCAGAAGTGACGCTTTGCATTTGTGTATGTTACGTAACTCTGCTACTGCAAGGGTTGACTAAAGTGTGTTTCTACGTAAATAAAGAGCATTTTGAATTTCTGCAAATCGGACTTTTAATTTTACGAACCCACAAAAACACAATAGATTTACTAATAGGTTTTTCGTCATTGTTATTTTAATATTTATGAAATGTTTCAGCAATCCCCTGTTTTCCATGGCATTCCATATATTTTCTAGTTTTACCATATCAAAGCCGTTTTCAATATCAATAAATAGATACTATAAAATTTATAAATCATATTCTCTTCGTTTTTCAATTATTTGTTTAGGTATAAATACACTGACCTCTCCGGCAACCAATCTGTTCTTCCGACATAATTGTTTCTGCATTGGGTTTTAATCTGTTTAGTATTCCAGCATATAATTTATAAGCAGAGTTAAGAATACTAATACCTCCGTAATTTTCAGGATTATTACTGTCTCTCCTTCTAAAATATAAAGTCATTTTTATTCCTCCGGATATTTTGAGGTTAGATGGTAAGGCAGAATATCATGGCCTACTCTGACGTCCTTTCACAATCGATGTTTCGGGATGGGCCATGAACATTATGTAGCTGGCCTACTAAAAGGGAAAAGACATGAGGTGGAAAATATCGACAAGCAAAGGTCGACTAAGCAATAATCGGACTTTCTCTCTACAGCTGTCCGTATTGTTCTTGTTAAGGGAGGCTTATCGAGAGCAGGTGTTGTTAACCCCGTGTGATTATGGTCATCTTCTCAGGCTGGCAATTAACGGAGAAGCCTTCTCTCGAGAAAACACAACTCTCGCTAACCATTTCCTACTTCATCTCACTACACCGTATCTTCAATTATCTACGATGCCATCTTTAAGTCTAATAATACCTCCAGAAACTTCCTTTCTCATTTTTATAATCTTTCACTTTTATGCAGCCTTTGACGTTTCACAGCATTTCAGTAACTTTTTACGTTTGGAACCATTATATTCATTCGCTTACACTGGTATTAATATTTAGGTCAGTAAAATTGTTCTTATTATATTAAATTCAGATTGTCACTTACACTTCCATAATGTACGAAGAGTTGTGAATAATTCCAAACTTACATTGGAGAATCGAACACGAATCTGTCTAGATGTGGAGGTTAGGCTACCAACTACTAGATCACTGAGACAGTCCTTTGTCCATATTTCTGAATAATTGTGACATATTAAAAGGTGGACCATATCTTTCAATTCCATCTTGTCACAGTTCTGTATACAATAAGCTCTCGTTAATGCAGAGCGAAATAGCTCCAGGGTAATGTGTTAAGGCTCGAATCTAGGTGGTTCCGGGTTCAATTCCCCTTGATCTCTCAATATAATTTGATTTACCGTGTTCGGTAGGCGACAGTGGCAGTGGTTTCTCATTTACCAAGATTTCATTCCTCTTCCTCCTTCTCCTCCTTCTCCTCCTTCTCCTCCTTCTCCTCCTTCTCCTCCTTCTCCTCCTTCTCCTCCTTCTCCTCCTTCTCCTCCTTCTCCTCCTTCTCCTCCTTCTCCTCCTTCTCCTCCTTCTCCTCCTCCTTCTCCTTCTCCTTCTCCTTCTCCTCCTCCTCCTCCTCATTATTATTATTATTATTATTATTATTATTATTATTATTATTATTATTATTATTATTATTATTATTATTATTATTATTATTATTATTATTATTATTATTATTATTATTATTATTATTATTATTATTATTATTATTATTATTATTATTATTATTATTATTATTATTATTATTATTATTATTATTATTATTATTATTATTATTATTATTATTATTATTATTATTATTATTATTATTATTATTATTATTATTATTATTATTATTATTATTATTATTATTATTATTATTATTATTATTATTATTATTATTATTATTATTATTATTATTATTATTATTATTATTATTATTATTATTATTATTATTATTATTATTATTATTATTATTATTATTATTATTATTATTATTATTATTATTATTATTATTATTATTATTATTATTATTATTATTATTATTATTATTATTATTATTATTATTATTATTATTATTATTATTATTATTATTATTATTATTATTATTATTATTATTATTATTATTATTATTATTATTATTATTATTATTATTATTATTATTATTATTATTATTATTATTATTATTATTATTATTATTATTATTATTATTATTATTATTATTATTATTATTATTATTATTATTATTATTATTATTATTATTATTATTATTATTATTATTATTATTATTATTATTATTATTATTATTATTATTATTATTATTATTATTATTATTATTATTATTATTATTATTATTATTATTATTATTATTATTATTATTATTATTATTATAGATTAATATAATAACACAAATATTAAACCTAAAATTTTAATAATTTATTCTTAAATATTAGACCTTTGGATTGCAAATCATTGTATTTTATTACATAAATAAATATTTATCTTTTATTTAGATGTTCTCTTGTCTTAGAGTTTGCAGAAAACGTTTGTGTCATTAAGACGCAAATATTGCAATTACCTTTGCCGTTTTGTATATCCTCATGCTTTAACACGTAATAAAGTGTGCAAATCTCTGTCAGAAGGTAACCAGGAAAACAGAATTACGGAAGTATGCAGTTAAATTTCTCTTCACTTAATAAGAGATTCAAAACGATGTCAGGAGGAGGTCACGCAATCACAAGATTTGAATGAACTCCTCGACCACCTGCGTTTGGAATGCCATGGCCGCCGTTTTCTCCGTAGCCTGAGGTAGCCGTCACCGCTAACCTCTCGGAGGATGACCGCCCGAACAAACGGTACAGATCATTTCTTAAACTTCTCAGGCATCACTTCTGGCTTTTCGCTTCATTTCTCACTCAATATGTCAAAGTCGCAGTGACAAATGATTTCAATGTATACACGATTCACAAATCTACCGACGCTGTTGTTTCTTTTGTTCTGGTGTTTATGTTTCCTGGTGTTGTTCTACGGTTCATGTTAAATGTATAGTATCTTAGCGTAAACACGCGAAGTATTTGATACTTTTGATGCTATGAATATATCAAGCTTTGAGGAATTAACACCCTGGGAGTGCCTACGCCTCTCATGGAGAGATATGAGGGAGGGGTGGCCTGGACTGGACTACGCTACGAAGGGGATCCGGCACGGAGGTTCAAACTTATCTATTGTACCTATGTCCCCAAGCGGGGCCCCCCTGGAGGAAGTATGAGCGAGAGGAGTCAGAGGGCGGCTCTTTCAAGTATCCATGACATTGCAGAGGGCAGGATCCTTACACTTTACCCGTTGGAAGCTTCCAGGCAGGCAGTACAACCTGCATCCCATTCTCCTATGATCCGGAAACATAGTTTTAAGGAAAATTAATGCGCAGCCAGTAGAAGTTCTATAATTAATAATATAAGTTAATAGCCTGGACCAGAGGAAGACAGCTTCAAGAGTTGTGACGTATTTCACTGGAGAGCGAGACCTGCAGTGCATGTGACGTCAGGCAAGAGTCGTGTAGAACCAAATTGTCTATATAAATGGCGCTATGAGTACAGAATCTGAGGGTTCAGGCAGGTGTAGCACACTCGATGACAACAATGTAGCTGCCACGTACCAAATGGAACTGTTAATTTCACAATGTGACGATTTATTGAATGACAAATATACACACAAGAAAGACTTGACTGATTTTTACAAGAATGTCCCCCAAACCAGATTTCCGAGGTTGTATTCACTTGCCGTATGGACATTGTGTATGTTTGGCTCAACATATGTCTGCAAGTCCAAACCCCGAAATACCTTGTCGTATCACAATCTAACCTGCAGCCTTCGATTACAAATTTCCCAGACATTACGTCCTGACATTGATAAACTAGTTAAAGAAAACCGAAATAGAAAGTTTCGGAAAATGTCCACGTAATTATGTTCTGAGTGGGTGTCCTCTAATTTGCAGAAAAAATTACTTTATGTTTTATTTTATTTACTCTATAACATGCCTGATCATCAGATCAACTACGAGTTGAAGTTTTATATATTTTCTCATAGCACAGAGCCAAAATGTAATTGTTTATAAACTGTGTAATTAAAGCAGTCAGCATTAATATTACAACACCCAAGATGTAAGTTGTACCCGATACGTTTCCTGTCTTTCCTACCCACACACATCAAACTATTCCTTCCCCTTCGACAGCAGTAATCAGCGCGGTGACGTCACAGGGTAACCTGCCTTTCGTTCGGGAACATATTTGGCGGTGAGAGCTGCCAGAGCTGACGTCACACCGCCTCTACCTGTCTTCCTCTGGCCTGGACTAAACATTTAACCATATCCCTTCGGTTTTTATTCTAAGAAATTTACTGTAAATAAACAAATAAATTTAAAAAAACTAATAAATAGACAGTTAAAGCGACGATAAATAATCCATAAGAAATAAATAAGGTACAAGGAGAAACAGTGTAGACGGTTTATTAAAAGTCTCGTAATCAGGACCAGCGTTATCTTGTCACTGAATGATGAACACCCTCATATAGATTTCTCATAGTTGAACTAGATAGTCGGAATAATCATAAAGGCTTCAACGTTCCTCTCTCAACCTAGAATCAACTTTTATTGAACGTATCCAAAAGTTTTCCAATATACTCTATCAAATGTCATGGATACCCAGTTTCTTTCCGCTAATAGCGTTCCTTCACTGTTTTACAAGGGTCGGTTGAGAGGTCCTGGCCTCACAATGAATAAATAAAATATTTCTTCTTTATTTCTCAATATAATCTCCAGAAATGTTAATATATTTGTCATACTTGTGTTCTAATTTAATTAAATCATCTCTGTACTGTGATTTATCATGATCCTCAAAATAGCTATTTAACTGCCTCTTTTGGAGTTGGTACACCTGCCGCGATCCACTGTTTTGACTGTGATCTACTTTCTAGAGTATAGTGATGTATCGAACTTTAATGTATGATAATAAGCCGTCTCAAAAATTTACCGGGATTTTTACGGTACAGTTCCAAATTCTTAACAGAAACAGTTTTTCTTTGAAACTTTAGATCAGGTATCAAAAAACGTGACATCCATCCTGCACAGATCTTGTGAAAGCCCAAAACATTACTAAACATATTACCTGCATGTTCTTTTCATTTATTTACAGCCTCGGATATCTCAAACAACCTTAATCTGTGTTCTTTCAGTACTAAACGATGGATTTTCTCAATGATCTCTGTAGTTGTGACTTCCACAGGGCGTCCAGAGCAAGCCTCATCACTAGTACTCGTACGTCCCATTTTAAACTCTACAACCAACCTTTTAATTATTGTATATGAAGGGACAGAGTGAGGCTCATCACTAGTACTCGTACGTCCCATTTTAAACTCTACAACCAACCTTTTAATTATTGTATATGAAGGGACAGAGTGAGGCTCATCACTAGTACTCGTACGTCTCATTTTAAACTCTACAACCAACCTTTTAATTATTGTATATGAAGGGACAGAGCGAGGCTCATCACTGGTACTCGTACGTCTCATTTTAAACTCTACAACCAACCTTTTAATTATTGTATATGAAGGGACAGAGCGAGGCTCATCACTAGTACTCGTACGTCTCATTTTAAACTCTACAACCAACCTTTTAATTATTGTATATGAAGGGACAGAGTGAGGCTCATCACTAGTACTCGTACGTCTCATTTTAAACTCTACAACCAACCTTTTAATTATTGTATATGAAGGGACAGAGCGAGGCTCATCACTGGTGCTCGTACGTCCCATTTTAAACTCTACAACCAACCTTTCAATCATTGTATACGAAGGGACAGAGCGAGGCTCATCACTAGTGCTCGTACGTCCCATTTTAAACTCTACAACCAACCTTTTAATTATTGTATTTGAAGGGACAGAGTGAGGCTCATCACTGGTGCTCGTACGTCCCATTTTAAACTCTACAACCAACCTTTTAATTATTGTATATGAAGGGACAGAACGAGGCTCATCACTAGTACTCGTACATCCCATTTTAAACTCTACAACCCACCTTTTAATTATTGTATATGAAGGAACAGAGCGAGGCTCAACACTAGTACTCGTACATTCCATTTTAAACTCTATAACCAACCTTTTAATCATTGTATATGAAGGAACAGAGCGAGGCTCAACACTAGTACTCGTACATCCCATTTTAAACTCTACAACCAACCTTTTAATTATTGTATATGAAGGGACAGAGCGAGGCTCATCACTAGTACTCGTACGTCCCATTTTAAACTCTACAGCCAACCTTTTAATCATTGTATATGAAGGGACAGAGCGAGGCTCATCACTAGTACTCGTACGTCCCATTTTAAACTCTATAACCAACCTTTTAATTATTGTATATGAAGGGACAGAGCGAGGCTCATCACTAGTACTGGACGTCCCATTTTAAACTCTACAACCAACCTTTTAATTATTGTATATGAAGGGACAGAGCGAGGCTCATCACTAGTACTCGTACGTCCTATTTTAAACTCTACAACCAACCTTTTAATTATTGTATATGAAGGGACAGAGCGAGACTCATCACTAGTACTCGTACGTCCTATTTTAAACTCTACAACCAACCTTTTAATTATTGTATATGAAGGGACAGAGCGAGGCTCATCACTAGTACTCGTACGTCCTATTTTAAACTCCACAACCCACCTTTTAATTATTGTATATGAAGGGACAGAACGAGGCTCATCACTAGTACTCGTACGTACCATTTTAAGCTCTACAACCAACCTTTTAATTATTGTATATGAAGGGACAGTGCGAGGCTCATCACTAGTGCTCGTACGTCCCATTTTAAACTCTACAACCAACCTTTTAATTATTGTATATGAAGGTACAGAGCGAGGCTCATCACTAGTACTCGTACGTCACATTTTAAACTCTACAACTCGCCTTGTAACTATCGTATATGAAGGGACAGAGTCTTTAAACGATCTCTTGATCTCAACGATCACTACTCGTTTTTCAAATCCTCCATTTTCGTGAAAGCTTTACACTTGTCTTGCTTAAAATGCTGTCATTCAAAAAGTAAAGAAGCTATTGATGTGTAAGTATGTATACAAGCTAATCTAGGGTTAAACTATATGATGCTAGCCTTCAAACTGTCCCAGTGGTGCCATCTCTATCTGAGGGCTCGGCTGATAAACCGAACCTCGTATAACAGCCCTGTGTATTTGTCTTTCCTACAGTCAGCTTCCATTTTCAAGGTGGATGTCGATTCAATAAAACTAGACAGATATTGAATCGAGGTGGCTATGTGGAACAGGAAATAAAGAACTGCACGTCTGGCTACGCCCGCACAATTTTACACTTGTTGCCGTAGAAACCACAACGGCGATGCTCCCGTCACTTTGACATGATCCCGAAACTTCTCATCAATACGGCTGAGTGGACATGTAGGCGGAGACATCAGAATCACGCATCACGCTTGGGTGAAGCTATTTGTATCTTTTATTTGATTTTATCTTCATGGAATTATATCTTAATCATGACATTGTGCTTTCATGTGTAGGCTAAGGTTAGAAAGATATTGTTTCATAAGTAGGTCCTCAGACTAATTGAGCATCATTTCACCCATTTTATTCATGAAATGACTTAACGTTGGAGGACGTAAATAACAAAGAAAAAAAAGAGTAAAACTTTGGTCATTAGCAAGGATTTGACGTGATAAATCTGTGACATTGTGAGCAAGGCTGAATAAAGATCAGATGTAACCGTACAGAAAGCGATAAGGCACATAATTCTGCGTGTCTTGAACATAATTCTTCACCTCCTTTGTGCTTTTATTTATGTTTGACCTAACACCTGCAGTGAAAATAAAGCAACAAAAATGTTGGGCTTCCGGCGAGGTGTCATATTTAACACTGAAAGCTCTGCACCTGTAAAATAAAAAAGTAACAGCATAAATTTATTGTTATCTAAGGTCTCCGTGACGCACGAAACAGTCTAATTTTAAAATAAACCAGAAAATGAGTTTTACGTCAGGCTAACGGCGAGTTAAATGCACAAGCGCTTAATGTATGGCCTTTTGTGGCAGTTTAAGATGTTAATCTTAGAAATATTGCATTACATATCAGAAATAAGGACAAGAAGAAGTTCCACTGCATTCTACCTACCGTACAACTTCAACACGTACTTCATTTGTTGTAATGCTTTGGAAATTTTCGCCGTTTACTCTCCGCTTAGTGAATTAGAAAGGAACAATTGAAAAACAGTTTTATTTCTGTGTGGACGTTCATTAACTATTATGATTCTTAGGGTTCCACTATATATTGGGTGTAAAGTACCGTTTACTTTTGCTATATGACCTCTTTTAACATACTTGCGGTTTCTTAACGTGTCGTAAATCTTCGATAGAAGACCATCAGCATTACTACCCTTTCGAACAAAGCCACGCTAAGGACCTTTACGCTCGAAAAGTGCATATTTCTCCGCACAAGAATTCCAAATAGCATGAAAGAAGTCCTGCATTGCTCTGCGTCACATTCAAATGTTTGAGGGTAACGAACGCTGTCACTCTGCTATGGTGATATTCCAGGATACGCCTCAGTTATGACTCCAAAGGAACACCCAAACACTTGCAGGCATTATTAAGCCTACACAACATGAAAGTGCCAACCTAAAGGCAGGGGCGGTTCCTCCATAAGGTTGCAGGTTTGCGCTACACCCACTGATTCTGAATATACAACAGGTGCATTTTGCACATTAAAGCTGTACTTGTTTGCATTGTTTTATATACAAACATGTTTCAATTACGCTTAAGCTTATCCACCTTATAGCCCCGATTTTGCACCCTGTGACTTTTTTTATTCCCATCACTAAAGGCAAATCTTAGGGGTATTCGATTTGAGAACTCTGAAGTAGTGCTCAAGAAAAGTGAGGCGATTCTCAGGAACCTGACAATTAATGGCCTGCTGCACGTGTTCAAGGACTGGCAGAGATGCTATAAAAAGTGTATTGAAGTAAGATGGGAATACTTAGAAAAAGATCATGTAAATATTGAATTGCAGTAATAAACATCTGTTAAAAAAAATCAGTCTGTCTATGTGGATCAGCCGTCGTACATAGAAGCGTAATCATTTGTTAGAGTAGCTTGTGAAAGTTGTATGATAGTAATACACAGGTTTTTCTACCAGGAATGGTTTCTTTATAGATACAAGGGGAATACAGCAGGCTGGGTGGACAAATATTTAAAATAAAGATAGCTATGTGCTAGAACTTACCTGCATTTATATTATTCCCTACTGAATTTAGAGAGTTACAAAGTCTACAATATCTGAGGCTAAACTAATCTGAGAGATCAGTCTAAAAATGGAAATTAAATTATTTTACTTATTAATGACTCTATCAAATAGCAGAATCGTTCCAACGTCGCCATTTTTCTTTTACATGTCAGTTATTCTGCTGACAGGGAATTGTCGCCTTTAAGCACGTTTAAAAGGCATCGGTCTAGTCAGGATTTGATTCCGTGACCTTAGGATCAGTTGGCTATCTCCTGACTAACTCTTCACCCAGAAAACACCTAAAATTGAAAGTAACTCACATAAGGATAGGATCCAAAGAATAACGCTAATTTAATAATTTATTTTAGTGATGTTGAATTCCCATTATATTATTAATTCTTGAAGAGGGTCTGAGCTAGTAACTATAATTAATTAGCCAAAAATGGACAATAATAACTTAATATTCCTTAAGACTAAAACAAGCAATTTTCTATTAACTTTATTTACCCTTGGATTACGCACATAGGCTAAGGTTTTTGATATAGTCCACATGAAACATTCAATACCATTGCCGGGATTTGAACCACAGACCTCTTGCTAGAAATTATATTTCTTTTGCAAATTCTGACTGTAATAGCTACAGATTCACAACATAAGTCGAATTATGTGGCATGCCAATAAGGAAGAATGAAGTACCGTTAAGTGATGAAGTAAACGTGCTGTGGTAGTCCTGACCAACGTCAAGGCCATAAATGAACACTTAGGGATCACACCTTTCCAATCATGACGAACATAACCTCCTAACCTTTGCGGAACCCTGAGATGTTAACTGTTTTCCCAAAAGAGGTAAACGTGGATACAATCTGTAGGTTAGTGTTACACGCAATTTCCTATGTTATCGATAAAGTAATATAACTTGATGACTGAAGTCAGAAATATGTGTTTGCACCTGTCGTACTTTTTATTATATATTAGCTGGCTTGTACAATAGAGTCAGTTTAGTTGTACGTTGTTTACCTACTGTAGTTCTAATTCTCTATTGGACATGAGAGGCTGCCTAATTTTACTCAGATGTCTCTTTAAAATGCCTGAAGGCTTTTTAGATGTGAATATATTACACGGGAACATCGGTTCTATTTTCCTTCCGAAAGAAGCTATGCCCGGGATTTTAATGCAACCTCACCAACCAATAGCTAACACAATATTGCATAGCTAGTTTTTTAACACCAAACATCAACCCTCTCTGCAGTGTGGTGCTGGCGTCTGTGCATCACATCCAAAAGGTACCGAGTTCGAATCAGGGTCAGGGTGACTTATCACGATAAGATCTTGCAAGGTTTTCCCTTTTACTGAAAGATGAATGTCTGGTAACTCTAAGCTCTATGTACCGTGTACTCATTTCAATAACATTTCATTCATCGTCCGATATGACTTAACGTTGGAGGTCTTCTCTTCTCCTGAAAGATAAATGTCTGGTAACTCTAAGCTCTATGTACCCTGTAGTCATTTGAACATCATTTCATTCATCGTCCGATATGACTTAACGTTGGAGGTTTTCCCTTATCCTGAAAGATGGATGTCTGGTAGCTCTAAGCCCTATGTCCCCTGTACTCATTTGAACATCATTTCATTCATCGTCCGATATGACTTAACGTTGGAGGTTTTCTCTTCTCCTGAAAGATGGATGTCTGGTAGCTCTAAGCCCTATGTCCCCTGTACTCATTTGAACATCATTTCATTCATCGTCCGATATGACTTAACGTTGGAGGTCTTCTCTTCTCCTGAAAGATAAATGTCTGGTAACTCTAAGCTCTATGTACCCTGTAGTCATTTGAACATCATTTCATTCATCGTCCGATATGACTTAACGTTGGAGGTTTTGCCTTATCCTGAAAGATGGATGTCTGGTAGCTCTAAGCCCTATGTCCCCTGTACTCATTTGAACATCATTTCATTCATCGTCCGATATGACTTAACGTTGGAGGTTTTCTCTTCTCCTGAAAGATGGATGTCTGGTAGCTCTAAGCCCTATGTACCCTGTAGTCATTTGAACATCATTTCATTCATCGTCCGATATGACTTAACGTTGGAGGTTTTCTCTTATCCTGAAAGATGGATGTCTGGTAGCTCTAAGCCCTATGTCCCCTGTACTCATTTGAACATTTCATTCATCGTCCGATATGACTTAACGTTGGAGGTTTTCTCTTATCCTGAAAGATGAATGTCTGGTAACTCTAAGCTCTATGTACCCTGTACTCATTTGAACATCATTTCATTCATCGTCCGATATGACTTAACGTTGGAGGTCTTCTCTTCTCCTGAAAGATAAATGTCTGATAACTCTAAGCTCTATGTACCCTGTAGTCATTTGAACATCATTTCATTCATCGTCCGATATGACTTAACGTTGGAGGTTTTCCCTTATCCTGAAAGATGGATGTCTGGTAGCTCTAAGCTCTATGTACCCTGTACTCATTTGAACATCATTTCATTCATCGTCCGATATGACTTAACGTTGGAGGTTTTCTCTTATCCTGAAAGATGAATGTCTAACAACTCTAAGCTCTATGTTCCCTGTACTCATTTGAACATTATTTCATTAATCGTCCGATATGACTTAACGTTGGAGGTTTTCTCTTATCCTGAAAGATGAATGTCTGGTAACTCTAAGCTCTATGTACCCTGTACTCATTTGAACATCATTTCATTCATCGTTCCATATGACTTAACGTTGGAGGTTTTCTCTTATCCTGAAAGATGAATGGTAGCTCTAAGCTCTGTGTACCCTGTACTCATTTGAACATCATTTCATTCACCGTCCGCTATGACTTAACGTTGCAGGTTTTCTCTTATACTGAAAGATGAATGTCTGGTAACTCTAAGCTCTATGTAGCCTGTACTCATTTGAACATCATTTCATTCATCGTCTGATATGACTTAACGTTGGAGGATTTCTCTTATCCTGAAAGATGAATGTCTGATAACTCCAAGCTCTATGTACCCTGTACTCATTTGAACACCATTTCATTCATCGTCCGATATGACTTAACGTTGGAGGTTTTCTCTTATCATGAAAGATGAGTGTCTGGTAACTCTAAGCTGTATGTACCCTGTACTCATTTGAACATAATTTCAGTCATGGTGCGATATGACAACGTTGGAGGTTTTCCCTTATCCTAAAAAGATGAACGGTAAAAAAAGAATTAAAAACTAAAAATGTTAAAATTAAATTAAGATTATTATATAGAGAAATAGCAATAAAACAATTATTTACCTTCAGTGGTTGGTCTGAATATGAAATATACCAATTTTCAGGCAGATCTGACATAAAATGGTCATATTCTGGACATCTGAAATAACATTCCTTCAAAAATATGTTTTCTGAAGAACAAAATATATTGTTTGACCTTATTGTTATCAGTGCCGCTTGTACCTATAAGGTATGTATTGGAGTTATGATTGGGATAAAAATAAAACTATTGAAGAAGATTATGTAGGTATCACCCATCGATTTGGACTTTTCTGGTGTTCCCTGTTTCGTAAACGCATGCTTGACGTGATTTCGTATTTACCACGACTTCCCTTCTTCATTTTGTCTAAGTTCTCTCTCCTTCCACCTTTGTGAATTGCTTTTAAAGTTTATGGCTTACTACATTGAAGAAAAAAGTGCAAAATATTATAATTTTGGTATAAATTATACTAGAGAAGTTTTGCCCACGTTGCATCTTGGTCCATGTAACCTGATATAATGAACAAACGACAGTCAGTGTGTGTTAACATTTGACTTGCCCAACTTTTACTTTCACTGCATGTGGTCGATGGAGCACATTCCATCATCTACCACAGAAAGATGCGACAGGTGAAATGATAAATAATCCTCTCTCTCCACACAGACTGGTCGCTGGTGCTTTATTCCTTTTTTTATTACATCTGATTTGGAAAGCCAGGTCAGTTACATCCATAAGCGATAATTGAAGCAACAAGATGAATTACAGAGGTCATGGGAAAGCAATGCTCCCAACGAGATACTTTTATGAGTGTGTAAGATCTTTAAGCTGATAACCCATGAGAAATCCAACTGAAACCATTAGCAACATCTTTGCTCAAGTGAAAGTTCTTCTTCTGTTTTATGGCTGGGAGATGTAATGACTTTACATACTTAGATTATTGTGTACAGACCGAAGTGAAGCTCCTAATGTGTTGCGAAATTTTAATTCTGTACTTGACACCATAGTTGCTAATCTGAAATTAACAACATGGACAGACGAGAGAAAGAAAGCCCACAACCAAAGAATGAGAGTTTGGGATTTATAGAAGATACAAGAAACGTCTCTAGTCCTACATGACTCATTCGAAAAAAAAGTCTTAATGAACATACATAAAGTATTTCAAAAATGACGACTATTTATAGTTGACACTCAAGTAGGTAATGGTTGCTAATGGCAGGTGTATTTTCGTTCCACAAATGTTTCGGTTAGGTATAGGTATGTCTTTGTTAAAGTGTTTTGAGCGTGGGAGATTATGGAGAATGAAAGATTGATATTTTCCGTGACCGTGTAGTGAGAGGCGTGACCGACCCGTATCATGATACACTTCGTTACAAGGTCCTCAAACATGTTCATTTTCTACTGTGATAGTCTTTGTGACAAAACAATACATCGGCCAGCTTTAGCACTGTCATGCAATGTCGTAACAATTATAGGCGTTCCTTCCCTAATCGTGCACAGAGCCAATTAAAGGTATATATACCCTTGTAACAAAATTAGAGTTTACAATTGATTGCAACAAAGCAAATATCTAGTAAGTGGACTGCGATATAATCGAGAGAGAGGCAAACGTGCGAAGTTTACTTTCCGGAGATTATAAGTTTGTTTGTTTGTTTTTGTAATTTACGTCCTACAACGTTAAGTCATATCGGACGATGAATGGAATGGGTGAAATGACGCTCAAATTAGCCCAGGGTCCCTGGAGCTTAGAGTTACCCGACATTCGTCTTTCAAGATAACGGAAAACCCCGGAAAAACCTTATCCAGGTAACTCACGCTGACCGAGATTTGAGCTGAGACCTCTTGAACGTGAGGTAGACACGCTATCACCACGCTACCGAGGCGGGCCGGGAGCTTATAAGATAAGAATAGTTCTTGAATAGTTCTATTTTTACCCCAATCATAACTCTACCACACACGTACAAGCCCGCCTCGGTAGCGTGGTGATAGCGTGTCTACCTCACGTTCAAGAGGTCCCAGTTCGAATCTCGGTCAGCGTGAATTACGTGAATACGGTTTTTCCGGATCTTTCCGTTGTCTTGAAAGACGAATGTCGGGTAACCCTAAGCTCAATGGATGCTGGGCTCATTTGAGTATCATTTCATCTATTCCATTTATCGTCCGATATGACTTAACGTTGTAGGACGTATATTACAAGAAAGAAAACCACCAAAATGGTTAAAAATGGTTAAAAAATTCTTTTTCAGAAAGCATTTGGAAGGAATGTTTTCAATATATCCTGAATATGGCCATTTTATGTCAAATCCACCTGCAAGTTGCTGTATTTCATATTTAGACCGTTGCATTGAAGGTAAATTTTTTAGCTTAAAACATGCCGCGTACGTTTTGAGGTTAGAAAAACATTTTCGGATAAGCTGTCGTATGGTATACACGTGCATGTGTGAACAGCGTTACCAAAAACGGAAAATGCGAGGTAATATCTAATTTGAGATTTACTTTCAACATCTTCCTTTGATTATAATACCACAGGTTTAAGATATTCGTAGGAAATTTTTTGTCTGAATAACCTGTGAAGTTATGCTGATTAGGTTCAATTTAAGTAACACTCCGACAGACAATGTATCATGCTTGTACCTTATATAAAGCAGTGATTTAGGTAACGCAGCGTTATTTTGGAAGAGCTAGTTCTGTAAAAGGTCTAAGAGTGACAAATCACAGTGTAAGGTCAAAGCGTGTAATACAATATTAATTACTAAGTCTCCATTAAGTAATAACAGGCGAATTTTACTTATTAATTTTCGTTTAGGAAGCATATTCCCTCTTAATTACATTTAACAGCTTTATGCATTAATTTCCTACACAAATGAATAAAACATTAAGGTACTATGTTTATATGGTACTCTAAACGCGGAGAGACACGTTATTTGAAACTGTTTGATAATGTTTCTTTGGTATTACTTATCTACACGCTTAGTTGGCAGAGAGAACGAATGGAAATATTGCGTGTTCCCAGGTGAGAAACAAGCATTAATATCAATAAGGGAATTGTTTTGTTTTTCTTGGTTCATAACAGTATTTCCGTAGATATACATAGTTTATATTCATAAATGATTACGAATTCCAATGTACTCGTTTCACTGTGACTGTTTGTAGAGCTGGGGTGTACCGTTGCGAAAGATGAGATAAAAGATTCAGGAGGGCTCTCCTTCTACAGTCCATGCGCAGATATAAAACACGCCAAACTTGGCAGATTATCCACCTCATTACCAACAAGCTCAAGAAGACCGTCTTCTGGTGTAGCATAGAGCTCTATGCCCGTCTCGGTAGCGTAGATGGTAGCGTGTCTGCCGCACTTTCAAGAGATCCCAAGTTTGAATCTCGGTTAGGGTGAGTTACCTGGATAAGGTTTTTCTGGGTTTTTTCCATATCCTGAAAGACGAATGTCGGATAACTGTAAGCTCCATGGACTCCGAGTTCGTTTGAGTACCATTTCACTCATTTCATTCACCGTCCGATATGACTAATTACACAAAAAAGGCTGTATTAAAGTTCTGCATATACATTCTGTCAAGGAAGTACTGGGAATGAATCATATAAACATCTCGTATATGATGGGATTCCAAATTATTGCTGTCGCTAAGTTGGTACATCTTTCCTGTATACCCACGCAGAGTTTGATTGTCATCTAGTTTGCTTAAAGGGCGTCATTTTGTTAGTGCGTCTCAAAGGGGTGTTGACATTTTATAATAAATAAAAGTATTGAACAAAGAACCTGTCATTCACCTATAAAAGAAATACTCCAAATACCGAAATAAGAATTGCGAACGAGATAGTGCCACAGTGTGATACAGTTATATATCTTGGTTTAACTCTCGATTCAAAATGAACCATCACTGATTTATCGAGAAACTTACAAAATTCATCAACTGAAATTTCTAATATCAGATACTTCTCCTTTGCCCTTATGTTCAGAAAGACATCTACTTCTCGCTAATGGGACCTATTTGTTCAATTTGGAGTTGAGTATCCAAAACGCAAATCAGCAGAATACAGACTTTACAAAAACGGGATTTGCGCCTATTGGTACATTCGCAATTCAACATTACACAAAGATCTGCTCACGCCAACAATAGAAGATACTCTTCAGTCCTGCCACACACGTCTCTTCACTTCCTTTGGTCAACATGAAGACTGAATTGTGAGACAGATTCCTCAGCATATGCCTCAAGATCGACGACGACGAGCATGTTGGCAGGCTGTGGAACAGCCCGAAGGGTAGACAAATCGTGTACCTGCTCTGGAAAGAGCTTAACCACGTAGTGACGGGATGTGGATGTTGCAGGATGTCGGGTGAAAATTATGTAGATGGGAAGAAGGGAGGTAGCACGTTGCTCCTCGGTGACAACGTCGTGCACCGCTGCTGGATATGTTAATCAACTAGGAAGAGGATAAACAGAATTTAAGTATCCAGACAAAAAATTTTAGGGTGATTGAAATTGTGTTTAGGTAGGAATGGGGACACAGATCTACTAATTTGAAATGATCTCAAAACAGTCTAAATGAGGACAGTCACTAAACTGTAGGCTCAATACATGTTTACCATACTTTTGAATAATTTTATCTTTGTTATCTAAACTAAAAATACTTGTATAGGTATAGCAAGTGTTACAGAGGGCTTACGGTGAATCGACTTTATCAAAAACACCGTCCCTACTACTGACCAGTTGGAGACTCCTTGGCAGGCCAGTCATCCAGCGGCCCACTAGGCCAACACGGGGACCGAAGACCGTCCTACTGGAGCAGGAAGTGTTTACTAAGACCTTATCATCCTGCCATGCAACGCCGAGACTACCGCCAACCCTTCTTTCCCGCCTGAAAGAGACTACCAGATGAGAGATGATGTGAAATGATAATGGAGATTAAATGGACGTACAGAAAATTCAGGGGATGTAATTAAGTACCCAACACTCGCCCGGTGACTCAGGAAAATCCCCAGGTAGGACGGCCACGGGAATTTAACTTGTGCCTGCCACAGATAAAGTGCAGTTAGCCATCCCACTCGGTTGAACCTGAACTTGGTACTGGATACGACAGAAGATTATTAAGTAATTCCCAACAGCAACGCGCAATTTACATAGAAGAGTTTGGTTATTTTTATTTTTAGTTAAAACAACCTCCAAAGGATTTGATTAAAATGCCCAATATCTTTAACAATTTCCGAGATATTCCTTGTATAACAGTGTTTCCATCAACTTGACACACTCTAATCTACGTTGCTAAGCCTTTCAGACATTGCCAGATGAAAGTTCTGCCACAATCCAAGGAAAAACCGGCGCCAGTTGTACTTTTTAATGCGGCTCGTGAATGGCACCAACTTCTTGATGCAGCTGGGCGGACACTAAACGAACCCGGATTCGATACAAAACCCGAAACTTACATAACGTGAGGGAGACAGCCAATTCTACTCTCTCCCTCCCTGAATGACGCAAGGTTGGCACCTCTGGGAAGGTTAAACGTATGCGTGCAGTTAAAGAAGTAAAATGATTTTCAAAAGCTTTTCACTGGCGAAACAGAACATGATTTTCAATTACAATAGCCTAATAAGTCATTTACTGTTTAGGTTGTCACGTTTCTGTGCTCCTTATTAGTATGATTAACCTTAACTTGGTTTAATTACTGAACACAACGGACACAGTTTAATAAACAGTCCGTCTTTTTGTGTAGAGGTTAGGATTTCTGCACATTTCCTTGTTTTATTCCTTGATAGTTAAACATATGCATATAGGTAAATACATTTATTCCACGTTGTAAGGAGCGTATTGCGGAAGTTTTATAGTGCTACAAATGCAGATTTAAAGGTTTAGTACATATTTAACCCTTGTGTTTTCCTTATAAATAGTATACACACTTGATCCTTCGAAACACAATGACCTAATGGGAAAATTTCAAAGTTAAGTCACTAATTTTCTCATCTTTCCTTTTACATCATTAAATGGAAACACAAAATTAAGATTGCAATGATAAAATCCATACTGGAAAATGCCATATATTCCTCAATCCTGTTGCTTGCCACTGAGTAATAATTCCGTCACCATACACCTAACCCTAGGTTTTTGTGTATTGTAGGACCTCTACTCCTTTTTACACTTTTGTCATTTCACCTACGCTACTCTATATTTTTCTCTTAATTGTTCTTAGCCATTTCTCTTTAACTTTCCCTAAATAATTCCCTTTATTTCTCCTATTCTTTTCCCTTTTTACTGACAAAGTTTTTCTAATTACTGCTTTGCCCCCAAATTATCCCATTTATGTAGCCAGGTCTGCTCTCTCCATGTCTTTGTTTGACTACAATACAATGGAAGTCTGCATTTTCTTCTCCACAAAATGGACATTTTTCTAGCGCCCTATCTTGACCTATACCTTTCAAGTTTCTCACTCCTGTTCTCGCCCAAGCAAAACCTTCTCGCCCTAACTTATTATATATATATATATATATATATATATATATATATATATACTTCCCTCCCCCAGGTTGTTTTTATTTCTCTATATAACCTCCGTAGCAGGATTCCTCCGTTGTTGTGGGTTTCGATGCCCCAAAGTTGTGGCAACATATATAGCAAGATTCGTGCTGGTATCTCGTTTCCCGTCGTTGGTCTTACTGTGATGATGCCCCACGTTGTAGCGACATATGTAGCAGGATTCCTCCGTTGCTGTAGGTTTCAATGCCCCAAAGTTGCGGCAACATATATAGCAAGATTCGTGCTGGTATCTCGTTTCCCGTCATTTGTCTTACTTCGTCGATCTTACCTTCGTCCAAAATATTATGACTTGATGAAGAAGATGTTCCCCGAAGTTATCAGGAAAATCATTACTTATACCTCGGCTAGCTTTTAATATTCTTCTGTTATATTCTTACTTACGAGCAATGAAATCTCTAAGTTACAAGGTTGGTAACGAGTGAAGAAATCATTAAGATCATTAATTTGATTTTCTATAACAAATCAATCTTTTGTTTATTTCTTTTAACACCAAATCCATTACTATTCTTATCACAAAACTTTATACTGTGATTGGAATCAGTCTAATACTTTAAATATAACTAACACTTAAATATTTTCGAGCAATTTAAAAATCGCCCGATCTCTTCGGCGTTCCAGAAAGAAAGATGAATTTTCTTTCGGTTGCTACGCCAAGATTATTTAATCCTTCGTTACTATCGCTACCCATATATTACTTTTATATGATTGGTCGATTTACTACTACGTCACTACATTACGTAATACAATTATTACTACGGCCAAACACAAAATTATATATATTTTTACACAATTTTGTTTGTTTTCCTTTTATAAGTTTATAAATTTTTCAAACCCTTTCTAAATATAAATCGAAACAATTTTTACGCCTCAGTGAGCTTTTGTCACTTGTACTGGAAAAACTTTCTTGTCTGTCAATATCTTCCAATCTTAACTTATTTTCAGAAGTCTGCATTTATCCAAGAATGACCCATACCTATCTGCTTCAACACGTCATTCATTTAATGTGCCCAAGACCCTCAACAGTTACTTTTCCTCTGAATATGAAAACATTCTTTAATTATATTGGCATCTTCCAAGTTAGCCATTCTGTATAAATATTTCATTGCCCTTGACAAGATTTTAATTTTAGTAGAATGACTGCCCAGTTCAAATTGTGCTGCCCCATTAGGTGATGCTATCCGTAATCCCAATATATATTTACAAAAGGATCTATGCACTCTCCAAGCCTCATTTACTCCCCATACCTCTGATCCATGTAACATTCTATTTTCTACTACTGCCATATAAATCCTCTCCAACCATTTGACATTTATATCTGGCAGTTTACTGTAGCATGATCTTATCACCCTCATGGCAATTTTACCTTTTATCACAGACATCTTTTTTGTTCTTTCCAGCTACCATCTGAACTGAACCTTGTCTCTAAATAATCAAATCTCCTTACCATCTGTATTTTTCTTCTATTAACCTCCCATTTCTCAACCTGTATCCTTTTTGAAGATAATAATCTTGGGTTTGTTTACATTCACTTTCAAACCCCATTTATTGCAATAAAAATTGGCTGACTCGATTGCTCTTCTCTGCCCTGCAACTTCTAGGTCGTCTGCAAACAGTAGCCCTGGGATTTCTTTATTATTAATAACTGGTGAATGTAACCTACAACTTAATATCTCCTCTAAAATACCATCGATATATAGATTAAACAATACTGGAATTTTAAGGCACTAAGAAGATACTAATATATGAAAATTAATTAATTTAATTGTTCCTTCAAAAAGGCAAAGTATTTAACAGTTACATTTGACCCAGGATTATGCCTCGTATGTTTATTGTGAAATATACGAGCATGTGCGTAACTTTTGAATGAACTGTGGAGAAAGAAAATAGAAAATGCTTTATTTACACTAATTCATACAAATGAATATGAGGGTTCGGTAAGAACTTTAAATCTTATCATCATTATACTCCATGGAGCATTAAAAAATATATTTGACAGTCCAAAATATTAAGTATTCATATGACTTCACTTCAGAGTACTCCTTATGAACTTCAAATTTTAAATGATACTACTTAATTCAAGTAGTATTTGTAATTTTATGTTAATATTTATGTCAGGGAATTTATCGGCTTTGTAAGCGTATAGTATTGTGCAAATTAGGTGTCTGGCCAAAGTAATAAAGTATAATTTCCCGGGTTCGATTCCCGGCGGTGGGGTTGGGGATTTTTCTCCGACCAAGATAATTCCCCATCTTCCACAGAGTCTGGAAGTATGAATGAGAGTGTGAATGTGTGCGTGATGTAATGATTAATAAACAAAAGATAACGAGTTAAGACCTTCAGTATGTTCCAAAGGAGAACGACCGCCGATATGACCATAGTAGTTAAAGTATAAATGGAACAAGGAAAAAAAATATAATTGTAGTCAAGGCACTAGTTCTGTGAGGATTATAACACAATGTAGCGATCATTTCGTACAATCTCATATTGGCTGATTTGTTGCCCTTAACTTTTGAATCATTATTTACACGAATATATTGTTTTGGTTAGAACGAGTTCATATTCAAAGTGTCTTATTAGTTATAAGGTATTAATTCTATAACTTATACCTTTTTCAGAACACAGAGAAGAAATTGTCGGGAGTGAGAATGGAGTGTACAAACCATCCGCGGTGGAAAGGGTGAAAAGGGATGCAGGAGGTGAGTAAATAATCCTCAGGAGGATATTATTTATTCTATTTGTTCACTGCATGAGCATGTTCTAATATGTATTACTTACATTTAGGTTGTGACTGAAACAATAGCAGATACAATTTCATACCACTAAAATATCTTCAAGATATTGTATGCAAGGGTTTGGTTTAAAAATTATGCAGTTACTGTATGAGGAAATAGTTAAAATAAAGCAGCATATCCATTAATATATCTCCTATGGGTAGATTTGTGCAGAGTTACAAAGAATATCCGATATTCCAGACTCTGCGGACGTCATTTTCCCCTCATTATAAATTCTCATAATTTCTTAGTATTTATGAAACTATTCTTCGATCTACGTTACGTTACCCACTGCACAGTGTTAGCTAAAACTAATCGGGAAGTAAGCACCTAGTTATATGGAGGATACGATAAACTATACCTCCTATTCTATGTAAATTTTGTTCTAATGGATCCATGCGGGAAATAACGAAGTGTCACATAAAACAATTGATAGACGTCAATGACAATTCAATCTAGGAAAACTTGAATATCTAACAACAAATATTGTTAAACTCGTAATTTTTGAGTACTGATATATCATGTATGTCCGACACAAGTGGTTAATGCATGGACTCTGATTGAAAAGTCTCTGGTTCTACCCCAGGACCGTACTCTCTGACTGACGCTAGGTTTATAAGTCTTGGTACATTACTCTAAACTTAGGTCCAAAAATTCCCTTCCCAAATATCATTCGGCACGGAGATCCACACTTAAGTCCATTGTACCTATGCCTCCAAGTAGGGCGGCCATCCCAAGGAACCACTACAGTGCAGAGGACTGGCTCCCTTCAATTTACTACTTGGAAACTGCTCCGGTAGGACATTCCCCCCGATGTGATTCGGAAGCGGTCCCAGCATTCGGAGATCGAACTACCGGAAGAGGATGTGGTTCACTGAGAGCATCTTGTTTCTTTGTGGGTTCGTGAAATTAAAGTTCCAGGCTACAAACACTAAAAATTTCTCTTTATTTCCGTAGAAACACAATTCGGTCAATCCCTGCAGTAGCAGAATTACATCACATACAGATACAACTTGCAAGGTCATCGACCACAAAAGAGTTCACTTTTACAGCTGTTCACGCACACGCGTCCAATTACCGACTGCCCCCCAGTCACTCGCTCGCTCGTCGTGCTGGCTGGCTGTATTTAACCAGAAGCTTTTGCTGCGTGCCCACCCGTTTTGGGTTTAACCGCAGGTAAAGTTTGTTCGGGATGTTGTAGGGTGTCTGATGGGTTTTAGATTGGAATTGATTTATAAGGATACAGTAATTGTACCTTGGGAATGAAAGGACAGGATGCAATGCCTAGCACCCTGGTGTTTTGTTTCTGAAATTAAGGTTGGTAATTTTGATGCCAAATAGCTTAGGAGAATATGTAGAGCTCAGCTTTAGCTGCTGTTAGGATTAGCTCCTGGGTTATCTTGGGTGCTCGCAAGCCATGCGGGGTACCCGATGTAGGCAAGAGCGATATCTAGTGGGGTCATAATCTCCCAATGATCAGACAAGGGCGCTTCTGTGATTGGGTAATTTGGCGTATAATTTTGAAGCCCGGCGCCTAATCTCGTCCTCCACGTATGGAAGACCTGAGGCTTCATGAAGCAACCTGATGGGAAAGTAGCGGCCCACAGAGTAGATAGACCGTAGTACTCTATTCTGTGCACGTTGAAGCCATGCCAACCAGATTTCACAGGCATAAAGCATGACGGGAATTACCAGCGCTCGGAAAAGGTATAACCTCAGGCGAAGCGGCACCGAGCTCGACCCCAGCATTGGATACAGAGAAGCTTATGCTCCCTGTACCCTTGCCGCTAGGTCTATGATGTGCTGGCGAAAGGTTAGACCTTTATACAACGTAACTCCTAGGTACTGGACAGAGTTGGTCCACTCTATCCCTCGGCCTCGGAAGCTGAAGTTGGGGCAGTTTGCGGGGATGTGGCGCTTAGTAAAGAGTATGGCGTGGCTTTTGTCTGGATTAACGGACATCCGCAAATGCCTACACCACTGTTGTGAGTGACGGAGGTCTCTCTGTATGGGGTTGAAGGCTCTGAGGATGTGTTTGTCTTTGCAGAACAGAAGCACGTCGTCAGCGTATTGTGCCATTACGACTCGTGGCTCTGTGGAAAAGTCTGCCATGAACACAGTGAATAGTGTAGGGGATAGTACAGAGGCTTTGGGGACTCCGCCTCTGTGACTTTAAATGTGCGGTGTCCCAAGAAGCTGTGTAAGATGTTGATGATTTGGGTAGGGAGCCCCAGTTGGATCAGTTTATGCAAAAGTCCGGCATGCCATGTCGTTGAGAAGGCCTTCTCTACATCCAACGAAACCGCGGTCGTGAAGGCGCCTTCCTGGATGCCCTCCATTGGTGGACGGTGGCTCCTTTTATAGTTTACTCACTTATTCCAGAAATTCGTGGAATGTTCTCAAACAATCAGGACAGCGTTAGATTTCCCCCCAGCGTTTCGGCAAGATTTTATCTCCGCACTGTAAGGTCCGTCCCTTTGAAGTCCTCCCTCACGCCGGCTCACACAACAATGGGTTCGCAACAATATTATGACTTCGTGGATTGGTAGAAACAAAAGTGTTGTTTGCAGAAATTTAAAACATACTTTATTGCAGCAGAAAGACGCTTTGTACAAACCTGGCAGAAGCAAAATGAGGTAATATTGACAAACAGCAGTCTTCAAAGTCGTCTCGTTAGTCAGCTGCACGTAATCAAAGAAAGATTCCAATGCGGTTCATCACACAACTGCAACCCACTCTTCTCACACTTTGCCGCTTATTTATACCTCCCAGTCATTGTTGTAGAATGCAAGATACGTCCCGAGAAAAACCGTGGTGGCGAGAGTAAGACGGAGCTATCCAGACATCTCTCTTTTTGCTTTCTCTCTCTCGGCAAGTCCTCCAGGGGCCTACTGCTGTAGGTACGGGAATTGGCGATCCCGGGATCCCAAGCCAAATCTCTCGATTGGGTGCCTCTGAGTGGTGAGAGAGCTAATGCCAAACGTCCAAACAAGGTCCACATCCGTGTTTGACCCTAATCTAAGTTAAAAAAAAAGGTACATTAAACCAAATTCAGAGTAAAGCCAAAGCAAAGTCAGAGAGAAGCCTGAGTGGAGCCAGAGCGAAGCGAGAGCGGAGCCAGAGCGAAGCCGGAGCCGGAGTCAAGCCAGAGTTAAGGTACAGAACGAAGTTAGTGTGAGACCGGAGCAGGACCGGAGCGGGGCCAGAACCTAGCAAGAGCCACACCAGAACGAAGACAGATCCAAGCGAGAGTATAGTTAAGGAATGTTAGAGCGAAGCCAGAGCAAAACCAGAGCGAAGCCAGAGCCAAGCCAGTGCGGGACTGTAGCGGTGACCGGAGGCTAGGCAGAGCAAAGCCAGAGTGGAGCCAGAGCGTAACTTGAGCGGAGCCAGAGCCGAGCATGGGCGGGACTGGAGAAGTGACCGGGGCCTAGCCAGAGCAAAAGCAGAGCGAAGCCAGAGCGAAGCCAGATCCAAGCGAGAGTATAGTTAAGGAATGTTAGAGTGAAGCCAGAGTGGAGCCAGAGCGTAACTTGAGTGGAGCCAGAGCCAAGCAAGAGCGGGATCGTAGCGGGAACCGGAGCCTAGCCAGAGCAAAGGCAGAGCGAAGCCAGATCCAAGCGAGAGTATAGTTAAGGAATGTTAGAGTGAAGCCAGAGTGGAGCCAGAGCGTAACTTGAGTGGAGCCAGAGCCAAGCAAGAGCGGGATCGTAGCGGGAACCGGAGCCTAGCCAGAGCAAAGGCAGAGCGATGCCAGATCCAAGCGAGAGTATAGTTAAGGAATGTTAGAGTGAAGCCAGAGTGGAGCCAGAGCGTAACTTGAGTGGAGCCAGAGCCAAGCAAGAGCGGGATCGTAGCGGGAACCGGAGCCTAGCCAGAGCAAAGGCAGAGCGAAGCCAGATCCAAGCGAGAGTATAGTTAAGGAATGTTAGAGTGAAGCCAGAGTGGAGCCAGAGCGTAACTTGAGTGGAGCCAGAGCCAAGCAAGAGCGGGATCGTAGCGGGAACCGGAGCCTAGCCAGAGCAAAGGCAGAGCGATGCCAGATCCAAGCGAGAGTATAGTTAAGGAATGTTAGAGTGAAGCCAGAGTGGAGCCAGAGCGTAACTTGAGTGGAGCCAGAGCCAAGCAAGAGCGGGATCGTAGCGGGAACCGGAGCCTAGCCAGAGCAAAGGCAGAGCGATGCCAGATCCAAGCGAGAGTATAGTTAAGGAATGTTAGAGTGAAGCCAGAGTGGAGCCAGAGCGTAACTTGAGTGGAGCCAGAGCCAAGCAAGAGCGGGATCGTAGCGGGAACCGGAGCCTAGCCAGAGCAAAGGCAGAGCGAAGCCAGATCCAAGCGAGAGTATAGTTAAGGAATGTTAGAGTGAAGCCAGAGTGGAGCCAGAGCGTAACTTGAGTGGAGCCAGAGCCAAGCAAGAGCGGGATCGTAGCGGGAACCGGAGCCTAGCCAGAGCAAAGGCAGAGCGATGCCAGATCCAAGCGAGAGTATAGTTAAGGAATGTTAGAGTGAAGCCAGAGTGGAGCCAGAGCGTAACTTGAGTGGAGCCAGAGCCAAGCAAGAGCGGGATCGTAGCGGGAACCGGAGCCTAGCCAGAGCAAAGGCAGAGCGAAGCCAGATCCAAGCGAGAGTATAGTTAAGGAATGTTAGAGTGAAGCCAGAGTGGAGCCAGAGCGTAACTTGAGTGGAGCCAGAGCCAAGCAAGAGCGGGATCGTAGCGGGAACCGGAGCCTAGCCAGAGCAAAGGCAGAGCGATGCCAGATCCAAGCGAGAGTATAGTTAAGGAATGTTAGAGCGAAGCCAGAGTGGAGCCAGAGCGTAACTTGAGCGGAGCCAGAGCCGAGCATGGGCGGGACTGGAGAAGTGACCGGGGCCTAGCCAGAGCAAAGGCAGAGCGATGCCAGAGAAGGACCGGAGGCGGGCCGGAACCTATACAGAGCCAAGCCAGAGCGAAGCCAGATCCAAGCGAGAGTATAGTTAAGGAATGTTAGAGTGAAGCCAGAGTGGAGCCAGAGCGTAGCCAGAGCGGAACTTGAGCGGAGCCAGAGCCAAGCCACAGCGGGACCGGAGTGGTGATTGGGGCCTAGCCAGAGTGAAGCCAGTGTTAAAGGTACAGAATGAAGTTAGTGTGAGGCCAGAGCAAAGCCAGAGCGCAGCCAGAGCAGGACCGGAGGTGGACCGGGACCTAGCCAGAGCCAAGCTAGAGCAAAGCCAGAGCGAAGCCAGAGTGGACCAAGAGCCAGACCAGGGCAAAGTTAGAGGGATTTTAGAATGAAGTCTGAGTGAGGTTATGGTGAAGCGCGAGAGAAGTCAGAGCGGAACCAGAGTGGAGCCAGAGCAGAGCTAAAGCAGAGAAATGGTAAAGTCAGAACGAAGCCACAGCAAAGCCAAAGCTGAGCTGGAGGAAAACTGGAGCAAAGCTAATGTAAAGCCAAAGCAAAGCTGAAGTGGAGCTAGAGCAAAGTGAAGGCAAAGCCACAGCAGAGTCAAAGGAAGGTTAAAGATAAGTTAAGTGAAAGAAAGAACTGTAAAGTGAAATACAGTTTTTGAAAGGACGCTAATGACCATCGAGTTGAGCGCCCCTAAATTTTCATCATCATCATCATCATCATCATCATCATCATCATCATCATCTCGGCAAGCGTCCAGCTTTGCTCACCACTATCTGTCTCTTTCTTTCCTGCCCACGCGGGCAGGTAGTGGCTTGTCGCAGCTCCACAACAATGCGATCGGTGACAATATCATCCTACCATGCAGCACCGACACACTCGCTGAGACTTCTATCCTGAAGGAGACCATCAAACGAGAGATGTTGTTTGAACAGGATGAAGATGATTTTTTTGATCGTCTGGTAACCATGGATGAATCATGGATCTATCAGTATGATCAAGAGACCAAACACCATGAGCATGTAATGGAAATATGTCGATTCCTCCCTACCAAAAAGGCAAAGGTACAAAGTCAGCTGGAAAATTCATGCTTTCAGTTTTCTGGGACTTCCGTGGAGTCATCCTTACATATTATCTTGCCAAGGGTTAAACCATCACTGACAGATACTACTGCAATCTTCTGGACAAGTTACGAGCAGCTCTGATTAATAAACGACGCGGTATGCTCCCCAAAGTTGTTCGTCTTCTGTCTGACAATGCACCAGCATTCATCTCAAGTTGCAGTTGACAAAACAAGCGAATGTGGCTTACAACATCCGCCTTATTCGCCCGATCTCACACCAAGTGACTTTTTCTTGTTCCCGGAAATGAAGAATCCTTTGCGTGGTGGCCGATTTGACAATACAAATGACGTCATTAATAAAGTGGAAGAGTGGTTTAAAGCGAATTCTGCAGAGTTCTATAATCAAGGTATTCGGAAGATCAAGAAACGCTGAGAAAAATGGTGACTACGTAGAGAAGAACTAACAAGTATATATCAACACAAACTCTCTATTACATTATTTAAAGCGTAATAATTAAAACTTTATGACATCCCCTTGTACATTTCCTATTGTCGTTTCTAATATATGCACACGTGAAAGATAGCTACCCGGCTGGCAAATTACAAACCGTTTTCTTTTCTTTCTTTCTTATTTTCCTAGCGTAAGCTTGTTTGACCGTTACATGACGTAACCTATAGTTATGCTTAAGCCAAATGATAGAGCTGTAATTATATAGACATTCACTTGTCTAACGGGAAAGAAAGAAAGAAGAAATCAATGTAAAATATCCTGTGACAGCCTTCAGTGATAAGTTAAAAGGTTACTGAAGCAGAAATATGTACTCGTCGACCCGTGCTCCAGGATTTACATAGAACTCAACTTGTTAGAGGATAAATGTCAGTTCTGGATTTAATGATAGTATATGCAAGGTCATCTGAAAGTTCATTCCATCATTATTTTGACGTAGAATGAGAAAACCGTTAACCACGGTGATCTGCAAAAAGAAACAGTTTATCATTGCGGTATTCCATGTCTCATTTGTTTACCACGAGTTAATGAATCAGATATGAAAAACATATTTTTGTTAAATGAGATCTACAATGAAGCCTTAAGTTGCCAAGGAAACAAATAACAGAACGACATTCTCGGACCGGTCGAATTATGGAATCCAGAAATATGAAAGTGTGTGTTTTAATAGTAGTGCTTAAGGGCAGTTCTTGCTACATTACGTCATCACACGTGTTGATACAATGAAACTGGAAATATACCGCCGCTATGTTCAGGGTATATCTTACACATTTTCCAGTTACAAGAACAAAAGAAAGCTCAAAAAAATCATAAGCATTTTCTATTTTTTTAAATTACGTATTCTAAGGTTAAGTCATACAAGACGAAGAATGAAATTATGTTCAAATAAGTACAGGGTACATAGAGCTTAGAGTTACCACACATTCATATTTCAGTATAAGGCAAAACATCCAACGTTAATCATATCGGACGATGAATGAAATGATGTTCAAATGAGTACAGGGTACATAGAGCTTAGAGTTATCAGACATTCATCTTTCAGAATAACAGAAAACCTCCAACGTTAAGTTATATCTGACGATGAATGAAATGATGTTCAAATGAGTACAGGGTACATAGAGCTTAGAGTTACCAGACATTCATCTTTCAGGATAAGAGAAAACCTCCAACGTTAAGTCATATCGGACGATGAATGAAGTGATGTTCAAATGAGTACAGGGTACATAGAGCTTAGAGTTACCAGACATTCATCTTTCAGGATAAGAGAAAACCTCCAACGTTAAGTCATATCGGACGATGAATGAAATGATGTTCAAATGAGTACAGGGTACACAGAGCTTAGAGTTACCAGACATTCATCTTTCAGGATATGAGAAAACCTCCAACGTTAAGTCATATCGGACGATGAATGAAGTGATGTTCAAATGAGTACAGGGTACATAGATCTTAGAGTTACCGGACATCAATCTTTCAGGATAAGAGAAAACCTACAACGTTAAGTCATACCGGACGATGAATGAAATGATGTTCAAATGAGTACAGGGTACATAGAGCTTAGAGTTACCAGATATTCATCTTTCAGGATAAGAGAAAACCTCCAACGTTAAGTCATATCGGACGATGAATGAAGTGATGTTCAAATGAGTACAGGGTACATAGAGCTTAGAGTTACCGGACATCAATCTTTCAGGATAAGAGAAAACCTCCAACGTTAAGTCATATCGGACGATGAATGAAGTGATGTTCAAATGAGTACAGGGTACATAGATCTTAGAGTTACCGGACATCAATCTTTCAGGATAAGAGAAAACCTCCAACGTTAAGTCATATCGGACGATGAATGAAGTGATGTTCAAATGAGTACAGGGTACATAGAGCTTAGAGTTACCAGACATTCAACTTTCAGGATAAGAGAAAACCTCCAACGTTAAGTCATATCGGACGATGAATGAAATGATGTTTAAATGAGTACAGGATACATAGAGCTTAGAGTTACCTGACATTTATCTTTCAGGATAAGAGAAAATCTCCAACGTTAAGTCATACCGGACGATGAATGAGATGATGTTCAAATGAGTACAGGGTACATAGAGCTTAGAGTTACCAGACATTCATCTTTCAGGATAAGGGAAAACCTACAACGTTAAGTCATACCGGACGATGAATGAAATGATGTTTAAATGAGTACAGGATACATAGAGCTTAGAGTTACCTGACATTTATCTTTCAGGATAAGAGAAAATCTCCAACGTTAAGTCATACCGGACGATGAATGAGATGATGTTCAAATGAGTACAGGGTACATAGAGCTTAGAGTTGCCAGACATTCATCTATCAGGATAAGGAAAAACCTCCAACATTAAGTCTTATCGGACGATGAATTAAATGATGTTCAAATAAGTACAGGGTACATAGAGCTTAGAGTTACCAGACATTTATATTTCAGGATAAGAGAAAACCTCCAACGTTAAGTGATATCGGACGATGAATGAAATGATGTTCAAATGAGTACAGGGTACACAGAGCTTAGAGTTACCAGACATTCATATTTCAGGAAAAGAGAAAACCTCCAACGTTAAATCATATCGGACGATGAATGAAATGATGTTCAAATTAGTACAGGATACATAGAGCTTAGAGTTACCAGAAATTCATCTTTTAGGATAAGAGAAAACCTCCAACGTTAAGTCATATCGGACGATGAATGAAACGATGTACAAATAAGTACAGGGTACATAGAGCTTAGAGTTACCAGACATTCATCTTTCAGGATAAGAGGAAACCTTCAACGTGTAATCATATCGGACGATGAATTAAATGATGTTCAAATAAGTACAGGGGACATATAGATTCAGTTAACGGACATTTCAACCTTCAGGATAAGGGAAAACTCTAGAAAAAACCCGTATTCAGGCAACTCATCCTTACCGGGATTCGAACTCCGGACCTCTTGAACGTTAGGCAGAGACCTATGCTAACATGAGCCCCACACTTTACCGTGGAGTCACCTGTCTGTATGGGTGATTCAGTTGGTTAGCACTGATCTATTGATTCCAAGATCGTGGGTTAAAACCCAGCAAAGACCTATGGTTTACTTCAGTTCAGATTTACTGCCACGAAAAATAACTGCGGGACGAAATTCTGACACACTGGGGGCGCGTTTACGGGCATGGCATTTGACAGAGTCGATAACAGAAAGAAAATATTCATCCACATTCTTCCCGAATATGTGTGTAAGTACTTTGTCCGTAAACAACAGGTTAAATGGATATTATACTTTTTATTTCGCGTACTTTAAGATTATAACTCGAAGGTTTGAACAGAGTTTCTTCTAGTTCTTTAGATGAAAAATATTTTTTTCACGAACTATCTTGATTATAATAACATATTTTTAGATACAGACGACTGTGATACTGTAAGCACCTATAGTTTAAACATTCTTTGAATTTATTTCTGATTAAGGGACAGACATAAACGGACTGCGAGATAAATGAAATTTTTGTTCAAATGTACAATTTATATCATATAAAATGTGGCATTAATCTCGTTTTATATATATTTGCACTGTTTGAATTTGCCAACGTAACCCCGAGTATTTTGAAGTAATAAGTTACCGTTCATTTGTTTCTTCTGGGATGATGCAAACGGCAGCATATATCAATCTAATTTTTAAGTGTTCTCTTTGCAACTGCAAAAACGTGTATGTACTGAAATAATTCTGCCAACTTTATCTTAACGTGAAGTAGTAGTTAAAATAAGAGTTCCTGTGAATAATTTGTAGAACTAATCATTAAAATTACATATAATGGTTATAGAAAGTCGGAGATTGTAGCATATAAAATGTTTTATTAAATATTGATAGGTTTCTAAGTAATTAAGAAGATGATACCGCAGTCTTACGTGCTAGTACTTTTCTTCTTGTTTATCCATCACAAATAGTTATATAATTATTGCATGGAATGCATTATAGAAGGTTGTTTCAGTATGAGAGATAGTTAATAATGACTATTAGCTCACTTAATACTTTAACTTTTTACGCTATGATACGAAATAATTGATGGAGTTTACTACGGTCAGATAGAAATCCACACAGCTATGTCTAATTATAAATATATGGTATTAAACTAAGATAAAAAACCAGGAAGATGTCTTCAAAACCAAATGTAAAAATTTCCGTTTGCTTACTCGGAGAAATTGTCGATTGTGCTATATAAATTATCGCAACGTATCATCAAAACATCAGAACATCGTACGTAAGACAAAACAAAGTTCTGCACTTACGAAATGATATCCCATGACTTAAAGTATTCACCAGAATGTGTCCTTCCCACCTTAAAAATGGATCTTTTGTTTAACAGAATTCATAAGTTTACGTACACTAGAAATTTCTTCTATGTTAATATAAAATGCGAGTTGCATAAAACTCGAGAATAAGGGGCAGCTGACTCATCTGGTATAGTTGTGAAAAGAGAAATGCATATGAAGGCAATGCATTAGAGGTTTTCCCTTACTAGCAGAGCATGTGCTGTAGGCTATGACAGCAAATGCATTATTTAAAACATTTGATATCAGCAAATTTATACCTCATTTGTTTCCGAACGATGTTACAACAATCAAGTGTTTATGTACAAGTGCCAGAGGCAGGATAAGATTAATGTACCTTCTTCACTTGACCATTGTCTGCGCAAAGCTCTCAGCGAGGATGAGAAAACGGAAGTATAAAATCATAATTAATAACGGCACTAAACTCCGTCCAAGCCACCACGTGCTGCTACTTTGTCCTACATCCAGCCAACCTGTTGCTGCATAGATTTATCGATTCACGCCTTCGCGACGTTTTGGGGTCCACGTATTTTTGAGGACAACATTAGCATAAATTATTATCATATAATCGGGAGAAAGTTTAGATACCTTGGACACTTATTTGCTCCTGGCTTTCCAAAATATGTTTTAATTTTTGAAAGGAGAATTAATAGCAAGCACATGTTTGGACAGTTAAAGGCAAAACTATTTCCCTCACAGCGTTTAATAATAGTTAAATAAAAAATAATGAGCAATTACACAGGAGCTCTTACATAGCAGTTGTCACTGTGTTTAATTCGTAAGATGGTAGCGAGTCTGTCTCACCTTCAAGAGGTCCCGAGTTCGAATCTTGGTCAGGATGAGTTACCTGGATAAAGTTTTTTCCGCAGTTTTCTCTTATCCTGAGAGTTGAATGTCTGGTAACTCTAAGCTCTATGTACCCTGTACTCATTTGAACATCATTTCATTTATCGTCCGATATGACTTAACATTGGAGGTTTTCCCTTACCCTAAAAGATGAATGTCTGGTAACTCTAAGCTCTATGTACCCTGTACTCATTTGAACATCATTTCATTCATCGTCCGATATGACTTAACATTGGAGATTTTCCCTTACCCTAAAAGATGAATGTCTGGTAACTCTAAGCTCTATGTACCCTGTACTCATTTGAACATCATTTCATTCATCGTTCGATATGACTTAACATTGGAGGTTTTCCCTTATCCTGAAAGATGAATGTCTGGTAACTCTAAGCTCTATGTACCCTGTACTCATTTGAACATCATTTCATTCATCGTCCGATATGACTTAACGTTGGAGGTTTTCCCTTACCCTAAAAGATGAATGTCTGGTAACTCTAAGCTCTATGTACCCTGTACTCATTTGAACATCATTTCATTCATCGTCCGATATGACTTAACATTGGAGGTTTTCCCTTATCCTGAAAGATGAATGTCTGGTAACTCTAAGCTCTATGTACCCTGTACTCATTTGAACATCATTTCATTCATCGTCCGATATGACTTAACGTTGGAGGTTTTCCCTTACCCTAAAAGATGAATGTCTGGTAACTCTAAGCTCTATGTACCCTGTACTCATTTGAACATCATTTCATTCATCGTTCGATATGACTTAACATTGGAGGTTTTCCCTTATCCTGAAAGATGAATGTCTGGTAACACTAAGTTCTATGTACCCTGTACTCATTTGAACATCATTTCATTCATCGTCCGATATGACTTAACATTGGAGGTTTTCCCTTATCCTGAAAGATGAATGTCTGGTAACTCTAAGCTCTATGTACCCTGTACTCATTTGAACATCATTTCATTCATCGTCCGATATGACTTAACATTGGAGGTTTTCCCTTACCCTAAAAGATGAATGTCTGGTAACTCTAAGCTCTATGTACCCTGTACTCATTTGAACATCATTTCATTCATCGTCCGATATGACTTAACGTTGGAGGAGTAAATTACAAGAACATTTGAAGGAAAAGTAATATTTGCACTTCTTATTTTCTCTACCGAGCGGGATGGCTCAGGTGGTTTTGTGGCGTGGATTTGAGGTGCTGGTTCGATTCCCAAGGCCGGCCTATCTGACCCATGGGCTATTCTGGGTTTTCCCGGGTCAGCAGGTTAATTACATGCCCCAAACTTCCTGTTCCTCCACTTCATCTCCATTATCATTTCATATCAAGCGCAGTGGTTTCTTTCGCGGCTCCCGTTTTAAGGGTCCCAAGTTCGATTCTCAGCTCTGGGGTTGGCGATTTTAAGTTAACCCTATCCACGCCTTTACCTCTGTCTAGCACATGTGAAGTGTCCCCTATGCCCAACGTGGATTGGAGTCCACGGTATAAGCTATAGGTCCTCTCGCCTCACCGTCATCTGCACTATCACCCTACCTTAGGAGGTAATGGAAGCGTCGTCTAGGTGCCTCCACCTGAGAAATGGGTCATCACGTGGTGGAGCGAGGTTACCCCGAATGCCAAGGTTGCCATGTGGGGCGTGTTAGTCACCAGCCGACCATCATTTCACATCATCTTTCATCTGGTGGCCTCTTTCAGGGTAGAAGTGTCGGTGAGTGCCTCGGCGCTGCATGGCAGTATGATATGCTCTTGTCAAAGACTTCCTTCTCTGGTAGGGCAGTCTCCGAACCCGGTCTGGAGGTTTCGCTTCCGGACAACAGTGGTTGTGATACCGGTTGTATTGACCTGCCGTGGAGTATCAAAATAAAATGTAGAGACCCTGCCCTCAGCACTCTCGTGGCTCCTTGGGACGGCTTCCTTTGTTTCCTCTCACCTCATCCATCCTCCCGGGAGTGCCCACTTAGAGAAATAGATACATTTAATAGTTTGGACATCCGTGTGGAATCCCCTCTGTAGCTTAGTCCAATTCAGTCTTATTTTCTATAGCACTTCTCCGCTCTGAATCAAAGAAAGCATTAGTACGCATGCGTAAATTTGTAAGCAGCATAAGTAGAAAACAAAGTTCAAATCAACACCCAACTTCATATTTAAGTCCAGCAAGGACACAGAATACCCAAATAACTTCAATAGTCAATTGTTTACACATTTTGTCACTATTCCCTTAGTTTATTATTAGCTAAATTTCACTAAACATAAAAACAAAATATCTACGCTACGTTCACGTCACATTCTTCACCCATTATCGTTTATTTTGTCGCTTTCACAGGTTCTAGTCAAAAACGTTTATTTTTCTGTTTACTTTATGTTAATTGAACTAAACATTTCAGAAGTCATTTGATTACACAAAACTGTGAGTGAAGATTTCGTAGAAGATACCGAGTCAATAGTAAGATGTTAAAGCTCACCAATTTGAAGGCAGAATAAATGAGCAGAATTACTCAAAATGATAATGTTTCAGTCACAACCTTTTTAGATACAAAAACTGAAGTTATTTTAACGATTAAGTATAATTTTAAATATAATTTAAATGTACCTGTAAGACTAATTGCTCAGGCTTGTATCATAAATACAAACACTAGTAAAATAACAAAAAGAATGGTGGAAAATGATAGGTTAAGTTTAAAAATATATTTTCTGAAAATATTATACAGATTTGCATATCTAAATGTCCATTCAAGGACAGGAAACCTCAACTCCTTCCTCTTTAAATATGTTCTTATGCTTGTAATAGATATAATTTCCTTCAAATTTTGTAACTTAAACTGTGTTATTCTCAACAGCATTACGTGTAAGGTTCATTTGATAAAGAATTTAATAGGAAACTGAATATTGGTATAAATATATTTTGAGCTGTTTTAAGTGTAAATTTTAAATTGTTCATGCATATCAAGAAGATTTGTCAAATATTTAGCACTAATTCAAGGGTGGTCTGAAACGTTTCCGGCCTAATAAAGATACACGACTTTTTTTTTCAGAATTTTATTTTTCAACATAGTTTTCTTGTAACTCTACACACTTCTCACGCAACTCTACACACTCACACTTCAAGTTTCATCTACAGTAATTAATCGGCGCCAAAACTCGGATTTATTGCGCCTAAACTGCGCCAACAGAGCGTTGGAAATGTTCATTCGAACACGTTTTTGGTCTAACGTGAGCAAACGTGGCACCCAGCACGCGGACAGCTTTCTCAAGTCTAAATGTTGATTTACTATGTGACTAACACGTTCTTTTGACATGTTCATAGCCTCTGCTATCTCTCTCAGTTTAATTCGGTGGTCGTCTAGCACCATTTGGTGAATTTTGGCAATGTTTTCCTCGGTAGTTGCAGGTTTTGGACGTCGCGAACGTTCATTGTCTCCCAAGCTCTTACGGCCACGGTTAAATTCAGCTGTCCAAAATTTCACTGTGGTAAATGATGGTGCAGGGTCCCCATACACAGAATCCAACTCATCTTTGATTTGTGTAGGTGTATTGCCTTTCAAAAACAAATATTTAATGACAGCTTGATACTCAATTTTGTTCATGTTCATAAAAACACTCACATCAACTTACTCAAGCGACCGCTACATAACAAGTGAGCGTTCAAAATGGCTGAAACTTTGGTGAGTAACTTTCAACAGATGAACGACGGAATTCACTAGCTTTTATTTACGAGTGCTGTCATGTTCATTTTGAGGTGAGAAACTTTTCAGGCCGCCCTCGTACTTCATTATTTTAATTATTAAACCTGTTGGGATATTTTAAAATTACATAAACCCAAAATAGGAAGGAGAAAACAAAAATACAGGATGGAAATATTTAGTGAGATCTGTTTGCTTTAAAATGTAGGAAACAGTAATAAACAGTGTCTGAAATGATAGGGCAACCACAAAACCTACAATGTAAGGGAGCTTAGAAATAAATGCCTTTTCCCAAAAGAATTAAAACAATTGGTGAACGAAGTTTGTAGACAAGAAAGGTGTCAGTTTGTATTAATTCTCAAATGCTTCAACATTCATTTGTTTAATCTAATGTTAAGATATAATTTAACATAATTTTTGTATTTAATTTAGGTAAAATTATGAAATGTATTTCTTCTTGTATAGGTAAGTAGTACAGGTATTCGAATATTACATGGCATGTTTTGAATGCTCTCTCTACAAAATTTCCATTGCATAAATACGGCTAAGAAATGTTGCTCTTTGCAACATTCTAATGCCTGAACCTGCATGACCAATACTACATTTTGTTATCTATGTGTTTTACTTGTGATTAACTTGCTTCTTTTATTCTTATAAACTTCAGAAATTGTTGTAGTAATAACTAACCCTCCACAGCATGAAAGATTAACATAAGGTGCTACAAAGGATTCAGCAACAAATACTATTAAGGGCTTAATGTACGGGACAAGGTATAGAAGCTTTTATAAATCAATAATATGTTTAAAATTATACAAATTAGGCATACACGTTCAGCTTATGAAAGTGCATTTTTTAAGCTACGTTTAACAGTTGTCCAAGATTCCATCCAAGTTGTACAAAATTCCCTCCGAGTGAAAACAAATTCCCAGACTACTTTCACAAAATTTAAGATTTATTATGTGTTTCAAATGGGGCGATATTTTGTCCTTGAACGTTGCTAGATGAGCAGCCAATCGGAGTCCTGCGGTGTTGTTGTATAGCATCCCCCCTAAGTGGTGTGTGACGAGCACCAAACTAATCAATCTCTAATAAATTCTATTCACGCTAAGACAAAAATTCAGATTTTTCAAAAACTGATCCATGAGGAAGGAGAGAGTAATGTATTTAACATAACCGTGAAAACCCCATATTTTTAGCTCAAATAGTTTTCCTAATACAAATATATAAAGAAGATACCATTATATTATAACAATGCATTGCGACGTAAGCATTGTAATGAATATCATTATTGGTTGTCATGTATGCGTGAACGCATATTTGAAATTACTCAGAACTGAAACGTAAACATTTGACATGACGTGATAAAAGAAATATGTACTTTGAATAAGCCAAGGTGTTTGTTAAATTCGATGAGAGGAAACAATACACTTCTCGCTAGTCTGGCAAAATTTGTTTATGAGTGGTTCCTAATCTCTATTTACTCTAGAGAGTTCAAAGCAGTATTATTCAGTTAATCTTCCATGAAAAAGTGTATCAGCTGGATTAATGAGATACGATCCACCTTCCCCCCTTACTACTGTTAGAACAATCCAATAGAGTTAATGTGGGCTCAAATTATGTTGCAAACGGAAATAATACTTTTAAACTGACTGACGTTGAATGACTTATTCACAATTTATTTATTTTTGTTTATGTCACCTAAAAAGCCGCTTGTGACAAAATAACTTAAATTTTGGTATAATATTTTAACAACAGTTTCCCAATACATTCATGTTTTGAATTTGCCCTAGGTTTCTCTTTGAATCAATAATCTTAGGCTTCAGAAACGTTTAAAGCTATGAATATGACCTTTTCTGCCCAAAATTTCAAATTTTTGTGTTTTAAAGTAAAGAAAGTGTACTTAAAATTCATCCCACAATAAAACCCAGGGCATTTTCTATTCACTGTATCTATATGAACGTGTGTAGCAAATTTCATTAGTCTAACACCAAAACTAAGACGCAAGGAACATCTTAAATGATGAAAAATGTTGAAATTTTCAATAGTAACAAAAGAAGGATAAAGAATTAAAAGTCATATCCAACACTAGCATTCACCTAACTTTCAAACTAGATTAGAGCGTTTAGAAATGGCTTGCGGATGTTATCTAAACATTCTTTGGATTCAGAATGGCTTACACTATTTTTTGACTAGAAAGAGGAAAAGTTGATTTTTTTAAATGTTCATGAAATTTCAGTCATACATATCCTTAAAAAGGAATCACTGATATCAGTTTTATCAAAAAATGGAAGGAAACAGCAGTATTACTAAATAAATTAAAGTTACAAATCCAAGTTGAAAGGAAACCCACTGTACGTAGCTTCAGTATCCCAAATTAAAGTGAAATATACCAAAATTGACAAACATGTGAAAAATAAATTTTTATGACTTTATGAAGTACTCTTAATCTGCTTTAATTTAGTTTACTTTTACTGAAGTGTTGTTTAAACTGCTTCAGATATATTTAAATCCCAAGACCTTCTGGCGGGTAAACATACATTTCCCTGCAGAATTTCGTATTTTATTTTTGTTTAATTTAGTATTTTTGTCACCTAACATTTCGTGAAACTATATTCCACTAGGATGGCTTTACTGTACTTTGGTGCCCTCTAGTAGAGCTTAAAAAGTTGAAGTTTCCTTGGATACATTTATGTATCATCGGATTACAACAGAACAAACAGTTGAGTGTCATTGGGTTAGATGTTATTAGGGATATATTTCATAAAGGAACCAGTGAAATGCATTTATTGTTTGTTTAGTAAACATCAAAATTGCATTTGTTTTTTCTTTAACGAATAGTTTTTAAGTTAAGCATTTTTAGTTATTGTTTAAAAAGTTTAAGATAATCCTTTATAGCACCATTATGATAATACCTTTCAGAATATGCCATGTGTGTTAAGTTCTTCATATATTCTGTCACTTTTTTTTGTTGTTAATGACTGTGTTATGGTGTCTATTCTTGTTCTTACCTGTCCTTGGTGTCTGCTACACTAGATGTCACCACGGTGCTACTGGTGGATAACACAGGGCGGCGCCACCGAGACGGCCGCTTTTACAAGAAGGCGGTGGGCCTGCTCACTTCAGAGGCACGGACGTTCGTCCAGGAGGGCACCACAACCGAATTTGCCACCCAGGTGTTGGGCACCACCCTCGATAATGGGCGCCTCTACGCTCAAGTGGTAACCACAAGTTCAAGGGTCTTCTATCAAGGGGAACCTGTTGGTGGGAAGACCCGCACCTCCAGACTTGATGAACTGGTGCTCCCTTCCATCCCCATCGTAGCCGCCGACCTCGGCATCCGTCCTACCCAGTCTCTGGAAAGTGTCAGAGAATCCGTTAAGATATATCCCCCTCAGCGCAAGATAGAGCAGTTTGGCTATGCCAAGTCAGGGAATATTTACCAAACCGCAGTGAACAACGTAAATCACTCACCTCGATCACGCTATGTAGGCGGAGGTGAACTCATAACTATCCCACCAAGTCCAGAACCCACGACCACAACAGAAGATGCCCCCAATGAAGAAGATTACGACGAACTGGAAGCTCTCTTCCTACAAGCAAAGGCAAGAAAGCAAAAGTATTCTGCTCGTGGCAGTAACAGCGACAAAAGATTATCGGACGAAGAGTCTGAAAACTTAGTCAAGGCCAAAAGAAATGAATACTATAAGAAAAAGGACAGAGAACTGAGTGACAACGAAAACGAAATAAGGCCATCTAGAGTTGCTGTGCGGCCAGTAGATGATCTTCCCACATTTACCGTACGTCATGAGTTCTCTCCCAGTGGCTTTTCGGGCTTCGACGATGGTGACTCGGACGTAGAAGAGACAACAGAAAGTAAACGCCCGGATTTCGGAACAACTCGAAGTAGCAGGTTTAGATCCGGCAAAGCGTTGTTCAGGAGTCGCCAGGAGCAAAGGAAGTTGGACACAGTCACTTACTTGGGATTTTCTGAATTTACCACAACAGTTGGGGACACTGTGATTGTCTTTATGCCACATACAGCTTCCTCAGCTCCTCAGGGACGTAAAGCTACATCTATTTCCGGAGATGCTACCCTAGCACCAGAACTGCAAGTGAATGAGGAGCCCTCAGTGGTAACGAGCGTGAAGACTTTCATGTCTCACACACCTGGCATGGTCACGAAGACGGTGACAGGACACTCCTTGAGTATGCAAACAGCTCTTCCCACCACGGTTGTTGCATTACCATCATCCACTACTATATATAGGGACCATAAAGCTTTACAGTCAGCTAGCATTGACAGCCCCCAAGAAACAGGATTTGAACACGCAGCCGAATATCTCGCTCATGAGCAGCAAGAGATGGCTGAAAAAGTACCAACCACTACACCAGAGATAATAACAGAGGAGTATATTCCTGAAATTATAGAGCCCTCCTCAGTATATTATTATGAGGATGTTGCAGTCCAGCCATCATCTGATCTTGTAGAAGTTGTAGCAAGTAGTGACATTTCTTTGGTCACACCTGAAGTAGAAACAATTAACGCTCAAACTACTGAGCCACTTACCCCCAGCTACTACTCCACGGCTCAAACACAATTATTTGATAATGGTGGCGTAGAAAATCCCCTTGGACTTATCAAGGTGGTTGGTGGTACTGAAGCACTCAATGGAACAACCACTCTCTTCACTTCGGTTGTTTACGGTACTATACTTGATGGAAACTACGCACAAGTCATAGATACTACATCAAGCGTGTTCTTTTACGTTGATCAGACTCGAGTAGACGTTGTACCAACACAGTCCACTGCAGTGCTAGACGCTCCACCAACAACTAGTGCGCCAGTTCCAATTTCAACAACACCAGAACAGCAAGAAACAATTGCTACAACAGAAGAAGCTCCTATCGTAACAACGGAAAGTGCTCCAACAACTCTAGAACAACCGACGACTGAAGATGATGGAAGTAAAACAACGAAACTAGATGAAACACTCAGTACAGTTCCATTAGAGGAACAGACAACTAATCCTCCTATCACTGTTGATAATGTTGCTCTAAATGAAGTCGAAACTGGAAGAAAAATAAGCTCAGAGCCCAAAGAGCAAATAATCTTAGAAAGTCAGGAGGAAGTTAGTCTGCAATCAACTGCAGTAACTTACGTCACACAACTAGTTCCTAGTACAGCTTACAAAACATTTACATATCTCACAACTTTCTTCATACCGGCAGAGGGATCCTTGACCACAACTTCTATTAAATCTAGAGAAGTTACTACCTCAGAGGTTACTTTCCAAACTAGACTGTTAACACCAGAGGAAGCAGTTAGAAGTGCCCTTCTGAGTCTACAGGCTGCTGCTAGTACCGAGATATCAGTAACATCAACTGTAGAGAGGCTGGCGTCATCTGTTGCAGTAGCCACGTCAGTAGTAGATGAACCCGTTGTGACTGTACAGGTAGCAACAGAAAGCAACGTCATTGGTGTAAGCAGCAATGTCAATCAGAATGAGGTGGTTGCAAGTACAGTTACGACGCCTGAATTGCCCCAGGAGAAGGCAACGACAGAACCTACCCCACAAGAAGCAACCATAATTACCACCCCTCCTACGTCAACCACAACTGAAAATGCGGTGCAAGGTCAGGAGGAGGAAATCGAGTTGATTTTCAAAACGCTGTATACAACCTTCACTTACTTCACCACTTTCTTCCAGGAATCAACCACTAGCGTTTCTACCAGAGAGGAGGTGATTACAAGTGTTGTTACATCCACTGTTGACAAAAGCTTTTTCCTTGAAGCGTCTGATCCCGCTGTTGCTGGCCTTTACAATCCCAATCTGGAACCACAGACACCAACAATTGCGCCTACTAGTGTTGGTATTGGCAGACCAACTACAAAGTTCTTCTCAGACGATGTAAACTCGAACGCAAATCCTGATGAAGAGATATTTTCATCTGTTATTGAATCTGTGGACTTGGAGAAAGAGTTAGCAAGTACTGCTACACCAGCTCTTAATGAGCTTAAAACATTCTACACTACCTACACGTATTATTCGACGATACTTGTTGATGGAGAAACTGATATTTCAACACGTACCGAGGTATATACAAATATAGTTACTCCAAGTGCGCTGCTAGCTGAGAATCCTAGTACTCCTCAGCTAATAGAACCAACAATATCCATTAGAGAACCGCTTTTCGAAAAAGGATATTCAGAATCTCCTATTGAAAATACATACCCAGATTTTCAACCTGGAATTTTAAGCGAGCAAGAACTTAACTCTAAAATCTCTACGCCGGTATTGGTATCTACTCCACCCAATTCCTACAGCAGTACAATTTTACGAAGACCAACAATAGAAACATCCGAAAACATATATGAAAATGTGATATCAGCAATTGCTGATGATGACGAAAACAGTATATTTCCAAAGAACACACAAAACAGCTACGCTACAATAGAGCGGTCTCGAAACATTTCGCCAACACCATCTGGTGGTGAAGATGAAACTACTCTACAGTTCTCCTCCAAACTTCCCCGAGAGGTTTCTGAGGGAACGTTGTCTTCTTCACCAGTATCAGATGCTCCTGTTGTTATAGAGACAATGAGTACGGACATCACTAGCAGTACAACAAGTTCCGATCAAGGAGGTGGAACTCAGCGCCGGTTGATGATGCTAGAGAAGCGCAATGACCAACCAGTGCCTTTAGATGACCAAGTGAGTTCGGAGAGCAATACCGAGGAGCTTGTTAACCCTTCACCGACACTATTATTGCAAACAAGTTACACGACCTTCACTTACTTCACCACCATGTACAAAGACGGCACTTCAAGCACTGTCACAAGTCGCTTGGAGACGGTTACAAATGTTGTAACTGAAACGCTTACACCAACAGCAGTTCCTGCAGTTACCATTACACCAGAAGATGCCACTTTACCAATCACTTTCTTTACTACGTTCACTTACTGGACAACACTGTACAAGGGAGGCACTACAACTGTCCAAAGCAGAGAAGAAACCGTCTCAAACGTCATCACGCCAAGCGCTCTGTCATCAACGCTGGACGCTGGACTGAGCACTATTGTGATCACTCCAACAGTTGCTCTCCCTACATATACCGCCAGGGCAGAAGATGCTTTAAGCACCACAACTGAAGCAACTCCTGTTGCAGAGACAGCGAAGACACCACAGCTATGGGAGCCAACCACATATTACACCACATACACGTATTTCACTACGTCGTACATTGGCAACAGTACAATCTTGAATAGTAGACTTGAAACAGTTACTAATATCGTGAACGGTAGTAGTGAGAATGCCAATGTAACAGCTAGAGCAATTGGAGCCGCCACTGATCAGTTAATTTCAAATGATCCACTTAAGACAAACGCACCACAGATCCCAGTTTCAACTCCAGCAGCTCTGCTACCGACAGGTCTTCTTTCTACAATATTAACAAGTGAAGTAAACGATGGAACAACCACGCTGTTCTCAACGGATGTGTTTGGTACTTACATTGATGGACTATATGCCAAAGTTTTGGAGAGTTCCACACAAGTAATAACGCCTACACCTTCAGTAGCACCTCCAGATTTGAAACCTACAGGAGTAGTTTCTTTGAATGAAGGTAGAATCGTTGATGCTGATGGTGTCAGTACAACGTTCTATGCAACTAAAGCAGTTGGGACTTACATAGATTCCCTTTACGCAGAAGTCGTAGAGAGCACTTCGTCTATTCATGTCAACACAGAGAGACAGTCAGTTTTGGCAGCCATAAGTCCCTCAGAGCCAAATGAATCTGGTAAAACGTTCAAGACAGGACTAGTAAGATTAATCGAGGGATCTATCGTCAAAGATCAGACAACAACGTTTTATGAATCCAGAGTTGTAGGCACAGTTATAGATGGTAGGTACGCACAGATAATCGAGAGCACGTCCAGCTTTAAGATAGCGGTTACTCCAACATCCTCTGCCACGATAGCACCGTCATCTACTCTTGACGTGTCTATAACACCAACTGTGTCGGTAACTACATCTTCTCCATCGCCTGCTGTCATAGAAAGCTCTCTTAGTGAGGGAAGTAGCGAAGAAGAGCACAAAGAGGAGGATCATGAAGAAGGAGAGGGTGAAGGTGAAGATGAAGAAGACGAAGAGAACCTGTCCAACACAGGTAAACGCGTCAAGTCTCGACTAACCTTCTCTTCCCGCAAGAGAACGTTTACTCCTGTAATCAGGCCGTTCGTTTCTCGCAAGCGTCCAACCTTTAATCCCACCAGAAAAACAGCAATTGGCAGCAGCGCGACAACAATCACAAGGACCACACTTACGCCTACAATCACAGCTACCCCTGCAGGAAAATCTGAAACTTCCAGAAATAGATTCGGAAACAGACGCGGTAGCTCATCTGGTTTATACAGATCAAGTACTGATTTCCGTTCATCAGCTGGACCTAGTGGAAGACGAAGCTCACGCATTAGAGGCAGTACCACCGCGGTAGGAGCCAGCTCAACCTATGGCGGAAGAGGCAGAGGATCCGTTCCCGGAAGTCGCATTTATGCCACGGCAACTGCGGGTCCTGGCGCATCATCGCGAGGTCGTGGAGGATTTTACAGAAGTTCCACTGGCCGACCAGGTTCCTCAGATTATCCTGGACGTTCCGGAAGTAGTGCAAGATTCCGTATTCGTCCCACACAATCCTCATTTTTCTTAGGCAGAGGCGGCAGCACTGCGTACACTACACCTTCACCTGCTGATGAAACTCTTGAACCTGATGACGATCTGACCACTATCGTTACCGATGAAACACCTCAGTACACAGATGATGCAGAAGGAAATCCTACAGTTCCCGTATCATCTACAACAGAATCTCCTAGACGAAGTAATAATCCCCTGCTTAGATTCCGGCGTCCACCCACTCTACGAACACCTCAAACATCCACAACAACACCCAAACCATCCACCACCCAATCCTCAAGAAGAAGTCCCTTATTACGTCGACCTCCTAGTAATACAACACCCAGACCTCGTACAACTAGCAAATATAATCCAGTAGTAAGTAGACAACGTCCAGGAAACAGCCTGTTCCCACCAAGAGGGCTATTACGTAAACCCGGTAAAGAAGATCAGGAGGAAAAGAAAGAAGAAGAGGAAGAAGAACCAGAACAGTTGGTAGAGGATGAGGAGGATTTGGAAGAAAATGAAGACGAGTTAGACGATAATGATTACGAGGGGTCAGAAACAAAAGAAGCCAAAGCAAAACCCAATAGCAAGAAAGCTCAAAGGCGAAATGGATCTTCATACAGCCCTGTAAGTATTAGGCCATTTGTTGGATTCAACAGAAGGCGGACGAAACGTCAAGTAGCAGAGTATGGAAGCAAAAATTCCAGAGGTTTCACCCCTAGATACAGGCGACCTGGGGCAACACGTGCAGTGGCTCCAGAAGCTTCTGAAGTTCAAGCAGAGCCTGAATATACTGTAACGGCAAGAGGAGGTTCGGGACGATATACTCCTCGTCCTCGAGCATCTCAGAGTGCACCTCGCGTAAGACCAACATCGGCTTCATCAAACACAGGCCGCTCACAGTTTACTTTAAGGAAGGATGATGTCACTGGTACGACTACAAGCACTAGAACAAACTTCCGCCGTCCTACTTCGAACTCTCGAAGACGTGGCAATAACAAAGCTGCAGAACAAACAGTTGCTACTAGCACAGCAACAAGACCAAAACCGCCGCGCTTAAGGACACAGTCCAACTCGTATACCGATACCTCTGCTACAAGCACTTACAGCACGAGTCGGGCGAACGCCCAGCGTCGGAACCCTAACAGCCGAAGTCGTAGTACTTCTAGAAGCAGGTACAGGAGTGACACCTCTAGCTATGGAGACACTTTCACTTATTCACAGTCTACATTTGACGGCACAATCACTGTAACGCATCATGTGCCAACAGAGGTGACAATTCCAGTAGTAAACGGAGGTGTTACTGAATATCGCAATGTCATCACGGCAAGTCCTTCCACGGAAGTACTTGCACCGCATCAGTATACAGTTTCCACTCGCCCAGATGGCAACACTGTCTTCTATCTCACAAGTGAAGTAACTGGTACGTTGCAAGCTGGAGGAGCTACAGAAGTGACTCAGTTCTTGATTAGAGAAACACCCACAACTAGTGTTATATTTACTCCAACTGTAATAAGAGGACGTAAAACGTCATTTTCACACGTAATACCTAGCACAGTTTACGACGTGGAGAGGGTGGTCAATACAGTAACTCCACAAATAGCACCAAACGCCCCCTTGGCAAATATACTCCTTTCACAACTACTTCTTGGTGGTCTAGGTCAACCAAACATAAATCCTCTTCTAGCGCTGAACAATCCTGGTCCTCCACCTACTCCCACTACAGAATTCAAAACAAGAACTACTACATATGTAACTACGGTTACAAAAGGCAAATCAACAGTAATACCAATCACTTTCCGTGGTAAAGAAATACTAACTACAATAGCAGATACGTCCACAGAAGTTATAACAGCCACAGAGTTCATTACCGACACTGTAGTAGTGACGCCGACTGCTACAGGAACAAACCAGCTGAATTCATTGTTGTTACCCGCATTGCTTCAAGCACAGCTGCTCGGCCAACAGCAACCTCAGCCTATGCTTCCTAATCCATTGTTAGCGGGACTGCAACAACAGCTTCTTGCACAGGAGCAGAGACCGTTACTATCTGATACCTCTTTAGATGATTCCTTGTTGCTTCTTGATGACAGAAAGACAGGAAACAACAAAAGGAGACAGAAACTCTCCGATGTGGATGATGCAGATAGATTAGCTAGGGATTCTGAAAAAGAAATTCTAGGCGAAGACGATGTACAAAATGTACAAAGGGACGACGATGAAAGCTTTACTCCAAGGCAGCAAGTTAAGTCCAGGAAGAAAATCAGAAACCATGACAAAAAGCCACCAGATCCGCCACCTGTTCCTCCACCTGCAGAAACAAGTCTAGTTACCCTTTACGTTTCCGGACGACGACCTGGAGAATTCAGTACTGTAGTATCTACGGTAACTCTTGGAGACGAGAGTTCCGCGGCTATTAAAAAGCGCGAGGCAGGCAACTTTGAGGATGATCTCAGCATAGTTCCAGACGTAATGATTCTGGAGTCTTCTAAATTGCCAGAAATTGGAGGATCTTTCCCAACTACAGATGATGAATTATACATTGACCGCTATGTCATGTCAGCAATGAATGATGTATCATCTGTTGATCATAACAATGATATGGAGACACAGAGTCTAGAAAGCATTGTTGGAGATGTGAGTAAATATGTGTCAGGCGCCATTAGTCACTCTTCTTCTACAACAAGTGCAAAGCCGCAGATATCAACACCAGCTGTTACAGAAAAACCTACACCTACGGAGAAAAACGGTAAAAAGAAACTTACATTAAAGAAAAAGTTCGCCACTTCCTCTTTCAATACCACCTCTACTACCGGTCATTTTTTATCCGAAGGCCCCGCTGAGTCTGCCCCACTCACGCGGAAGGTCACCAACAACAACCCCAGGGGCATTTTGATAGCTTCAAATGTCAACAACCACCAACAACGCTATAGTTACAATGACACTCAAACCAGTACTGTACCAAAACAGAGAAGCAAGAGACAGTCTGTCTCATATTCAGCAGAAATTGATGAAGTGGAGGCACTCAGAAAGCGGGCACAGCGACGAAGAAGAGTGAGAGTCCAAGTTCCTGTAAACAGACAAAAAGCAAGGGAACAGAGCAGTGAGATTTTGTCAGCGTCAGAGGCTCAGAACTCTCAGATGGTACACGATATGGATATTACATCTGGAGTCTTTGGAGAGGACGGCTACTTTGATAACAAAGGTGGACGTGGAAACAAAGTTACACCTGTTCCTGAGTTTGGCTCTAGACGAGTCAAAATAATCCGAGGCCGTGGACCAGCGATTACCACTGATTCGGGAAAGGATACAGTTGATCCACCAAGACGTAAAGTGGTGGTCACACGTCGCAAAAAACCAGGACCTCCTCCATCCTTGGTCGCTGAATCAGAAGATGTTGCTACTATTAGCAGCAAGGTTAAGGATGTTGTAGAGCCAGTGATCACAACATATCATCCCGATGACCAAGTCGTATTCAATGAGCCTACTGAGACGGAAGAGCAGCCAGTTGCTCCAACGGCAGTGACTCCAACATCAGGAAGGAGGAGAGTGGTAGTTACTAAAAAACGTCCAGTTTCCTCATCTCCTTTGGTAAAGGCTTCTGTTACTCCCTCTACTCACAGACGTCGTATAGTAGTCACCAAGAAAAGACCAGTTCATAAAACAGTAATGGTAGATGAAGACAAAGAACTGGAGGAAGAAGTGATTGAACCTTCAGGAGTTTTAAGTTCCACAGGTTCAACTTCTTTCTCATATAAGTATTCTGCAATAGACAGAGTGAAGGATAAGGTCTCCAAAACACAGTATGAGGAAACTTCTTTCTTTAGTTCATCACAACTTTCAAACGATGGCGTACCATTATACACGGAAACTAGCAAAAAGGAAAAGTTTGAAAACGAGGAACATGAAAAAGTTTCCGTTTTTAAAACTTCTAAAAGTTTAGACTCTGCCACACCAAAGGACGAGAGTCTGTACAAAGATACAGAAATAGATGATGACAGCGTCCCTTCTGTGTCACAGCTAGAAACAGAAAAGGAAGAGGAAGACGATGTTGCAGTACAACCGGAAACAGTAAAACAAGATGTGGATGATGTCGCATCACAACTGGAAACAGGAAACGATGCGGAGGATGAAGTTTCAGTAAAAACGTCCTCAGACGATGATTCAGTTAATGCAGCTGAAGATAAGGTAAAGGAATCACCTGATGATGAAGTGTCAATACCGGATTTAAGCACAGCTGAGAAAGAGTCTGAAGTTCCAGTGCAGATACCAAGTACTGAATCCACAAAAATAAAAGATGACGTAGTAACTCAATCTCCAGAGATACCAGCTACAAGCGAAGAACTATCAAAAGATAAACCTATAACTGTCCTACCTTCCCAAATCGAGCCCTCTTTCTCTTCTCAAGAAACAGAGACGAATTCGGCTGACGACATTTCAACGCAGCAACCGGCGCAGTTGCCAACAGAAAATCTTGAGCTGCCACCGCCTATTACACTAACAAATGAAGATCAATTTATTAAGATTGCAGAAACATTCTCCACATTACAGAGTCAGGAAACTGCCACTGAAACAGAAGTTAGCCTGACATCCACGGAAGAAGCGCCTAAGTTAAGTGAGGTCACAGAAACTGCCACGAGTACAGAATATGACCAAGAGGAAATGCCTTCCAGTGTTACAGAAGATGAAAGCGCGGCAGACGATGGTCCTAAATTTGTTCGTCCCACTAGGTTTAGTATCACCCGACGTCCTGGAAGAACAAAAACCACTTTTCCTGGACAGAGGCGACGTACATCATCCACGTCTGTCAGCCCGACTCCTTCCTTCACTCCATCACGCCGCAGTAGTAGCACTAGAAGCTACCAGAAGTCCTCCTATGGTCGTGGTAGGAGACCGTCCTCTTCCAGAACTTTCGGAAGAGGCAGTAGTTCCAAAACACGTGTATATACCACTCCTAGTCAAAGTCTATTTGAAACAGATTCTTCCTCCATAGAGCCTTCAATCGAATCATCCATTATAGAGACCGAAGCTTCTTATTCCAGCGTTCCTATCACTTCCGATACCTCATCTCTAGAGATAACTCCCACTTTGGATAGCTTCCTTGTCAGTTCTCAGTCTGAGACGAGCACCTCCTCCTACCTGACTACGACGGAGACAGTGACGTCGACGAGACTAAGGACCTACACGTACATAGTGACCAGGGTGGCTGGGCAAGAGCAAGTTGTGACGTCTACCACCGAAGTGAAACCTCACGTTACCACTCTGGTTGTGACTAAGACCCTGCCAGCACCAGCAATGACGGCGGCAGGTAAGCCTTCCTTCTTCTCTTTCTCTGTCCTAATGTTTCTCTGTTGTGTATAAAATTTTTCTACATTGGTTGTGTCATGGGAAGGGTTCAGTGCATGAGGTGCGATAAAATAACTCCTTAATTATAATGTTACAAAGGTAATTTAATCAATACATGTCTTTAAACAATAACAAACACCAATATATAATCTGTCAGTCTGCAACTTAGGTATAAAGTAGGTGCTTTAACATTCCAGTAGCTGGAAGACTTAATTTTTCTGGTTACGTTAACAATTTAGTTTCATATTTCAACACAAATTGTTGTGATAATTTTAGTTAAAAAAAAGAAAAGAAACGATGACGTAGAGAATACTGATTTTGGTCGGGCCGAAGAGTAATCCATTGTACCCTCATGATTTAAAAGTACACTTCCATTAGGATTTCGTTTCAATAAAACATGTTTAATGTCTAATTTTTTAAATGTTTTATCAAATAATGTGCTATGTTTGCTTACACTGTTCAAGTCCATATTGGACTTAATGCATACACTTAACAAAAGTGCCAAGGCAATTGATTTCTCTTACGCTGGATAACTTTAATATCGAACGCTCGGAACCGCACGAAAACAGGCTTAGAATAACAAACGACTATGTAAACAACAATGGTCTATATCATTTCCAATCAAAACTCACATTTGTCTAATAGTGACATTATAAACTCAATAAGCAGTATTCAGGGTTGACAATTTTGTGAGGCTACAATGTTCCCAACCACAAATGAAGATACCAGGGTGAGTCAAATGAAAACCTTAAATACTTTTTTAAATATTATTTACTGCGCAGAAGTGGTATAAAGCTGTATCACCTTTTAACATAATCTCCCCCACGTGCAACCCCCAGGGGCCTACTTCGGTAGGTACGGGTTTGGCGCACCCGGGGTCCCGAGCCAACAGTCTACCTCGTGTGGACTCCTCTTCGTGGTTGAGGGAGACGGTCAACAGGCCCACCCACGTGTAGGCCGTGCGTGGAGACCCGTGGAGAAGGTTTTTAGATTCTTGTCTAGTTTAGAGTTTAGGATTTAGTGAACGAAATTTTTAGTAGGTTTTGATTGATGTTTTTTATGTACGTGTATTTTTAATAGGTTTTGTTACACTTGTATAGTTTTTAGAAAGTTTTATATCTGGCTTTTGCCATGACTATTTTTTTAAAGGGCGCTGATGACCGCCGTAATCTCATAATCTCCATAATCTCCCCCACGTGCAATGCAAGTCCTACAGCGCCTACAAAGTGCATAAATGCCTTTAGAAAAAAAATCGTTTGGTAGTCCGCGCAACCAGTCATGCACATCGTGGCGTATCTCTTCATTGGAATGGAACTTCTTTCCTCCCATTGCGTCTTTGAGTGGTCCAAACATGGAAATCACTTGGGGCAAGGTCTGGTGAGTATGGTAGATGAGGAAGATACTCAACATGCAGATCTGTGATTGTTGCAACTGTTGTACGGGCAGTGTGGGATCCTGCATTGTCATGTTGCAAAACGACACCTGCTGACAGCAATCCACGTCGCTTTGATTTGACTGCAGGCCGCAGATGATTTTTATGAGATCTGTGTATGCTGCACTGGCAACAGTGGTCCCTCTAGGCAGGCCGCGTCGTGGCTCAGTGGTTAGACCGCTTGGCTCTCACCAAGGCGGCCCGGGTTCGATCCCAGGCGACTGCAAAGTGATATTTGTGGTGGACAACACGGCGCTGGGGCGGGTTTTCTCCGGGATCTCCGGTTTCCCCTACCATCTAATTGCACCGGTGCTCCATCTTCATTTCATGTATCATCAGTGTCATCGCCTGCGGTGCCTATGTACTAAAAGCGGGCGTTAAACAATACACATTTCAATTTCCCAATGTAATGCTCCAAAATGACGCCTTTATCGTCTCAAAAGAGAGTCAGCATAACCTTCCCTGCTCATGGTTCTGTTCGAAACTTCTTTGGTTTTTGGTAATGAGGGATGGCGCTATTCCTTGCTCGCTCTCTTCGTTTCCGGTTGGTGGAAGTGAACCCAGGTTTGATCCCCAGTAACGATTCTTGCAAGGAAGCCATCATCTTCCCGTTCAAAGCGCCAAAGAAGTTCATCACAAGCATCAACACGTCTTTCTCTCATTTCAGGAGTCAGCTGCCGTGGCACCCATCTTGCACACACTTTGTGAAACTGGAGCACATCATACACAATGGTGTGCTGACCCATGACTAATCTGTAAACGTTCTGCAATGTCATTCAGTGTCACTCGGCGGTTTTCCTTCATTGTGGCTTCAACTGCTGTAATGTTCTGTGGAGTCACAACTCGTTTTGCCTGACCTAGACGTGGAACATCTTCCACTGAAGTCACACCATTTGCGAACTTCCTACTCCATTCGTAGTCTTGCTGCTGTGACAAACATGCATCACCGCACTGAACCTTCATTTGTCTATGAATTTCAATAGCTTTCAACCTTTACTACGCAAAAACCGAACAACAGAACGCTGTTCTTCCGTGGTGCAAGTCACAAGTGGGGCGGCCATATTTATACTGATACTGCAACGCTATTTGTGCATGTGCACTATGCTTACCAACTTACAGGATAACGGCGCGAAATTTCGATTTGTTATTACAAATTTAAATTTTCCATTTGACTCACCCTGGTATATTTCCTTATCCAACGTCACTCTTTGATTTACGATCAGTTTGCTTATCAAAGTTTAACCCATATTCCAATATTTTTGGCTAAATGCAGGTTATACATTGACATTCCCGTATCATCATTTGCAAATATAATTAATGAAGCGTTTTACATTGGACTGCGTGAATGCGCAAGTAATTTGGAATGTAATAACGTGGCTTTAGTGATTAGTCTTCGTTTTAACCACTTTTTCCACGTCTACTCCTTCAAGACAAATATAAGCATTATCAGATGTGTAGTATATTGTGTTTTGCACTATTATAACTAATTTAAGCAGTTTTTAACACTGTTGATTGAAACTGCACTTTGACGTCCTTGAATTACGATATTGTATTACTTCCTTAAGTTAATCTTGTCGGTCTGTGAGTTAAGCCATGAGGAATACCGGGTGTTCATTTTAAATTGGTCCTGTAGTTCTTAATTACGCAACTATTTCATGCGAATTTAAGAGTCTGCAAAAGTAATAGGTTTGTGTCGAACTTAACCATTACACACAGCCTAAGAAAGATCAAAACTGGTTTAATTATGCGTTTAAAGTCTCGTTTATGTTAATTGTTAAAAATGCTTCAGAATTTCAGAATATTCTTTGATTTTTACAAACAACTTCCGTACTATTCAAGGCATATAACAACGATCTTATTTGATGTTATCCTCCCATCAGCAATTGAAGGGAATCAATGACTTAGAAAATCCGAAAACATTAAGTAATAAACCCAGGCTTTTTCTTTCCGTCCTATTACCTAATTATGTAGCCGTTGCTGCCACCTGGTGCACGGTTTCAGTAACATTTCAAGACTAAAGAATCCTCAGCTTTGAAGTCATATCTTGTCCAATATACTGAACAGCGAATCAAATTAAAATGAATATGCAATAGAACTTTTTCATTGTTATCAGACATGTATATTTCAGGGTAAGGGTAAACCCCGAAAATAACCTTATCTGTAGCAATGTTACGATTGTCAAATTACTGATAGATTCCCAAGCGACGGAGTTGTGAGGGAATTTAAGGAAGTTCACAATCACGAGTTGCATTTGTTCAGACTTTTACACGAATGAAAGAGAATAATCTCAATTATCATGCTGTTATTGTGTTATAATTATTTCAGTATTCATGTATAAATTTAAGAGTTTGCATACATTTGTACCCACCATTGTTAACTGCAACTGGATTCTGACGAACTGAGAAAGTATAGTAGGTTTTCATTTGCATGACTACAAGAGACATCTATCAGAAACAATAGAACTTATATTTTATTATTCCATGTAGTACACACATTTGTATTGTACAATAGAGGTTAGAACGTATTAATTTATTTATAACTCAAAATGTGCTGTGAGGTTTGAATTTGAATTACTTGAAATGACGGTTATTAAAATACAGTTTTAAAATCTGAACTTGGATAGATTGCTTTTGATCTCAGCGAGATGCCTAGCCTGTTCTGAGGTTTTGCCTCGTGAATTATTTTATCAATGTCAGAGAGAGAAATGTCACCAAACCTTTCAGCCATTTTGACATCTGAAAGTCGCTCTAACAGTCGACGATCCGTGAGATGTATAATCCTTTTCATGATAGTAAACATGCAGAATGTGTTGTTATCGTGTCTGAGGGTGCGTCAACAACATAGTTATCGCTGTTGTGTATGATTTCATGAATCTGATTGGTCGACTTTAACACGGTCAATATAGAATGACGTATGAGGGGAAATAGTCCATATAACTTACCCTGGCCGAGATTCTAACTCGGGACCTCTTGAACGAGAAGCAGACAAGCTACACGTACGCTTCAGAGGCGTGCAAAATAGAACTCAGTTCACCTAAAACATCAAATCATGACGTCACTCTTTCGAAGCTACTAATGCTAAATGTTAGAACAATTCTAATATTTTTATTGTTTTCAATGCAGTCGTGGTAAAAAAACTTATCGATAATAATATTAGATAATATATTGTGCTTTCTAAAAGCCTGTCCTCGTATTTTGTATGCCTCAATCGAATAAAATGTTGCCCAAATCCAAAAGTATTCTTCATGTGTTGTTGTTCTAATTAGGGTTGCATTTTTTGTTGATAACATTAATTAGTAAAACGTGGAACTGGAAGTGTCGTATGTGGGACAGGAGCGTAACTTTAGGGCCTGCAGGGCCTGCAATGCGGGCGGGCCCATCATTTTAGGGGCCCGTAGAAAAGGAAAAACAGCGTATTATTAGTGAATATAACAATTTGAATATACACAGATATAAATTCTGAAATGTGCATAAGATAACTAGTAAAGTTTAATGTCAGTCTGCATAGAAAGTTAATGGTCAGATCATTCCAAACGGTTTCCTAGCATCGGTCAACGTTTAGTTGAGTTTAGTACAGCTGTGTGTGTTAACAATGCTTGTCCTTCACTACGAATTCTCTGATAACCTTGCTTTGCATCATGTTTCTTTGTCGTCACAAACAAGGGAAGCATAGTTACAACAATGAAAACGAATACCAAAATATCACATTAGGCAGAAAGTTATTCTTTATTGATGTGCAGAATTCCTGATACTGTAATATGCACATTTTTTTTATAAACGTTTAACTTTAGTCACACTTCTTATTCGACAACAATGTCAATTATACATTAAGATGTGAAAAACTGGCAGGTCAATCAACACCAACTCAGCTTTAGACGAGCTTTCTTCGCGGGTACTAGGTGCATTTTAAAAAGTGGTATGACATTTTCAAAACGACTAGATACAAGTTTAACTTTTTCTATTTGACTATGTAGTTTTTTAGTAAAATGAAAACTTTTAAAGCTAAGTGCGAACATCTAAGTGGTGCACAAAAAAGAAAGAAGAAGCGTGAATTAGAAAAGGAACCAAACAAATTAGTGAAAATAAGTGATTCTTTTTCTCCTCCTAGTAGTAGTACTAGCACAACAGTTACAGAAGTTTGCAGTGTCATAAGTGAGTGAATTTCTGAAGTGAACACCAACAATAATTGTGAAAGTGAAAACGAAGATAGCAAACTCGCCGTAAATATAATTAGGCCTATCACAGACTATTCAAATGATCGTGCAGATTACACTGGGCGACAAAAAGTAATTTTTGAATGTTTCCAGCACTTCATGGGGCAATTCCTACTAATTTTGGGTTGAGAAAGACAAATATGACAATGAAAAAATTTTATTAGCTCTAGTTGCTATGATATACACAAGGTGAAAGTATTACATATTAACGGATTGAGAGAAAAGGATACATTTTAATTACATACAAGCTAACAACAATGAAAGTGCATTTGATTTTTTAACTGGTAATTACATGCTAAGAGTTCTAAATTGCTGGAAAAATACTTCGCAGATAGTCGTGTCTGAAGAGAATCATGTGGTGGCCTATTGACTTCGTCGTCTTTTAGCTTGCCTCTTGTGATGGAGTTCCGCAGAATCCCTATACAAAGACCAAGCATTACTTCATTCCAACGGCCCTGACATCTTTGTTCCATAACAGAAATGTCCTGATGGAATCGCTCCCCATGTTCATCACTAACAGCTCCCGCTCGAGCGCCGTGTTGTCCACCACAAGTGAGATTTGTGGTGGACAACACGGCGCTGGGGCGGGTTTTCTCCGGGACCTCCGGTTTCCCCCACCATCTCATTCCACCGGTGCTCCACCTTCATCTCATGTATCATAAGTGTCACTATGTAGTAAAAGCGGGCGTTAAACACTACACACATATCACATTTCATTTCCACAACTAGGAGGGAAAAAGTCTAACTGGGAGTGGAGAAAATGGATCTTAAGAGACATGTTGCATCTAAGGTTACGGTATTTTTGCAGGAACACTGTCACCAAATGCTTGTAGTTGTCATCTACAGTATTTTGACAGGTGTGCCAACTCCCCCAAAAAAACCTCCCCCCGAATTTAAAATCTTCACTTTAAAAAATGAAATGTCACTTTATCTTCAAAACAACAGCTAATCTATCATTTTTATGGGGATTTTTTAATTCAGCAGATGGAAATACATGCAAATTCACTATTTTTAAGCCCGAAACATTTTCATTGTTGCCCATTGTTATCAATTAGATGTACATAATGAAACTAAGTCTCCTGTTAGATCAAATCCTTGTCAGCCAGCGGATCTGTTCCCCAAAGATGCTAAGCAGAAAAACAGATCCTTCTCCACTAAACATTACGAAAGGTTCACATTGGCAGGACAAAGAATTTGGAGAGAATGGTTGTGTTATTCATCCAAAAATGATTCTGTTTTAGTTCAGGGAAGATGCTATTAAATAGATATCTAAGATAGAAAATTTTCAGCAATGTATATGAATTTCCATAAGTCAGATATGACAACAGCGCACACTTGTAAATTAAGAATAGATGTGATAAAAATTATGGTCCTAAAAGCACACGCGTACTGAATTGCAAGTAACTTATATTTACTTGACAGATGGTAGCAAGTAGCATTTCTACTAGAGATCACTTAATAGTATGACAATGTCGACTATAACAGGGATGCCAGTTTGTGAACTACACGCCTCCGACCTTGTCATGAGTTACAGGTCGTCGGACTTTACGGTGAACATAACCTCTTTGGATGCTGGCAAATCGAACACCCCAGTAATATAATAACTGGTATACATCTATTTCTCTGGAAAATAAGATATCCTACTGGAGTTACACAATTGTTTCTGTACCGCTCGAGTTAACTTTACCAAAATAAAGTTTACAATAAATGGAAAATCACATTTAAAGACATGTATTGATTTCATGCTTTATATATAACAATTTTATCAGATCTCAGTAGTACATCAAACATAGGTATAATATAATTTAAACCTTTTACAAAAATTTTATTTGAAAGTCCTATGTTAGCTAACATCACTCTAAAAGAGAGTCTATTGTTAACAGTAGTTATTTTAAATCATTTTTTTACTTAAAGAATAACTTACTTCAATATACGAGCATTTCTATACATAATACAAAGCCTTCGTTTCTACCCTTGGCCGAATGAATGGGGTATTTCTTGGCCTCCGGAAGTACGACATTTGCCGACTTAGTCGGATATTCATAACCCCTTAAAATCAAATACATAGATCACTCGTGCAATTTATAGTTGCTGTAATCACATAGTTTCATATACAATTTGGTGGAAATTAAGCTTAATATCTGAAAACGATTTTCGTAATACAAATTAATTCTTCAACGATATGAGAATAAAACCTTGGCTCTTCAATAAAACAATCATTAATGTTACCAATAACAAATCACAAAAGTTAAATATATTCACATTATCGCGTAGTTGGAATTCTTGAACTGCAGTTATACACTTCCGGTTTCTTACCAACAAAATATTTCGTTATCCTAAATCTATTCACAATATTACAAACCACTTCACTGTGAACCACATGTACATAAGGGAATATGTCTTCAACTCTCTACCCCAGTTCTTTATAAAGAGTCCGTTGTAACATAGAAATCATACGTGATCATCAACAGATCAGTCGGCACACAGAGATGAGGGAAAATAGAGAGGGAATAGAAGCGGTTCGAAGCAATGCAGTGCAAGGCAAGAAATAGCCCATAGTACGGCCGAGCGTCGGAACGAAAGCACTGTATAAGTCTGTTTTTGTTCCCTTCCTGTTCATAAATACCTCGTGGAAGGAACTTTAATGAAGTGCTCCACATTTATGCTTCGAATATTATAGGTTTCTTTCCTCAACATTTTAATTTTTTAATCAGAGGTTAACAAGATACTTTTAGAAAATTGTGTGGCTCATAAATCTGGTTACTAGTTAAGGTACCTCTTTGTGTGTGTGGGCGAGGGAGATTTTCGTCAGTTCATCTAAAGATCATTGGTTCCTTCATGTTATAGTGGAAGATGAAGGTAGAGGCTTGAACCTAGGAGAAGCAAGATACAACTTGGCGACGAAAGTGATGAGCAATGGTGTAGAAGTGATAGTAGCTGGTGATAAGAGTACTCTTCCTGGGGAACCCGAGGTTCTGCGAATACTTTCGAGTTCCCTATCACGGCCCATCACGCTGGCACCCAGCACGCTGACGGATCACATGGTGCTCTTCTTACCACAGGACAGTTCACAGGTGAGTCATTTTATCCTTTCTTTATATAGAAAAAACCCTGTGTTTATTAAACTTCAAGGTATGCATTAAATTATAAATTAAATAAAGTGCTTTATACATTATTATTCAAACAACAAAGATTTTAAACTCTTAAATGTCATGCTTTTTTATCAAATTGAAGGAATAAATGTAATATTGATTATAAGTTTGCTGAAAACAGATGAAAGGCGATTCTGAATACAGCTTTCATATCATCTTGCTTTAGCTATCACGTTATTGACTTATTAATTCCAGTCAGGGCACTATAGTCCCTTTCAAATATGTGTTCTGTACTTGACTCAGGTTGAACAACAGCTGTCCTCGGCCTTCGTCACCAAGACGTACCTGACGACGTACACGTACCTAACGACGTTCCTCCGTGAGGACGGGAACACCGCGGTCAGCAGTCGAGAGAAGGTAGTGACCAACATCGTGACCGAGGAGCGCCAACCAGCCATCAGCACCACTCCAGCACCAACGGCCACGGCGCCACCCTTACTGATGACTAGTCCTACACTCGCTGCTGGCGTCTTCCACACCACCTACACCTACCTCAACACCCTGCACGACGGCGACGTGCCCCTGGTAGTCACGTCTCGTCACACGGTCTCCAACACCCTGACGGCCCAGCAGAGCGACTTCCTGCTGCAGCCGTCGCGTGAAGAACAACCCACCACTAACACGTACCTCAGCACCGTCGCTTTCACCAAGACGCTCACTGAAGGAGCCGACGTCAAGGTGGTCAGCACCAAGGACGTCGTCACACAGGTAAGTGTTACAGTCAAACTTGAACGGTTGTCAGGAATATCAGCTGTCTTTTGTTTTGAAGCGTATTTGTTATTCCTAAACAATAATTAAAATTTTATAAAGAAATAATAGTGGTAAAATAAATAATACAATAAATAATACGGACTCTTTGTGAATGCGTGACAGAGATGGCAGCACTGTACAGTACATAGAACTCTAGTGGCAGTGACGAGAATTAGCACTGTTTGTGATATTTAAAATAGTGACGCTTACATTGCAAGAACAGCGTGTAATCATTCGTTTTCTCCATTTTCGTGGTGTGACATCTATTGACATTCATCGCCAGTTGAGTGACGCGTGTGGTGATGGTACCATGGATGTGTCAGGATTAGCATAAAAAGGTCATGTTATCATTTTACATAATCTCTTATCTGGTAGTCTCTTTCAGGGTACATGGATAGGGCTTTTTTCGGGGTTTTCCCTTGTCCTGAAAGACGAATGTCGAGTAACTCTAACCTTTATGGACCCTGGGCTCATTTGAGCATCATTTCACCCATTCCACTCATCGTCCGATATGACTTAGCGTTGGAGGATGTAAATTACACACACACACACACACACACACACACACACACACACACACACACACACACACACACACACACACACACACACACACATACACACACAAATAGAAGTGTCGACGGGTGTCTCGGCGCTGTTCTTACTCCTTGGGTCGGTCCTCTGTAGTAACCTTAATCCTATTATAACTTTTATACAGAAAATCAAAATTGAAAATTCTAGCATAATACTCGAAGATGATCTGCAGAGTGGCATAACGTACAGGACTTATCCCTCAACGTACCGTTACAATATTTAATGTTATTTTGTCTAATGTTTAAAGTGTGTTGTGGAGTGAAGAACAAGTGAAAGCTGTAATATATGATTTTGTTTCAGGTTGTAATAACAGAGTCGGACCAGAAGGCAACAGATGTGAAGAGTGTGAGTGAAGAAGCATCAATAGCGCCTTCCAGACCATCAGGGTCCATAACAGACGTCGTGAAGACTTATTTCGTCACCTACACGTACTTCAGCACCTTCCTGGAGGGAGGTAGTACTGTAGTACGTTCGGACGTGGCTACTTCGTCTGACGTAGTGACTGAGAAGGTGTATGTTACAGCTCCAAAACGAACCAGCAGCACCCCAGAGCTAGTACCAACTCCATCTCCAGTCAAAGAGGTTTCAACCTCGGCCCCTGTGTCTATATCTTGGCCACCCCTGCATGTATATGCCACTAAGACGTATCTAACTACATTTACGTACTTTACGACGCTTCTTCAAGATGGCGGTAGTGGTAAAGGGACGTCTACTGTAGTGAGTTCACGGACTCGTGTGGTACAGAATGTCGTCACAGAATCTGTGGACACAGGGCTCCTCGATCCTGAGTATCTAGAATCGCTTCGTACTTCCTTGCAGATAATGCAAAAGGATACCACGTCTTCGTCAACGATAGTAGCCACTGCTACTCTCTCTGGTGGCCAGGAAATAAAGATCACAGCAATGGATCACAACATAGAGCCTTCTAGTACTGAAGAGGCTGAAGTAAAACCAACAGCTAGTATACATGAACTGTCTTCTTCTATGCAAGAGGACAACAGTGCTGTTAACAACAATGTCATCAAGGGATCGACCATTATATTCTTCGATGAGGAGGACCAGATAGATAGCAGTACAGCAACCCCAACACTGGATACAGTACAGAGTACCCTCGTGGGAGGCGCTGAAGTTGCTGCTTTAACAGATTCCAGAGTGCCAACAGTGGTACCTGTGTCAGAAACACAACAAAGCAACCCTGTCTTCGTTGTTCCCAGCAGTATTCCTGCTGTCACTCTCTCACCTGTGTCGTTCATCACATCTATTCTAGCAACATCGACAGTTACCCAGTCAGGTAACACGCTGCTACCTGGTGAGCAGGTGGTTATGATGACTCAGCCTGAAACTGGCCAAGTTACTGTCCTACCAGTAAAGAATGGTGGCAACAAGAAGCCTACAGTAATCGGGCCAGGAGGGAGTGAAATACAAGTGAGTGATCTACTCAGTCTAGGATCGCTGGGGATAAACGGTCTGAGCGCACTGAGTCCTGTATTCAATGCAATGGCTGGGTTGATACAAAGTAACCTGGCACCTGAGAGACGTAATGATACCACAGTGATCGTTCTGCCACAAACCACCACGACACCTAGACCTTACAATCCTGTATACATACCCTCACAGCCAGCAGAAGGCGAAGTCAGAGCGCCTATTTATATACCTGTAGGAGCAGTCGCAGGAGAAGACGTCGAGACTGCAGAGAGCCAACGTTACGAAGGTGTTGCCGTCAACTTGAACGGCGACATTAAGGCATGGCCTCTTGTGGCTGATGAGGACTACCCCGACACCGACCAGAGGAACCATGTCAAGAGACCCGATGCTGAGTCTATGGTGGTGGTTGGACGGCCAGTTGAGGGAGCCTTGCTTGGAGATGGAATACCAATCAGCCCAGGTGAAGTCATCACTGCTAACAGTGATGTCATTGTCGGCAAACCAGCTGTGATGGGACCACGGCCACCTAAGATTAGCAATGGTAAAGATGACGTGCCTATTGGTATGAAGCCTCCACCACCTCGTCCTCCACCTTTATGGCCTCATAAAACAACTGAAACTCACATCCCACTGAGGTAAGTACCAACAGCACTGCTCTTTGTGCCTCAAGTGTTTTCTATAGTAATGAAATAAAGACCCTATGGATACTATAAAATACCTTACTTATAGCCAAACAGCAGCCGCCTTCAAGTTATCTCATTTAAACCCAGTGATGTAATTGTCTGTGCCAACAGAAATCTTCTACAATGTGATCTATATAAACCTGAACCATTTTTGAACCAATAATAGGACACACGTGCAACTTTGGGAGAATGTAATACACACTTGGGAGATTACATTACACTATTTACATCTCAGAGAAAATGTTGGAAGTGTCCTCTACTAGGATCTATATATGTTTGTACTCATCTCACCATATTCTCTGAAGTTTTACGGAGAGTATCCTCGCCAATGTTACTTATTTTGGTTTGAATGGATTCCTTCAGAACATAAATTGTCCGTGACCTATTCTTGTACACTCTATTTTTTAAATACTCCCACAAGAAAAAATCTGGCGAGGTTAGGTCAGGGGATCTGTGGGGCACAGACCTTTTATCAAAGAAACTGGTTAAAAGTTCCATGGTGTCATTAGATGTATGGAACGTTGCTCCATCTTGCTGGAAATAACCTTCTCTCAATTCGATATCATCCAGCTGCTCCACAAATGTATTGAAGACACCCATATAAACTTCAGTGTCTACAGTCGTATCAAAGAAAATGGGACCAACGATCCTGGAAGCTGACACCACACATCATGCAGTGGGGTTTCGTGGATCACTTGGGGGTTTACAGCAGCCCAATATCTGGTGTTTTGTGTGTTTATGTAGCCTGACAGATGAAACCATGCCTCATCTGTAAACCACGTTATGGAGAGAATGTCTGGACGTGGAATAAGAGTACCCTGAAACCATCGACAGTAACTGATTTGTTTATCATAATCTGCTTCTTTCAGTTGTTACACCATATGCACTCTGTAAGGTCACAGCTCTTTGACATGTTCCATATGAATACCCTGATTCATGACTCAATCGACACAACGATTTGTTTGGAGAATTCAATAGCCTTCTGCGAACATCTGTAACAGTCTCTACATTCAATGGCGGTCTATGTTTTCCACTCTCACTAATGAGTGTACCAGTTGTCTCCAGCTTTCTTACGAGAGATAAAATTGTTGTCTTTGTCGGAACATCGCATATATTAAATTCTTTTCAAAATTCTCGTTGTGTTGTTGCTAAGAAATTTGTCTTCCAATATGTTTTCAAAATGTAGACACGCTCTCGTAGTGAGTACTGCATGTTGTTGTTATGACTGCACATTTAAGACTGTCAACTGTCAACAATTGTCAGTGTTGCCAATCCTCCCAGAGCCACTGAGAGCATTAAAACAAATTTCTACATTCTACGAGCTTTCAAAGGTAAATTATGGCCTATTGAAATGGTTCAGGTTTATATGGATTGCACTGTACTTTAGTCACTGAATCGTGTTATCCAACACTAACTTGTAAACTTGTACTTTAATAATAGAAATTAACCTACTAAATGACATTTTAATATTAAGAATGGATAAAATACAATCACTAGGCCTATATTTCAAGTAAAATATTTATTGTAATATGAGCTGAATCTTTCTTGGCGGCATATATGTTCTAGACGTTCTCTGGCTATATTTATTGTAGTTTTAACATTTTAGCTTTCTCGAAAACTTGGTAAAGATACCACCTCTTCTTTCAACAAAGTTTTATTAAACATTGTTTTTCTTGATTAGAATGAATCAATCACTGAATCAATTGACATAAGTTGCTATTCAAATATACCAACAATTAAAACAAATAGCCAACATCGATTCACTCATATCACATATTAGCAAACAATGTTTGTAACACACATCCAGCTGGCCTTGGTCTACGCCCAATATTCCAGAAAATAAAATTTCAAATAATTTGCCTATTTTATTATAGGAAAAGGGTAAGTGTGGGATAAAACAGTGTATGTTAGAGAATCAAGACTTATTTATACACCTATTATTAAGAAACCTTCTACTCGTAGATAAAATACATTTTGATTTACTAGTACAATAAACAATTATTAATGAATAGTGTTCAAAATAATTAACTACAGAGATCACCTTGGTTACTGCATTGTTTATACACTCAAATATTTTCTTTCGCTTCTGAAAGGCCTTAAGTTCAATCTTAGTATCTTTGAAAATAGCAGTAGTATATAATATTATACAAGACACCCCAAAACAATTATTGATGTCAATAAAGAACAGAACAATGCATATTTTTTGACATATTCAATACTTGGAGTCAGTTGCTAAATTAATTTGGCCCTATGATGGATAATGTTAAGTGTGGACCATTAAAAATCGCCAGAATGCAAAATATAAAGAAAATATAGACAAAAATCACATTGCCTTAATGTAATTGCTAAATGTAGTATTGACTATTTTCTCAGGGAGCCACTGTTTCCCCCACGGCAGCCCATCAGGAACCACGGAGGACCAGTAAGGGATTACCATCGACCTATGGCTGAAGGTTTGCCTTTGCGGCCACCCCCAATGTACCACAACACTGAGCCGCCTGTTCTAGTCAAAATTCAGCCATCGCAGGTGGCAAGCGTAATTGTTCCTCATGGTACCGAGCTTTATGAACCATATCCACTACCTGAGTCAAGTCCAGGTTTTGTGGCCATCGACACGGATCCTCAGCATCACCACGTCAAACAGGTACTTGATTTTACTTTCACTACAAAGGAAATACATATCTTGAATTTTCCTATGGATGACTTGAATAACGTAAACGTCAACAGACTTACTATACAACAAATACAGAACACACAACTTATGTCAAACAGCATCTTTGAAACTGCTTCCATGAGTCTGGGTCCAGGTTTGGCTTCTGGTCGCAATAGAAATTTTTGTTTAATTAGAATTATTCGCTAAAGTCTGGCAATGAGGATGTGAGAGTAAATTTGCATAATAAAATAAAAACAACAAAACTGTACTAACCTAACCTAAGCACCGTCAAATCTTTGTCAGAAACCCCTAATATGACCATTGCAGTTAAAGGTGGCTGTAGAAATGGACTAAAAAAAATCTTGTCAAGAGATGGAAGTGAAAATAAATCTATAACCTAGCTAAGCTGGGATGCTTCAGGAAAATGCTTTCTTTATTTTGAGGTCAAATTTATGAATTCTTAATGAGACAATTTATTGGTAGTTCCAAGCAATGCATGGTCTGTGTTCTTTAGATACCCATAAAGAAACTGCGACAGTGTAATCATATATCCAATAACAAAATAGAGTGGCAAGTGCCAAATTGGGATTTCCGTTAGGGGTTTCTTGCAGGATTTTCCTTATCATGAAAATATGAAAACTTAACTCCACCAATCCTGGGTTCATTCGAGCGTCATTTATCTAATATGATCTATCCCTTTAAGAATGAAAGGCTTTCTAATTTGGAATTTAATTCTAATAGTGGAATGGCTGTTACATTAGATTGTTGTTGCTGGTCTAATCTATCTCTGCCCTACATCAGACAAAATCCCATTTACCAATAAACTTCAATTATATACAACAAAACATATATGGATAGCTAGAGTCACACTGAAAATTTCAATGCCACAGTCGGGATTGAACTACGGATTTTACAGTCTCTATCCAGTTACTCTACAAATTTATACAATTTCTTATATATATTAAAGAAAAAAGTAAATAATTTAAATTATTATAAAGATTGGCTAAACAAAATAAACTAGATGAACATAATGCATGAGCAATTATTAATACAAAAGTTATATAAAATCCTCAAACATTTAATGTTATTAATCCGTATACTGAAGAATTTCCAGGATACCTCCTCCCTCCCAAAACAAACAATTAAGTGACATTTCCAAAGGTTTCACTTTATCAAAAATGTCTATTAATTCTGTTTAAAGTTCTACATATTTAAAATATAAGCTAACAGGAATATATCTTGTATTTTCTGTGAAGCAAAGCCCTCTTCTGTTTTGTATGAATTTTAGACCCTATGAGTTTATCGTTATTTTTAGAATGCCCTCTTTACATACCCCTCCAGAATATACAGCATTTGCTATGCTACTATTTCAGTGATAGTCATTTTGGCTACTGACTGTTGTATTTATATCCCAATGTGTGACTCTGAATTTATTGGATTTCAGGAAAGCCACACCAGAATGGACTTACCACCTCCAGAGACAGAGGTTGGAGGACATTTAAGTGACAATGCAGTGATTCCACCTCAAGGAATCAATGTAGAAATAGCCCAAGGTCAAGGCATAAATGTGAATGTAAGTCCTGGTCAGGGCATAAATGTGGAAATAGGACAGCTGCCACCAACTCAGGAACACAAGATATCACCGAGTGGTATTGTATTGGATGCACCATTAAAGGATCATGTACTGCGACCTCAGTACAGACCTCCATCACCTCCACAAAGAGTACCTTCAAAACCTCATCGTCCTCCGGGTCCACATGGTCATCCTCATGGACATAAGTTTCCTCATCGACCATCAGACTTCATGGTTCCACCACCTCCTCCGCCTCCAGGACCTTCCAATGCATTTTATCATGAGAAAGAAAATGGAGTGCACAATGGTCCAGTTATCATCCCTCTGAATCACAACATTCCACAAGCTACAAACCTGGATGATCTTCTTATTGACATACCCAGCGACAATAAACACCAAGATCACCATCATAAACAGCATCAACATGACGATAGTGAAGAACAATCTGCAGAAGTGGATGGTGATGAAGTGATACAAGAATCAAAACAAAGACCAGTAAGACCGGGACAAATTCCAGTAGAGACCTCAAATTCAGTCAGTACACATAAGCCTATAAGTGATGGAAGGCCTCAGGTCACCTCGCCACATCAAGATGATGCACTTCACCAGATGAAACCACCACATCATTCTTTGGCACCTGAAGGCTGGCCACAGAAACCTTCAGCTCACCAAAATCACAGACCAATTCAAGTTTTTGTGTCACCACCACATACACTTCCAAATAAACCTCATCATCCAGACACACATGGAAAGAAACCTCAAATCGGCGGTGATATAATACTTGCAACTTCAATGATAGCACATAAACCCAAACCTGGTCCTCATCTTGAAGAAATCCCTACATACTCAAAACCAGAGATAATTGTTGACTCCAGACCTCACTATCCTAATCAAGCTAAACCTCCTGGAACAACAATAAATGCTGGCCCTGAATATATTATCCATAACAATCAAAAGCTTCCACCAAAACCGGATGAGAAACCTTATAGACCTCCAGACCAGCCCTCTAGAGCAGATTTTAATCACAGTATTCTTAGTGGTGGAAATAGGCATGAACTAGATAAGTTTGATGATTTATACCATTTGGGAAAACGACCACAATCTGACTCTTCTGAACCACCAATATTATATGATTTGGAAACTCAAGCAAACACTCCACGTCCTTTTGCTTCTTTGCCACATCCGTCAAAACCAGGAACAGTGGTTCTTCCACCTCCTCCAGATTTCAAAAAGGATCAATCTGTAGTGGGATTAACACCTCCTCCGCCCGTGAGAGTAGCCCCAGGAAGCAGCAATGGTCAGCGATTACCCATGCCAGGCATTGAGCCGCAAGTATCTACTCATAGACCAACTGTTGTGAACATAGGTGGCAATGCCAACAGAAGACCACCAAATAGACCGAAACCTCGACCTATCCCACCATATAAATTTGAAATTCCTACCACTATTCCAACCACTACTTCAGAGATTCCAACAACTCAGAGACCAAGCAGTGAAACCAAAAGACCATTCTGGATTCGTCCCAATATTCAAGAAACTACAGGTCCCAAAAAGCCAGCAATCGTCAGTGAAGAAAACGGTGTGCAAAACATACCACTTTCCCCACCTAATGTGGACCAAACTCATCGACGTCCTGTCACAACATGGAGACCTCCACTTTCTCCAGATAGGCCAAGACCTGTTGTTGGATTGCCATCAAAGAAACCATTTGAGGAGCACCATAAACCAATCTCTTCACCAGAGGATAATGATGATCAAGATACCATCCTGCAGACAGTTGTTATTGGAAAGCCAATTCCAGAGGAACCTGTTATATCACCAACAGCACCAGTGGATGACAATGTGAACAAGCCGACTACTTCACAGGACATTATAACAGCAGGTGTAGCATGGGATGAAGATGTTGTTGTGGGCTCTGAAATACCTGTACTGGAGCCAACGACCACATTTGCACCTACGCCTTCTGTTAGTAGAAAAACTTCAGGTGCACATCTAGGAACATCCACTATAGATGTGTCATCAGGTTCAAAAACCATATTTGGTAACCTGTTTACAAAGCCTTCAAAGGTGCATCCATCCAGAACATCTAATCACTATGATACAACTTCTAGATTGTTCATTGGTGGACACAAAGACAATCAATTTGGCAGTGTCCAGGATGACGAAGATGAGGATGATCTTGAAGATGGGGAGTATGAAAATGACAGCAAGAATAAGTATGATCTAGGAGTTGCTGCCACTTCGAACAAGAATGTTGGTGCAGTGGACATCAGAGTTCCAGAACCAGCTTCAACACGATATGTAACACAGACCTTGACAGTTACCCTCACTGAGACTACCGTAGTTAGCAGTCTTGGACAGCAGCCGTCGACACGCACCATTATAGTCACCAAAACACAAGTATCTACTCATTTGGACACAGTCACAGAAACAAAGGTTCACACTCTGGTCCGCCCCACAAGCATAGTTGCAACAGTAACTACAACAGTATCAGCACCACCAACTACAGTACCACCATATAACTACCACGACTATTCCACCAAGAAACCAGAAGAAGTTTTGAAAATAGAGGAAACTAAGAATGAGGAGTCAAATATAGAACCTGAGCAGGACATGGACAAAGAGAAAGAAAATATTGACATGGATGTAATCCATAAATTGAACAACACCAAGGATAACAGTAAAACTCCTGAAGATGTGACAGGTGAGTAACAATTATTATATTCAACTATTTGAGCAGTCAAAGCATAATTTAATGCAGTGCTTGCTGTATTCTAACCTCCTTTAAATACTTTTTATGTAACCTTCTTCTCAATGGTGAAGCATGCAATGAAATACTATACTCATGTCATCCTAACAAACACACTTTCCGGTGAGCAATTTCTGCAAACAAAACCTACTGGTAAGCTACTCTTGTACATACAACTTGTTAGAATATAATATAGAGTAACACATGGGCGAAAGTGTCACTGATGTCTGTCACGCTTGTGCACGTGGGCACCGAGTAATACAAAAAGTGTGTTTCTTAAGACGGATGCAGTATAGAACCTCTGCTTACCCAAGCATTTCTGGAGAGAAACAAGAAAATTAATGCCAAACAATATTTCATTCGCTCCAGATACATTTTAAAAATTTATCCGCTAACATCCATGGTGCTGCGGACAACTTGACAGCTGCTTAGATTTGAGTAATCAGTTCCATGAGCCCATTAAATACTGAATATTTCTGTATTTCTGTATTCATAACCTTGAATATAACCTTCGTAGATTTCCAGAAGCAATCGTGACTCTTCGATATTTAGGAAGCGCTAGCAGATTTTGCCATGTGAAGTCTCTGTAGCGTGTGAAGAAAAATTGATTTTTTTGTTTTATGCGGCACTTTTAAATACAACTGTAAGTATATTTCAGCAGATTAGCAGTAGTATTTTACATAGACTGATATTTAGTGGTGACAAATAGAAAATTCATGTGAAATTTTAAGTTATTTGCAAAAGTGTGTCAATTGCATAATTTCTCCATTTAGTTCACTTGTTATGGGCCAGCTGTAGGAAAAATTGGAACGTCGAGTAGAGAGAGGAAGCAGAAATATGTCTGCTTGTAGTGCAAACAGTCTTGTAATGCAAGAAGGGCCCACATGTGACTGTACAATAGAAAGAGTACTAAAGAGTAGCCTTAGTTCTTTGAGTCATTATTCTCTCTTATTTTAATGAAAAAAATTATTTGGACCTTCCCTCACTTTGAAAGACATGCCTCACCACTGCTTCTTCCTGATTATCTTATTTTAATTGTACAAACAGATTTCAGTGATATCTCTTAATATATTTAATTGTTAATTTATTATAATTTGATTTTTTTTTATTTCAGCAGATTTGTTTGTAACTCAAAGATGCTGATACTAGATAGCTTTACAGGCTAAAATACAAAGATATTACGAATTAAAACAGGAAATATTCAAAATAATAGAATAAGAAACATCTTTACATAACACTATTGTTATGAAAAGATTATTATTACTGTATTCAACGTTGTTCTAATTGTCTTGTTATGGCATGCAAGTCAATAATAACAATAATATATTTTGTAAGGAAGTGTAAATAAATATATAATATTAATGAGTTCACGCATAACCTCTGGCATTTATTTAAGTTAAAGTTTTATAAATTAAATGTTCTTTTGGCAAAGCTATCCAATAGAAAAATTATGTATGTGTTTAGAGGAATTTAGTAACAGCGACGTAAAAATTAATCACAAAAACTATTTGTAGTTGGTTTATTGATACTTGTCACTTACTTTTTTATATTATTGAGAGACTAGTTTCAAAGACAATCACCTCCATTTTTAATCTCTTTCCAAAAGTTAGAATAAGATGAATATGGAGGCGATTGCCTTTGAAACTAGACTCTCAGTAATATAAAAAAGTAAGTGACGAGTATCAATAAACCAACTACAAAAGTTTTGTGAGAAAATTATATGCTCTACAAAATAGAGCACTTAGTTTTTCTATGCTTTCGGATCAATAAACTGGAGTATCAAGCAGACAACAAGAGTACTTTTGACATTTGCTATTGGCCAAAGCCACAGAAGCTGCTTGAGCAGCTAGTTTATTTTCCTGGATACCTCCTCAAGTAACAGTAGTTAATATTTCTTCCATCTTTAAATCAACCAGCACAAAAGAAATTAACTAAATGTTGCAGGAGATGATGAAAACGAAACATTTTTCATTGTGGTGAATGACAAGAAACCAGTACCATCTCTGGATGAAGATGTTGCACAAGGTAATGCCGAAAATGACGACAGTGATGCTGTCCTTCTAGGAGGAGTTCTGTTGCCACCACCAGCACCACCAAACTACAACATCCCATCGACTAGCAATCAGTGTCAGCCAGAGTGTAGTGCAGCACGCAATGAACTCTGTCAACGTGTTCAGGGTCACATGCGTTGTGTGTGTCGTCCAGGTTTTGCTAGGATGTTCCCAGATCGGCCCTGCAGACGTGAGTACTTACTAATATTTCTTAAACATTTATACTCATTACTAAACATTTATAATCAATAGTTCTGTTTGCATTATACGGCACTTCTACTGCATCTATTTCTTACTGCATTTTATCTTGTTGGCATAGTCTCATCAAAATCTACACCTACTAATGTTTGTGCAGCAGTATTTCCTACCCAAATGGCACAATTGGAAAGTTTATGTCTTTTACAAAACCCTTAGTTCTCTGTCAGAACTGCAGCAGCATTTGCTCACTTGCAGAAATTGAAAGATACACAGGATGTTTCAGAAATACTTTTACAAACTTCGGGTATGGGTTCCTCATACCAAAAGAACGAAAAATGTTCATATGAACATATGACCCATAATCCTTTGTTTTCTCGTTAGGAAGTGTTCAACACAGTGGTACACTTATGATACACAAAACTCATAATAAATGCTCGAAATGTCTTCCTCTTGCTTCTATGAATGCCTGTACTCATCAAATCATGGAATGTCGCACCCTTTCAAAAACTCCGGGATGGTGGTGAATGGTTTCACAGGCTTCCAAGACATGTCAGTGAAGCATTTCTGCATCCGGTATGGCAGCTCTTGGTCTTCATCGATCAATAGCCAATGGTGCAATGGTTCCTGTCTGAGCAAGGCAATGATAAACCACAACAAAGTTTGGGTTACTTGATTGTCTTCAGACGGAAACTCCATCTGATAGAGCCATGCAGCCTTGTGTCCACTATCATTTGCGTGACTATACTTAAAAGTTATGTTTGCCTATTCACAAAATGGATATCCAGCCATGGTGGAACGAAACACGTGCAGTTAACTCACTACATGTACACAATTGAAACGTTGAAGACAGACTGATAACAAATGACAAACATAAACAAGTCTCCATGGTAACACTTACCATCTACTGTATGTAGTACAATAGGTCAAAGAGAAATTGATGCTTTATTTCGAGAGTCAAGCCGAAACATTGACAAATGAACTTCTAATGTTAAAGCAGATGTGAGATCGCGCTACTTGTAAGTGATACACTAAACTTAGACAACAGAAGCTCACTGCTGTTATGACCTACACACAAGCAGTAACAAACATAGAGAAATTGATGCTTTATTTCGAGAGTCAAGCCGAAACATTGACAAATGAGCTTCTAATGTTAAAGTGGGTGTGAGATCACGCTACTCGTAAGTGATACACTAAACTGAGACAACAGAAGCTCACTGCTGTTATGACACAAGCAGTAACAAACATAGAGAAATTGATGTTTTATTTCGAGAGTCAAGCCAAAACATTGACAAATGAACTTCTAATGTTAAAGCGGACGTGAGATCGAGCTACTCGTAAGCGATACACTAAACTGAGACAGTAGAAGCTCACTGCTGTTATGACCCACACACAAGCAGTAACAAACATAGAGAAATTGATGTTTTATTTCGAGAGTCAAGCCGAAACATTGACAAATGACTTCTAATGTTAAAGCGGATGTGAGATCACACTACTCGTAAGCGATACACTAAACTGAGAGATCAAGGGTGAGTTATCTGGGTAAGGTGTGTTTTTTTCCCTTATCTTGAACAATGAATGTCAGGCAACTCTAGACCCTGTGGACTCTTGGCTCATATGAGCACCATTTCATCTATTTCATTCATTGTCCGATATGATTAATATTAGAGGATGTAAACGTAAAAAAAAAAAAAAAATTAACGTTAGTATGTAGCTATATTATATACAGTACAAATACATAGGCTATTACAGTACATACAGTGTATGTGTTTTTAGGTGAAAGTGTGGCGATAGTAATTTATAAACTCCATTAAAAGTATTTTGATGATGTTGTATATATATGTTTTTTATCATTTTACTGCCATTCTCTAAATAAACCCAGATTTTCATTAACTTACATCGGCCCTGGTCCCAACTAATCCAGGCAAACAAAGTTCTATGTATGTAATTTAATTTGATGTTACTTTGCACCATTTAATACCTTTTCACCTATAATTTATTATACAGAAAGTGCCATTATAAAAAATCCTTGTCAATAAATTTCTTGATGATTTGTAACCTAAAAAATGTCATTATTATGTCTAGGATATATGTAATCATTTCTGAAGTGGATAAGTAGATAGCATGTTCTGGAGTTCAGTTTAATTTTGTGTAGTGTGTCAGGGGATAACTGTACCACAGTTCTTTTAGGTTTTGCTACCTAAAGTGTCAAAAAGTTATATAGTTTATTTTTCAAGAAGTTTAATAACAATATTTATTAGAAATGGAAATGTTTTTCTCATTTGATTAGCTACCTACACCTACATGATGACAATGGGCTTGTCTAACAATGGCAGAGACACACTTCGTTATGATGGTACCTTACAAGACGTGAATTCTCAACAATTCAACCAGCTTGCTAAATCCACAAAAGAAGGTTTAGATCGTATGGTAATGCAATCTGATCTTAGAGACATTTACCATGGAGTTGTTGTGAAAGAGTTCCAACCAGCGCCTGGAAAAGAAGATGGAGTTATGGTCAACTTTTATGTACAGGTATGTTTCTAAATAGATAAAGATATAGATGTTAGGTTTGACAGTGAGAGTCAGAATTACAAATAAAAGCTATTTATGAGCTAAACAACAATGATCTGCTCACCTCAGTACGTAGTTGTTAGCATGTCTGCCTCACGTTCAAGATGTCCTGAGTTCGAATCTCGGTCAGGGTGAGATACCTGGATAAGGTTTTTCTGGGGGTTTCCCTTATCCTAAAAGATGAATGTCGGGTAACTCTAAGCTCCATGAACCCTGGGCCCATTTGAGCATCATTTGACCCAGTCCATTCATTGTCCAATATGACTTATTGTATATAATCAAACTTACATAATTCTGGTAGCTAATCAGTATGGCTCCCTGACCTTCAATACGCTTGTGGAATACTTACTTTCTGATTACATACTCTGTCTACAACTCAGTTTAGCTTGTCTCCTCATCCCCCTCCCTTTCTTCTCCTTTACTTACCTAATCCATTTTTATTTCTTATTAAAATCTCTTGCTTTATTTATTTCTTCTTGCATATTAATATTTTAATTGATAGCATACTATGACCTAAAAACACATTATCATCTTAATGCACTTATTTTCTGTTACAGTTATCAGACAATACGGATGAAGAAAGACTGCAAGATGTCTTTAAGAAATCTCTACGAACCAGCAACTTCAGCTTGGGAGGCACTCAGATGTATGCTGATCGCTCCCTAATGCATCAGATCAGGGCTGATGGTATGTACCCCCTAGGCTGCATGAAAAATAAGTTCTCTAATGGTTTTGGAATTTACTATAATTATTTACTTTACTTTTCTCTTTACAAATACATTTTGTAATAAAATGTACTGTTTGCCCACGACAAGAAGGCAAGAGGGATATGAAGGGCAGCAGAGCTTGATCTGTTTATCTGCTCTGGTAGCGGATCTGTTTACTAGGAAATGAGTGTATGAGAGTACATATGAGTCAGCCATGCTGTCAGATCTATTGTTTGTTGCAGTGATAGGTATTATGTATAGGTGAGCTATGTGACAACACTTGTGTATTTTAAATGAGCCTTCCATCCTTGTCATACTCGAAAGGCGAGCTTACACCCCGAGGAGACAGCAAAAGTGGTTACGTTGCACATTCCTCTAGCTTGCCTTCTTGTCCTGGGCAATCAGTATTATGTTCTACTCTATAGCACTTAATTGGAGAACTATTTAAAAACTACTTCCAATATTTTATTTTTTCTTTAGCTGTGACAAATCAGTTTGTTCCACCAAATTTTGAAACCTGTGCCTCATAGTTAGTTTGAATTAGAATCACATATATCCATCATAGTCAGAGAAACAGAAGATGTATTAAAACAAAAATACAATAGTTTTATAAGCATATTTCAATAATACATACCAGTTTAAATTAATAAAGATTGTGGGATACAGGCTGTATAGATCTCGTAATGAAAACACTCAATAATGTAATAGCTACATGGGTTTGAGTCCCATCTTGGATATGTGTATTTACATGTATAGTGTATATGTGTGAAGCTATAGACAACAGACAGTAAAATAAATGGAAACAATAAAAAATGGTTAAATAAGAAAAAAAAAATATATATCTATATACATAGATATATTATACAAATAAAAATATTTAGTAATTATCTTCCACTTATCTTAAGAAGTTGATGACAATACTTCTATCTTCTTTCTATGAAATTAATTTCATGGATATTTGCACACATCTTCAGTCAACACACATCGCTGTCAAGGATACCATGTATTTACGTATTCGGGATGGGAAACTGGTTTTAAAATTCAAAAAAAGGTAATACGTATAATGTTACATGCTAACTTTAAAGATTCATGCAAACCACTATTCAAAAAATTAAAAATTCTAACAATGCCCTCAGTATATATTTTAGAGTTATCCACCTATGTATATAAAAATTATGAGAAACTTATCCAAAAACAAAATCGTCATCATTACGGCACTCGGAAAGAGTCCAGCATAAAATACCCCATGCATAGATTAACATTATATGAAAAAACACCCTATTATATGGGTATAAAAATATACAATAAATTACCTCAACGACTCAAAGAAATAAAAACTCTGAAACTATTTAATAAAAGTGTAAAAGATCTGTTATTACATAAGACATATTACTCCATACAGGAATTCATGGATGACACAATATCATAACTACTGCATTACTTATAATTGATAATTTATGTACATATACATTAGAATTAATTTTTCTTTTAAACTTCTTTTGTGTATAACTTGACGACTCACCAGTTTACCAGCTAGGCTTACAATGTAAACGTTATGTGACAATAAAGATTCTATTGTATTCTATTCTATTACCAACATCTGAAGACAAAATAAACCTAAAAACAGAATCAATTGCCGGTATGTCAAAATTCATTAAGCGAGTTTTATTTTTTAAAATAAATATTTTTTCCCAAACTATTAAATCTGTGGGAACATTTAATTGTTTTAATAATTTAAATTCATAGATATATATTTTTATGAAAAAAAAAATTATGCATGATTGGAGGAATTTAGTACAGTGACGTCAAAATTAATTGAACAAATATTTGTCGTTAGTTTTTTGACACTTTGTCACTTACATTTTTATATTTTTGAGGGACTAAAGATTGATAATGGAGGCAATGGCTTACAAAACTGATTCTTCAAAAATATAAAAATGTAAGTGATGAAGTTTCAAAAAACTGACTACAAATACTTTTTCAATTTATCGAGATTTAACTGTATTGGAACACCACAGTGAAGCAGATGTGTAATAAATACGACTCATCTATAAATTAATAACTTTTTCAATTATTTTAGTTAATTGATGGAAATTAATAATTTCTTCACACTAGCCATATATAGGCTAAGGCTTTTGATAGACAGAGTCAATTAATTAAATGTGAGGATCTACTCCCATTAGTCCTGGACCCGTAGGACAGAACCCGGGCCTCTCGGGTATTTTACCGTAGGACAGTACCTATTTTATAAACTGCCCCCCCCCCCGCTGCACACGGCAGATGGGACGGAAGTGGATACGCCACTTACACGCCGGTCCTTAATGAATCAGCTACCAAAAACCTTGGTAGGGCCGCCGGTGATCTAGCACACCAACTACTAGCTCTGCAGGCTAGCACCTGGGACTTATGAGGCAATCCTCTACCCCCTCCGGGCAGCCAAAGCCTAGCCGGAGATACCCAATTTCCCATGGGTGGCGGGAACACACTGCCCCCTCGAGTCCAACCCAATCCGAACAACTCCCAAAGGGAGGGGCTCGAATGTTCGGTCCGAGGTTCCTCTAGTAACGTCAGAGGTACCACGAGTGCTAGGGGTCCGCAGCGCCTGCATCTTGGCAGCTGAAAGGGACAAATCCCTCTCCCTATGGGGAGACAGAGTCAATATGAAAAATTCAATGCCACGGTTGGGATATGAACCTCGGATCTCCTGGTTTCCGTCTAATTGCTCTAACCCATTGAGCTACCATGGCCAACTTGATGTGATGATATTAAATTCTCCATTTGACTCCTATATTTCCCCGGTAAACCACTAGGAGCTCTTGCATTCAAGATACACCATAGTTCAAATCCTGACTGTGGCATTGAATTTTTCAGGTTGACTCTATCTATCAAAAACCTTAGCCTATATACGGCTAGTGTGAAAAAATTATTGATTTCCATCAATTAACCTAAATAATAAGAGTTAAATGATGAAGCCTGGGACTCAAGTACTTACAATAGTAAGTCACCACAAATGGTGTATCTCGTATGCGAGAGCCCCTAGTACTGTACTGGGGAAATATATGAGTCAAATGGAGAATTTAATGTCATGACGGCAAGTTGACCATGGTAGCTCAATAGGTTAGAGCGACTGGACGGAAACCAGTAGATCTGCGGTTCAAATCCTGGCCGTGGCATTGAATTTTTCATGTTGACTCTTTAGCTAGAATACCAACAATAGTTATTAAAAAGCGTAGTTGAGGTTGTTAGAATAGAGGTCTACAATTTTAATCATGCAAGACCATCATACATGACTAAGGTTTCTTTCAGGTTTTCCTCAGTTATTACAACTGACAAATGGCAGGGAGGTACTTAATTTAGATCTGGAATGTTTCCTCCACAGAATATTTTCCTCTGCTTATGGAAGTTTTAAAGAATTTAAGTGCAACTATAATGTTCTACATAGAATAATTAATATTTTCAGTATTAAATTTTAGATGAGTCGTATTTCTTACACATCTGCTTCACTTTCGTAAGAAATACGAATATGTGTAAGAAATACGACTCATCTAAAATTTAATAATTTTTCGCTTCACTGTGGTGTTCCAATACAGTTAAATCTCGAAATATTTTCAGTATTTAAAATGCTTCAGTAGTTCTTACAATACTTTCCATTTCTTTTATTTTAGATTTTGATGAATGTCAGAGTCCAAAGTTCCATGATTGTTCTGAGCATGCTCAGTGCTTCAACTTGAGAGGAACCTACACTTGCAGTTGTCGAGATGGATACACAGATCTCTCGGAGAACCCTCTCTTCCCTGGTCGAGCATGTTCAGGTATGGGCCCTCTTTAATATAAAATTCAAGAAGCATACAAGAAAAATACTACATACCCTGTAAATTAGATGTTAAATTTGTGTATTTATAGTTCTCAAAATATAATATTAGGCAATAAGTATATGGCATATTAATCATGTATCTATTAATTTATTTTAATGTTCCAGCTGAGATGATAGGCTGTGAAAAGTGCAACTACCACGGCACTTGCTACTCAAAGGGAGATGATTTGGTAGTCTGTGAATGCTTCCAGTGGTATGCTGGAGAGAGCTGCCAAATTAATCTTAAAGGTAAACATCATCTTAATATATTTATCATCTGACAACAAAGGAAGTGGAAGAGACTGAAGATATAAACAAACATTTACGAAACCGATTGAAATTTCCTTGAAATTTTTATAAATTTCATTAAAGATAAGAGAAGTTTTGTTATAAATAATTATACTTGTGTAGTATTTGTTGCTATGCTGTTGCTAGCTTCTATTTTTCATGTATTAATTTGTTGAGCAGTAGTTAGTGACTAATCTTTATCTCACGTTTCTGTTGCAGTGCTGCTGATTGCATTAGTCACTATTGGTGCTGTATTACTGGCACTACTTGTGGTTTGTGTAGTTCTCACTTGCCTCAAGAAATCACATGCTTCTTCTCAACAACCTCGCAGCTCAGGGTTCTTACGCTACCGCAGTCCAACTCATACGCTGGACAAGAGAGCAATGATCCAGGACTCTAGTAGCGAAGGAAGCGTGGCAGCTGAGCATGCTCCTATCTCTTACTTGACACCAACACATCAGGTAAATGGATCAAAATTATATTAATTAAATTGTTTACATTTGATAAGAAAACTTCCGAGTTGTTTAATAAAACTATATTGAACTTTCATTGAAATATACGAGAGCTGATCAACAAACACTGAGAATGATTTTTTTTCACAGATGTTTCTTACTGCAATTCATTGTTTACATGATCTGTTTCAAAATAGTCCCCTCCTACTTCAATGCACTTTTTATAGCATCTCTGCCAGTCCTTGAACACATGCTGCAGACCATTCTTTGTCAGATCCTTGAGATCGCCTCACTTTTCTTGAGCACTGCTTCAGAATTCTCAAATCAAATATCCCTAAGCTTCGATTATCATCAGTGATGAACCATGGCTGCATCATTATGATCCTGAAGGAAAACAAGCCAGCACAGTGTGGAAATCGCCAGGTTCTCCAACACCAAAAAGGGCAAAATTTGTTCCATTTGCAGGGAAAGTAATATTGATCACATTTTTTGACTGTAATGGAATGATTTACCAGCATACAGTTCCCCCTCACACTACTGTTACAGCAGCATACTACACGTCAGTATTGGCTACACTGAGGAAGTACATTGCAAAGAAACAACCAGAGCTTTCTCGTACTGAGTGGCGACTTCTTCATGACAATGCACAGCCTCATGTCACATGCAGTTCCCCCTCACACTACTGTTACAACAGCATACTACACGTCAGTGTTGGTTACACTGGGGAAGTACATTGCAAAGAAACAACCAGAGCTTTCTCGTACTGAGTGGCGACTTCTTCATGACAATGTACGACCTCACGTCACATGCAGTTGCCCCTCACACTACTGTTACAACAGCATACTACACATCAGTGTTGGCTACACTGGGGAAGTACACTGCAAAGAAACAACCAGAGCTTTCTCGTACTGAGTGGCAACTTCTTCATGACAATGCACGGCCTCACATCACATGCAGTCCCCCCTCACACTACTGTTACAGCAGCATACTAAACGTCAGTATTGGCTACACTGAGGAAGTACATTGCAAAGAAACAACCAGAGCTTTCTCGTACTGAGTGGCGACTTCTTCATGACAATGCACAGCCTCATGTCACATGCAGTTCCCCCTCACACTACTGTTACAGCAGCATACTACACGTTAGTATTGGCTACACTGAGGAAGTACATTGCAAAAAAAACAACCAGAGCTTTCTTGTACTGAGTGGCGACTTCTTCATGACAATGCACGGCCTCATGTCACATGCAGTTCCCCCTCACACTACTGTTACAGCAGCATACTACACGTCAGTGTTGGTTACACTGGGGAAGTACATTGCAAAGAAACAACCAGAGCTTTCTCGTACTGAGTGGCGACTTCTTCATGACAATGTACGACCTCACGTCACATGCAGTTGCCCCTCACACTACTGTTACAGCAGCATACTACACATCAGTGTTGGCTACACTGGGGAAGTACACTGCAAAGAAACAACCAGAGCTTTCTCGTACTGAGTGGCGACTTCTTCATGACAATGCACGGCCTCATGTCATGCAGTTTCTGCCTCAATTCAACATTAGCTGAGTACCACATCCACCTTATAGCCCCGATCTTGCACCCTGTGACTTTATTTTATTCCCATCACTAAAGGCAAAGCTTAGAGGTATTCGATTTGAAAATCGAATAAAAAAAATCATCAGTTAAGTACATTTTTATCTAAAACTATCATGAAAATGTATATGCATACACATTGTAAGGGTGCTCAGACTTTTGTACCATGTCTGTAACATACTTTAAAACTTTTCTTTTTGAATTTACAAACCACAGATAAATATGAAGTAAATTTCCATTTGAAACTCAAATAATTCTATTATTAATGCATTGCTCTTTATTTGGTAACTTTTTATGTAAATCTCTACCCATAAGTTAGGCAAAAATTAAATTAGAATAGTAAGTGAGAAACTAAAGGCATCCTCCAAAAAATCTAATAGCTCACTCCTATAGCCTCATGGTAGTGTGTCTGCCTCACATTCAAAAAATCCTGAGTTTGAATTTCACTCAGCATGAGTAATCTGGATAAGGTTCTTTTCCCATAGTTTTCTGATATGACTAAGTTGAAGATCAAAAATAAAAAAAATAAAGAGCACATTAACTAATAACACTCCTAAAGCTTATTTAAAGTAATTTGATATGTTATTTCTACAGAAAAATAAGAAAAGATGTGTTCTGTTCACTAATTAAGTTTTGATTTTGCTATCTAGCCTGCAAGTACATTTGGATCACAAATAAAGCAAGTACCACTAGCACCACCAGGTGGCAGAAAAGTGACAACTATAGAAACCTCTGATGAAGGAGGACTTTCTTACTCAGAACAGCGAGATAGATCACTTACTGTGATGATTCCAAGAGCTAAGTATCGTCCTATACCTCCAACTTCTCCGATGCTCAGCATGTCAACATTTGGTGCCGAGCAGAAGAGAGCAATAGCTCAAGAGCAACAGAAACTTCTTAGTTACTTGGACAATGGAAACTCTAACAAGCAGGTAACAGTGCAATATATTGTTTGTTTTAAGCTAACTTTTCTTTCTATGTCAATGCCGTAGCAAGTAAAAAAGGTATTGCCCAAAATTCTCATAGTAGATTTTCACCAGAAATTGTATTTGATGCCTCCTAAATCCACATAATACATTTTTAGAAAAAGGCAGTTGGGCGGGAGTGTGTTGACAGCGTATCTGAAAAACAAATTGCCAGATAAATACCAAACTTGATATTTCAGTTAAGTATTTTCTCAATACGTTACTCAATTCCTTTCATGAAGTGTTGAAAACAGTGTTTTTGTAATAAATTGAATTTAAAGGGAGTCGATTAATTACACTAAACAACACTTACTTTTAAACTTTCCCAGAACATATTTGCCTCCATTGTCAACCGGATATCGACTAGTTCTCAGTGGTGTAGCTGGCGATATTTTGTTGTATGTCTCCTCTGGTGGCGGTTCGAGGAACTTGCTGAACAAATCTTTCTGGAGGATGTCGAAATTGAATACTTTGTTCCTATTTTTTGAAATGAAGATTTGTTCCCATGTGGATAGTTCTTGTTTTCCTGATGTGTGTTTTAGTAGTTTTGGTTCTGGATTTATGTTGTGGTTTTTTCCCAAAAACGCCTGGCAACTGCTGATTTTTCTAATTGTTTATATTTTACGTTCCTAAAGTGTTCCTTTGCTCTTATTTCTAAATTTCATTTGGTTTTTCCAATATAAATTTGACTACAGTCACAGCATTCAATTTGATATATATCAGATTTTTTGTTAGATGGAATGGCATCTTTGATGTTTGAGCAAATTAGGTTTTTCAAGGAGTAATGGTTGACTGGTGCTAGTTGAATGTTTTGTTTTTTGAAGACTTTTTTTAATTTATCAAAGGCCCATGGATGGTAAGTGAAATTTTTGAAAATCATATTAGTTTCTATAGCTGAGAGGGTTGTGGTTTCCTTTATTAGCTTCTTCTTTTTTGCTAAGTTCACTTTTTTGTCTACTAATGATTTGGAAAAGTCATTTTTTGGTGCTATTTCAATAATGTTGTTGTATTCTGTTTTGTATTCTTCTGCTGTAAGAGGGATGTTGACCAGTCTGTGTGTTAAACTATTGAAGATTGCCTGTTTGTGGGATCTTGGGTTGTAGCCATTAGCTTTTATGCAAAGTATAAAAAAGAAGCGTAGGGACAGTGAAGCACAAATTAGTACAAAAGTGAATCGAGAATATATTGACACATTGCTTCACTCACACTGTTTATTCACAGGACATGTTTCAAGAGCTCTTGCTCCTATCCTCAACTGATACTCAATTAGTGTAAGTTGTAGTGGTTTCTTCTTTCTCCGTATTGTCAATAGATGGCGTGATGTATTTGTCAAAGATGTCTGGACATCTTTGACAAGTACATCACGCCATCTATTGACAAAACGGAGAAAGAGGAAACCACTACAACTTGCACTAGTCGAGTATCAGCTGATGATAGGAGCAAGAGCTCTTGAAACATGTCCTGTGAATAAACAGTGTGAGTGAAGCAATGTGTCAATATCTTCTCGATTCACTTTTGTACCAGCTTTTATGCAGTTTTCTGTCTGTGTTGGTTTTCTGTAAATGCCAGCTAGACCACTGAGAACCAGTCGATGTCCGGTTGACGATGGAGGCAAAGTCTCTGAAACATGTTCCGGGAAAATTTAAAAGTAAGTGTTGTGTAGTGTCATCAATCGACTCCCTTTAAATTTAATGTTACTCAATCATTTTCAAGAAAATTTCCCACTGTATAGTACTGAACATTTTATAAAACTTTCTGTCTTTTCGAAACTGGCTATATGGTTTTGATTAAAACAGTATATATTTAATATATTTTCATGAAAAATATAATGTACATATTGAATTTTCTGAGAACAGCATCTGAAGTTCTGTTCCTTTGGAATGTTCTGTTTGTTTGTTTGGAAAGAACTTAGGTTAAGAATGGAAGATATTGAAAGGCAAGAAATGTTTGGAAGCTTCAACTTGAAAAGCTCACTGGAAATTTATAGAGAGATGAAAGTGATGTGGAACAGGGAAAAATACATTGATATTTGTGATGAAGCACCAGGACAGGGGTGGTGAAACTAAAGGGTTTGGAGAAATGCCCATTGTGTCACCAAAGGGATAAAGAATGGCATTTGCTTTTAGAATGTGAAGAAACTAGATTGCTTAGGGAGAAGATAGGTAAAACAGAATGGGCAAGGTTACCAAAAGAAATTCAAGCAATGAAGTTAATGAGAGAAAAACTAGGAAAAATTTAATTGAAATTGGGAACTTTTTGGACAAAGTAAGAGCCAAATGGTTGAGGAAGATAAGTAAATATGACGAAAATGAAGATGAAGTTATTTTAGATAAGATGCCAATAGGGACTCATTAGCTCGACAACCTCAGACTTTGAGTCTATTGGGCCCAAGGGTAACCAGCAACACAGTGTAGTAATAATTATGGAAATGTATAATAATTAATAATTGTTGGAAATAAAGATTACTTATTATTACTTACTATTTAATGATGATTCTTAAAAGCACTTAATATGGTGAACAATTTTGTATTCTTCATATATGTTGAAGTAAAAAGAACAGAAGAAAATCTTTGGGTTTTCTGTACTGCTTGGATTCATACTATAAGTTGTTTACAGAAATCCTAATTTAATTCATTTTCTTGCTTCCTGCAGGAACATCGCACAACAAATAACAAGCGAAAGCAAAGTGTTTCTGCAAATCAAACAACTGAAGCTGCGCAGCCTCAAGCTCCAAGGAAGTCCTCAGCACCCAGAAAACCCTCTACAGGTATTATGACATTTTACTTCTTATTTGCTTTCCCTTTCACTTGCCTATCAGAAGTAAACAAAACATTATAATTCACTTAAAAATTATATGTGGTAGTTTTACTAGAATTTTTCAAGTTCCTTAAATTCAAAAATAAAAAGTTATATTTAGAAAATCATGAACAACACAACTCAGAAAATAAAAAAGATATCACATACATATTGTACGTAACTTCAGTTAATTGATGGAAATTAATCATTTCTTCACACTAGCCATATACAGGCTAAGGTCTTTGATAGAGTCAACATGAAAAATTCAATGCCATGGCCAGGATTTGAACCACGGATTTCCTGGTTTCCATGCAGTCACTCTAACCCATTGAACTACCATGGCCAATTTGCCGTCCTGACATTAAATTCTCCATTTGACTCATATTTACCTGGTAGAGCGACTTGACGGAAACCAGCAGATCCATGGTTCAAATTCCGGCTATGGCATTGAATTTTTCATGTTGACTCTATCAAAGACCTTAGCCTGTATATAGCTAGTGTGAAGAAATGATTAATTTCCATTAATTAACTAAAATAATAAGAGTTAAATGATGAAGCCTGGGACTCAATTACTTATGATAGTAAGTTGCCACAAATGGTGTGTCTCAAATGCGAGAGCCCCTAGTGGTCTAACGGGGAAATATACGAGTCAAATGGAGAATTTAATGTCAGGACGGCACATTGGCCATGGTAGCTCAATGGGTAAGAGCGACTGGAGGGAAACCAGGACATACGTGGTTCAAATCCTGGCCATGGCATTGAATTTTTCATGTTGACTCTATCTATTGTATGTAACATTTGAACTCAGTATCTTGTAAAGATATGACACAGTTTTCTGGAAAATCTACACATCTCAAACAATTTACATGAAAAGTTGTCATTTTTTGTTTTCTCACAAATAGCTATAATGACTTAGGTTAAAACATGGTATGTTCATGTTTTCATGATAAATAAAATGTATTTTCTTAAATTTTCTGAAAATAGTCTCGAAATGACTTTTGAATAACTGGTATAACAAAATCTTATTGCACGAAAATGAAGTATGTGTTTAAGCATATATTTTTTTAAAAATATATAGGTGCTTGATAGATAGTCAACATGAAAAATGCAATATTTTTTAATTTAGAGAATTTAAAATGTATTTCACAGACATTTTGTTACACACAGGTGCTTTGGTGTCGGCTGGATTTGAAGTTTCAGCAACAGTTGGCCGCAAAGAGCCTGACTCAGACACAGATGTAGCATCAGCAGCAGTAGGAAAGGGTGATGTCACTAACGGTGGAAATGGTCATCATCACCACCATCATCATCACCATCACCACCATCATAATAATAATAATAATACCAACACTCTAGCTAGCAATGGCTCACATTTCACAACTTTACGCACAAATGACAGGTAAGTACATACTTCCTCCTAGGTAGTGGATAAATTCATGTAAATAAGTGATACATTTGTGTAAAAGAAAATAGCAAGGGAACTAACATAAATTTAGGTTAATGTGATTTTGTGGGTTCATAGAATTAAAACTCCAAGTTGCAGAAATTCCAAATGTTCTTTATTTGCGTAGAAATACACTCACAATAGCAGCATTACGTCACATACACAATCACAATCTATCAAGGTCGATGACCACAACAACATCATTCTCGATGTGTGTTTGGAGGAATTTAGTAACAGTGACGTCAAAATTAATATAAAAATTATTTGTGGTTGGTTTATTGACACTCGTCACTTACTTTTTCATATATTTATGAGAGACTAGTTTCAAAGGCCCTGGCCTCCATTTTCAATCTCTTCCCAACTCCCAATTGGGAAGAGATTGAAAATGGAGGCCAGGGCCTTTGAAACTAGTCTCTCATAAATATATGAAAAAGTAAGTGACGAGTGTCAATAAACCAACCACAAATAATTTTTATATTAACATCATTCTCATTACATCTGTTTACAACATCAACTCTCGTTACAACACTTTACAACTGTTTACTCTCCTCCTCCTGGCGTGTCACAATCTCTTATATACCTCACTGATGTCACTAGATATTTCTGGAATAAACAAGAAATCAAATGTTCTGTCACTAGACGAAACCCAAACCTTCCAGACGGGTAACTTTATCTGTGCCGGCCAGCCTTTTATTTCCTCGCTATCTTTATTTGCTGGCTCTTTGTGTATACAAGCCACGCTATCATAGATAATGGGTTCGCAACATTAATAATAGCATTTTCTTTTCAAACACCATTGATGTACAAAAATTTCCAAAGTTGATGAGAATAGCTTTATAATTTAAAACCTTTAATGTTTTATGACTGACACTTATGCTTCTAACAGAGAAACTGTAGATATTATAACTCATGTGTATACCTAGCAAACCACAGTAATTCATGCCTGCTACTTATATAATGAGTGTCTCAAATGAGTCTCTGCAATGTACTAGGACGCATATGGGTATGGTTAAGTTGGTAGCGAAAGTGCAGAGGAGCATTGACCTTCGAGCAGGTAGGTCAGTGCTTTGTTCCTTCCTCCTATAACTCGAATACCACAGTGAGAAGGATGCTTTTGTAAAGTGAAGATAATATGGTGTTGTTGTGCTTGTGAAGTCAATATATCGCCAGCCTAACTAACGCGAGGGAGGTTGTTAGTGCTGAGAATCATTTGAGACACCCAATAATTACTCTAGTAAAATACATATAGATATATATGTAAATATCTGCAGCTAAAACAAAGTGATAAAATGGAAGTTGTGGGTATTTTACAGTGAGGACAAAGACAGTATACTACCTGCAGAATCTCCAGCAGGAACAGAAAATAAGAGTGATGACAATTCCAGAGTACAAGAGCTGTAAGCAAATTTTATTCTTCTTGTGCTGTTCTTTCCTTTATTTTCTTCTTTCTTCGGTCTCAAAGTTACATCAAAGTATCATAACATTAACAAAAATAAAGCAGTGATGCACTTCCTGCCTTTTAATGAAAAATTTACTAGAAGGCAATGAGTGCATTGTTAAGCTTTAATTACATTTTCTGGCTTTAGTCAAATAAACAGATAACAAACTGCTTTGAAGATCAATCTAACAAGGTGATGGAAACTACTAACCTCTTTTTTAATAAACTATGTTTCAGGATTACTAAATATACAACTTTATTTTAGATAGAATAATAAATAATTAATAATAAATAATAATTTGCTACATCAACAAATTAGGTATATGCATTAATAACATGAGGTCAATGATGATAAAAATATTAGGTTAAGCGTGAACATGCAAATATAATAATTTTTTTATGCTGGAAATTATTTATTGAAGAATATAAATATTTGGATTGGGAATTGATAATATGAAGTTCTGTAGTTTCTATCTAATGCTGAGAACTTATCCAGAATATAATCAATCATCAAATTTCTATCAGAATCAATTTGTTGCCAACTATTTTAATGTAACAACTTAGGCTTTCACAGCCAGTGTCAATCCAGTAATATGTAGAAGTTTCCAGGCTTACTGGTCATGGTCTAGTAGGAAAAACTGAAGCTCCTGACAGTTTGCTCATACGTACATTCGAGCATCCTCAGTGGACTGTCAAACTAGTTTGCCATGAGTCCTCAGAGGATGCTCGACGCACATATGAGCGAAACGTCAGGAACTTCAGTTTTTCCTACTAGACCATGACCAGTAAGCCCGGAAACTTCTACATATTACTGAAGTATTTTACTGTTCGTCAATGCAAAGAAAGTCCCTGATGGATGTCACAATGCCATGACAGTGAATGTTGTAACGATATGTTTTATTTAAAACTTTTTATATGAATATTGTTTTCTGATATGACTTAGAAGGCCATGTAATAACCTATTAAAATCAAATATATGTGTAATTTTGTGATTGGCCATAGTAATAATCCAATCACAAAATTAATAGAGGAGTAACGATAGTTACGGAAAATCAATAATCTTGAGAGAGATATGTTCTTCAGTTTTGTTTGATGACAATGAAAAATGTTGTAATGAATATAATTGTAAAGGAAAGTTACCGACGGTCAAAAAGAGTTATTCGGTATTCGTAATAGAAACGAGTGAATTGTAATTCTGATTATACAATTAAATGATATATTATGAAATTGGAGTCCTATAAAATTTTGTAACTGTCACCAAAAATCCACACCTGAGAAAAGATCTCATGACTCTTTATTTAATCAAATCTCGACCTGGATCTTCAAAACAGTCGGCATGTTTCCTATCTGCTGCGAGTGGTGGAATAATGTCACAAATTTGGCTCCCGAAAGTGTGGCTCGATTAAGTTGGAGAAACAAGACGACCAAATAATACTGCCACAATGTGTATGACAGAGAACGCATGCTACACAAGGAGTAGAACTGTTAAAAAAACATGTGCCCTATTCACTCTGTACACTAAAACCGAGAAGATCTATTCACAAAAGTAGAAGACGTCAGAATGTTTTAACTGACACGAGTGACATAAACACTACCAGACAGGATATCAGAAGAGTGTCTAAGGACCCTTGTGCCTCATTCCCCTAGGACTTTCTTTGCTGTGGCACACTGTACTTCATTCCATGTTTTCCCTTCTTTAACAACTTCTATGATAGTATTTTTCCATGTGTTTCTTAGTCTTCCTCTTCCTCAAACACCTATGGATTTCAAACCAGAATACTTTTTCCTTTTCTTTTTCTTTTTTTTTCTTTCTTTTTTGTAATTTACATCCTCCAACATTAAGTCATATCAGACGATGAATGAAATGGGTGAAATGATGCTCAAATGAGTACGGGGTCCATGGAGCTTAGAGCTACCAGAGATTCGTCTATCAGGATCAGGGAAAACCCCAGAAAAACTGTATCCAGGTAACCCACCCTAACTGAGATTCGAACTTGGGACCTCTTGAAAGTGAGTCAGACACACTACCATCTATGCTGCCAAGGCGGACTTTGATTTCTTTATGATTTATCATTTTCCATTTTTCAAGTTTGAAATTGTACTTGGTCATCTTATAATCTTTCTTAAATCATTTTACTTGCTTCGTCAATTATCCAAAGTACAAGAAATAACACTTTTCTTGAAATATGAAAAATGAAGTTTAATGGTAAACAAAACAAAATTTGAATACAGAGATTAAAATCTATCATTTTTTGACATTTGTTTTGTTTTGTTTTGAAGTTTATTACTATTTGCCCACTACTTGCTTCTATTTTACATGTTCATAGACATGCATGAATTTATTTTTTATCATTAATATACTTTTTCACTGTTCATTTCCACTTTATTTTATTTTATCTAAACACTGACCTAAATGCTCACTCACTTTACAGAATGTGCCATTTATGGCTCATTTTCTGCTAATTTTAAACCATTTTTCAGGTATAAATATCTTTCCTCAAATTACCCTTTATATTCTCCTTAAAGTTGTGGGCCAAAACCTGCCAACTTGACTGCCATCCTCATACCAAAATACGCAAGACAGAGATGGGCGATTATCTAACTGGTACGGGGAGGAGAAGTCAGCATCACAGCATTTCCAGCCAGAAAATTGGCTTTCTAGACAGGGTTCGCTACAGAGCATAGCTCCTCAATTTGCTATGATGCTGAGTGGGCATGGGTTCTATACCCGGGACTTAAGGGTGGGATCCATCCCGAGCACGTTCCGTGGCAGGCAACCAAAGCAAAATGCTCTAGCCCACTGTTTCACATTGCAGAATCAATATTCTCCTTACTGCCACATAAAGAACATTGACCATGAGGTATACCTTTTTGGAAACTGTTTAATCTCCAAACACCAGATCTGAACCATGCAATGCTCTTTCATTCCTCTTTACAAATTCTTCTATCTGAACATAGAGATCAAAGAACTCTTATCTGTTATAGCATTAAAAGGGTTTTGTATTTCTTTAATTCTTTCTCTAGCAGCTTTCAAAAACCCTGTTGTGTTATTTTCCCCTCTCCTCCATATTTCTCCTAACCTATTGTTTTCGATACTGTTATGAAGACATACTGACTTTGCTTCCAGTTCACTATCTTTCTTGGGATACATTATCTTTTCTTTTCTTCTGCAGTATGAAATAGAACAGTTCATGTTGTTGCTTAACAAATTTAAGTAAAAGAAAATGCTTTTGTTTATAGAACTGTGTCAGAAGCAAGATCATTTGATGAAACGACGGTCCAGCCCCCAACCAAGAGCCTTCATAGTAATTATGGATCCAACCCTTCATCTCGCAACCCTAATGATGTAAGTATTTCTATTTAAGTTGTATTTACTTGTTTTAAACGTTTAATGTCTCTATCCTGTTTGTATTGTACCAATGAGGAATTAATCTTGAGTGAATGAATAAAAAAAGATAAAATCTGGTGTGACAACCCTATTAGAGGGCAAAGGCCTACCAACCCGACTGCAGGCCTTATGCCCACTTATACAAGGCAGAGGTGGGCTATCATCATCTAAACGATATGGGGAGGAGATATGGTCAACTCTCGGCATCCGCTAGCCAGACCAGGGCTGCTTACCTAGTGTAAGCTCCTCAAATTCCTCACGATGCTGAATGGGTATCGATCCTATACCCAGGACTTAAAATCTGTACCCCATGGGTGGCATCAAACCTGGGCCGCTTTCTGTAGGCAGGGACCAAGGCATGCTGCCTTTGGCTGCTGTTTTATGCATTTTCATTTCTTCTTGAAACAGCGTCTAGCGCTAATAGTACACCAATCTCCAACTTTCCCATCATAATGGCATATTTCTTGAAGGCGATGTGGATTTTCAAAGACCCAGTACCAACTGTTATGAGTGTTGACATGACATACAAGGTGGAACCATGCCTCATCGGAAAAGAACAGAAGCTGTGAATCAAGTAAACTGTCATTCATTGATGAAAGAAACAACTCACAATAAAGTATAACTCACAATACTGCATTCGTGATACTGGATCATCTCATTTTAAAGTGTGAATACTTGTACACTTATCTATACAGTTTTAGTTTTAATAATATAGTTTCTATATGTGTAGAAGACTCTGAAATTCCCACCTAATGTGCTAATTTTGGAAAGGATTTGGTGGTGAACATTCAAAGTATTCACCTATGTCGTCTAACTTTTTCTCTGTTAACACTGTACATTTACGCTTTTGTCTTTTGTTTGCCACAATTCCAGTGGATTCAAATTTCCTTACAATCTCGTAAATTGTAAATTTTGAAGGAGGTACTTCACTAGGGAAATAACTGACTCATTTAGAGCAGGGAAAAAGAGGACCAAACCCAAGGCCTATAATTGTGAAACTCACAACAGTTAACTTTAAATGGACAATTTTAAATAATGCATCCAAGTTAAACTGAACAAAATTGTTTATCGAACATGACTATTGCAAGAAAGAAAGGGAATTGTTTAACTATACAAGATGAAGCAAGCGAAAGAACAAGGAAGGAACACATTTGTTAGAGGACTTTCTTTGTATATTGACGGTGTCCAGCAGGATATGGGTCAACAAAATTTGACACGGGAATCACGTATGCAGGAAATGAGAGAGACAACAAATGTTAGAACTGGAAAGAGGAGAGACGCAAATGACCGAAACATGTGAGGTGATGTAAGAGAAGACTAGTAGGACATGAACGGATGATGATGCAAGATGTGACGTCAGAAGAAGGGGAAATGAATGTGGTGATCAGCTGAGGGAATTGCCAGAGAAACATGTTATGCCGTCAAAGCAGATCAGCTATGAATCGAGGAGGTTAGCTTTGGGTGCAATGTCCGGACTGGATGTTTGGCGCAAGGGCGACATCAGTGAAGGGCCCAGTATACGGCAAATCTTTGGTGGTGTTATTAAATTAAATCAGGTCATAGAGATAATATTTAATAAACATCCCAATATAAAATAGTTTTATTTGGGGACTTTAATGCCAGGACAGATTGTGAATAACCTCAAATAAGAGCTGAGAAACAACATTGTGTAATAGAAGAAATAGACAAGTGACAAAGTAGTGATAAAATTTGAAAGTAAAGAGTTAGAAATTCAAACACAAACATCACTTAAATTATCCTTACTTGGACATGTTTCGGAGAATGGTTTGTCCCCATAGTTAGCAATTATCCGTCAGCAGTCAGTAACTGCTGACGATGGGGACCAACTGTTCTCCGCAACATGTCCAAGTAAGGATAATTTAAGCGATGTTTGTGTTTGAATTACTGACTCATTACTTTGAAATGTTAAAAACATCACTGTTTCTAACCTTTTGCTTCAAATAATAGTGATAAGTTGCTAACAAAGAAGGTAGAAAACTATAGTAATTTTGCGAAGATATAAATATGCTAGGGGAATTTATCAGAAGAGCAAGGGAAAAATGGTATCAAGAAATAAAAGTGATATGAATTAAGTTAAGGTCCACCATACATAAATAACCACGGTGTTGAAATGTATGGTGGACTAAGGGATAAAATAGCAACTCAAATAATGTGCAAGTAAATAAAATTGTAAAAGCTTTCTGTATAATTTTTTTGGAAATAAATACATACATACTTCACCAGTGAATGTTTGAATAGAATCTGTGGAAACATGGCTTGGTGATTCTCATTTATAATAACTTTTACACACAACAGTGTGATACTCTTAGAGTCAAACATCTGTTCACGTTGGTGCTAGGTACAATACTGCTAAGTAGAGTGCGTACTGCTAGACAATGACAGCCAGCAGTGGGGAATCCAACAAGGTTGTGGGAAGGGCAAAACCCAGTGTGCTCTGTTAATTTTAAATGAAGAACCCTGTATAAGAAGAATTGTACCACTACACTTTGTTTTAATAATGTGTAATGTTTAACGCCCGCTTTTACTACATACGGCACTGCAGGCGGTGACATTGATGATACATGAGATGAAGATGGAGCACTGGTGGAATGAGATGGCGGGGGAAACCAGAGATCCCGGAGAAAAAATGCCCCAGCGCCGTGTTGCCCTCCACAAATCTCACTTTGCGGTTGCCTGGGATCGAACCCGGGCCGCCTTGGTGAGGGCCAAGCGCTCTAACCACTGAACCACAGCGCGGCCCACTTCGTTTTAGATTATCTAATGCCTCTTTTAGCAATAAGGCATATAAATCTGTTATTTAATTCATAACAGGATCAGTTGGGATTAAGATTTATTAATGTTTGTTTGGAATTTACAGGAAGCACATACTATGGCTGAACGAGACTTAGGATCCACATTACTGATGCCCCAAACCCACCTCTATAAGCCAGACAGAGTAAGTTAATGCCTTATTATATTCCTTAATTCATTTTTATTCTGTGGTTTTAAGAGAATAAGCATTTACTGGTTCCGTTAGCTCATCTCAAAGGAATAATGTGGAGATCTTGTGAACATTATCATCTCTTTTTACTTAGAATGGTATTTAAGTAGGAGTTCTATTTTCTGTTATTCTTAAAGCATTAGTTATACATTATATTATTTTATCTTATTTCCTCATAATGTAATTTATGAAGAATATATACAGATTTTCTTTTATTTACTTTTTACTTTTTTCTAACTGCTAGGGTAAATTACTGATTATCTGTAGATATAACAACCTGTTAGACGTTGTCAGTATAACAAATTTGATATAAGGCAGTCTTGATCAAGCATTTGAAATCCAAAGAATATACTATTAGAAGTAAATGAAAATCCAAAATAATATTCAACAATAACTGAGCACATATAAATATTTACAATGCAATGTAAAATGCATTAATGCTGTTTTCTTCTTTCATACTTCAATTGAGCACTTGCTGCCCAGCATCCTTATGAATAAGTTTCATGATTATTTTAGCATTTTATGAAGCGCAGTTCTTTAAAGCTATTGTATACATAGCTTATTTTTATTTGAGGGGTAATATACAAATAATCTCAACAAGATTGTGGAGTAGAAAGGCAGCCATAAGCTACTTCCTTATTTTTTGTAATTTATGTCCTCCAATGTTAAGTCATATCAGACGATGAATGACATGATGTTCAAATGAGTACAGGGTACATAGAGCTTAGAGTTACGAGACATTCATCTTTCAGGATAAGAGAAAACCTGCAACGTTGTCATATCAGACGAATGAAATGATGTTCAAATGAGTACAGGGTACATAGAGCTTAGAGTTACGAGACATTCATCTTTCAGGATAAGGGAAAACCTCCAACGTTGTCATATCAGACGATGAATGAAATGATGTTCAAATGAGTACAGGGTACATAGAGCTTAGAGTTACCAGACATTCATCTTTCAGGATAAGGGAAAACCTCCAATGTTAAGTCATATCAGACGATGAATGACATGATGTTCAAATGAGTACAGGGTACATAGAGCTTAGAGTTACCAGACCTTCATCTTTCAGGATAAGGGAAAACCTCTAACGTTAAGTCATATCAGACGATGAATGACATGATGTTCAAATGAGTACAGGGTACATAGAGCTTAGAGTTACCAGACATTCATCTTTCAGGATAAGGGAAAACCTCCAACGTTAAGTCATATCGGACAATGAATGAAATGATGTTCAAATGAGTACAGGGTACATAGAGCTTAGAGTTACCAGACATTCATCTTTCAGGATAAGGGAAAACTTCCAACGTCTAGTCATATCGGACGATGAATCAAATGATGTTCAAATGAGTACAGGGTACATAGAGCTTAGAGTTACCAGACATTCATCTTTCAGGATAAGGGAAAACCTCCAACGTTAAGTCATATCGGACGATGAATGAAATGATGTTCAAATGAGTACAGGGTACATAGACCTTAGAGTTACCAGACATTCATCTTTCAGGATAAGAGAAAACCTCCAATGTTGAGTCATACCAGACGATAAATGAAATGATGCACAAATGACTACAGGGTTCTTCGAGTTTATAGTTATCAGATGTTCATCTTTCAAGATAAGCGAAAATCCTGGAAAAATGCTTATCCAGATTTCTCACTCTGACTGAGATTAAAACTCGGAAACTCTTGAACGTGAGGCAGACATGTTACCCTCTACGCTACTGAGATGTTACTGTGCTACATGCATCAACATCAAATCTGTCATTAAAGATTCTCCAATTGTGGGACCTGTTTGTGGCATATCCAACCTAACAAACCACTCTTGTACAGTACCAGTCACAGTTGTTGGGTGTGTTTGGTTTGAAGCATACTGGTTGGTATGTTCTACTTTCAGTTGTGTATTAGTACTCATTAGTTGAGATAATATGTATAAACTTTTAATGAGAGTTACATAAGTCAAATTTCAAATATGTTCCTTTTATTATAGTACATTTTTAACTGCTTTTTTCTAGCCTCAAAATATTAAGTTTGATACTGCCTTTCTCTTCTGTAATTTGTACATATTGTGTTTCTGACCCTGTATACATTATTTCAGTGACTTAGAAAAGTGACTGTTATACACTTCCTCTTTTCCTTTCGTTCCTTTGTCAAAATTTTATTTTGTAATAGCAATAGATATTATTTTTAAAATAACTGTTGAAAGTATCTAAGAGTCTTCTAATTCTTTGCCTTTTCAAAGCAAAGCAACTTAACAATACTTTTTACTCTGTTTTCAGGGTAGCGACATCTCAAATTTTGATTCTCTCTGATTCTTCTGGTTGAAGAATGGAGACCAAAATGACTGAGGAAGATGCCGATTTATTATCGGCATGAGAAATATAATAATCAGTTAACCAATAAATACATGAGTACAAGTAGAATTAACTTTGATATTTCTTGTGTATTTGTTGTGTTGAGTGTTTGAAGATAAGGCTATTGTGCTCAAGTAACTTTGTAACAGAAGTAATGTGTGAAATTATTTAATACATTCCATTATTACTCAGTGTAACTTCCAGCAAAATCATCTTCTGGTTTAATGGAAATGCAACACTGATGATAATTCATTTTCTTATTCAAATATAAGTATTCTTTACTGAAAGAGCTGAGTTATACAGAACTGAAATTTACAGGAATTTCAACAGATTTTCTGTTTATTCAAGGACTCAATGAATAAATCATGTTACACCAGTGAACATTCAGCAGAGAGAGAAGAAATCAAGAAAATACAATTTAATTTTAAGGTTATAAGACTTATTAACTATGAGAATTACTAAATAACATTGATGTAATATAATTCTGGGATAAAGAAATTTGAGGATCTTGGAGCTCATCTTAAGTGCATTTGAAAAACAAAACGAAGGTAAAACTTCTTTGTGCATGCATCATAAAAATTATATTTATAATAAAATATGACAAAACCTTCATACTTTTAAAGGCTATGGATAATGGAAAACATAATACAAGGTCAGGTTTTATACCAATTCATTGCATTCTATAACATGAGCTTCTACAGATCCTCGCTAGGAAAGGTCATATAGTATCTTGAGAACTAGGTAACGCAGCTACTCTCTCTTTCTGTAAATATAAATAGCTTGCAAATCATAGACATTTATATTAATTTATATCTATGTATATTGTAGGTAGGGAACTTTTTGTTCTTTATACTTTATTACCATATGGCATCTATGCTGTCTTGTCTCTTGTAAATACACATGTATGTAACATACACCCCCCTCCCTCCCTCCCTCCCCCGTTAGATAGCATTGGAGAGTTTCAAGTGCTGGGTAGATACACAGCAGTAATTTAACCCTGTGTGCGCGAGTGCCAAAAAGAAAGTATAAGAAGAATAAATGATGTACCATGATATTAATAATGTATAGAACATAGATTCGTCAGTCATGTGCAATATATTGCATTTTAATAAAGGAAAGATACTGATAAAAATTCTCCTTTATCTCTCCCTCTCTTTTTATATAAGTAACTTGTATGTGAGAATATAAACTTGAGATTGGTGCAAAACATCAGCAGAAATGAGAGTTGTTAAATGGTGCACTGAAAAGAGAACTATTTTGTATAAGAATTGAAATAAATTAACTATGTTTAAAAGATCTATTATTTCATTATTTACTTACCTTTCCACAGTGTGAATACAGTATGATATTAGCATAGCATATACTCAGGGAATTCGGCACTGTGACCATTCTTAATCTATTATGCCGGTGCCCTGGAGGAAGGATGAGGTGAGAGGAGATAGAGGATGGCTGACCAAGGAGTCATGACAGTGGAGACAACACAGTCCTTACTTTTTAACAATTGGAAACTCCTCAGCATGCTAGTACAACTGGCATCCCACCCACCGTGGTCCTAAAGCAGCCACTAGGCCGGCCTCGATGCTATCGTACTTGAGGAGGAAGTATTTACCAGGAGAATATCATCCTGGCATGCAGCTCTAAGATGGCCGCCAATACTTGCCACCCTGAAAGAGACCACCAGATGAGAGATGATGTAAAGTGATAATGGGGATGAAATGGAGGGACAGGAAATTTGGGGAATGTATCGGGTTGTCTCAAATTCGTTCGATTCCTGTTACGTGTTTACGACTAAAAACTCCTGAGAACACTGCATGCCCCCATTACTTTTACATTAGAGAAGTTGCCTAACAATATGGGATTTGTTTACAAATACAATAATTGAAAAGAATGCTATGAACACAAACCACAGCGACCTCACGGCCAAAGGTAAATAGATCAACTTATGTAAGAATTGGTAACCAAACTTCAGTATGAGTTTGTGGATACAACAGTGTGGAGCTGTAACTTGTGAATGTTAATATGGAAGGCAAGAAGGAACATTTTCGACAATTAATGCTGTTTTATTACCGTAAAGGTAAAACCGCCTCACAAAAATCACAAACTCAACGGAAAATTTGTGCTGTTTACGGAGAAGATGCAGTGACGAATCGCGCATGTCAAAAATGGTTTACTCGATTTCAAGCTGGGAACTTCCCTGTGAAAGACAAACCTCGTTCTGGACGACCTGTGGTTACGGATGAGGAAAGGATAAAGGACATGATTACGAACAACCCCAAAATAACAACTCGGGAGGTAGGTCAGGAGCTAAACTTATCTCATGCAACTGTAGCCAGGCACCTAAAGAAACCTGGTTACGTAAATCTTCGGGATATATGGGTTCCACATGAACTGAGTGAACAAAATTTAGTTCAGTGTGTTTCCATCTGTGACGCATTGATAAGATGCAATAAAACTGCCCCTTTTCTGAAACAGCTGGTTACCGGAGACGAAAAGTGGATTGTGTGCAAACCCATCCGAAAGAGAAAGTCATGGTGTAAGAAAGGGGAACCACCACTCTCAATTCGTAAACCAGGGCTTCATCCTGAGAAGATTATGCTGTGCATTTGGTGGGACTGGAAAAGAATTATTTACTATGAATTTCTTCCTCTGGGGGAGACCATCAATTAAGAGAAATACTGTTCTCAGTTGGATCGTCTGAAGGTTGCCCCAGGAGAGAAAAGGCCAGAATTAGCATCTAATGGTGGAGTCGTCTTTCATCAAGACAATGCCAAACCATACACTTCTATGGTAACTCATCAGAAATTATGGGATTTCGACTGGGATGTGTTACCTCAGCTGCCTTATTCTCCAGACATTGCCTCATCCGACTATCATTTATTCCAATCCCTGCAAAACTTCCTTAATGGCAAACGTCTTACTTCCTTGGAGAATTTCAGACTCGCCGTAGAAGAGTTCGTCAACCAGAAAACTGAAAGATTTTGGAAAAATGGAATTGATAAGCTTCCTGAGAAATGGAGATATGTTATTGATAATAATGGTGCATACTGCACAAAATAAAGTTTGTTTTGAAAAGCTCATTGCCTTGTTTACTTCCGATGACCTTGCGTATGTAAACAGATTACCCCTACATAATTAGGCAACTTCGAACAGGAATCGAACCCGGAACTCCCAAATACAGGTCACAGACGAAACCGCCTGAGCCACTCCACTCAATTAGTATGATATTTAATCGTAAGAAAATGTCTCCTTACATGAACTAAATAGTATGTACTTTTTTTAAATTTACATCCTCCAATATTAAATAATATCAGACTATGAAGGAAATGATGCTCAAATGAGCCCAAGGTCCATAGAGCCAGGATTACACTTTTCAGGATAAGGGAAAACCTTGGGAAAAAAATCTTATCCAGATAATTTACCCTGACTGAGATTCGAACTCTTGACCTCTTGAACGTGAGGCAGACATGCTACCATCTACACTACTGAGGTGGTCATAATATCCTTGAGCAGTTCTATAAAAGGTATTTTGATTGATAACCTCCTTTCTTTGTCCACATGGTCATCCACTACTCTTTCCTTTACAAACCCACCCCTGCAGCCAACTATGCCACCTTTGAATGTTATTGTCAGATCAAATCTTCACCAAAACCAAAACACAAAATTCTTTTTGCACACAAGTTATCCGTTATCCTGGAAAGGTAGATTCACTGAAAGATTCAATGCCATAGCTGGGATTTGAATTACAGATCTCCTGGTCTCTGTCCAGTTGCTCTAACCACTGAGCTACCATTGCAACATGCCAGCACAACATTAAATTCTCCAACTGACTCATATTTTTCCCAGTAATATACATGAGACAACGCATAAGTACTTCAAGTCCAAGGCTTTATAGTCCAACTACTACTAGGTTAACTAATGGAAATTATTGTTCTTTCGAACTAGTTCTGTGTAGGGCAAGGTTTTGAAGGTAATAGACAGAAAAATATGAGTCAGTTGGAGAATTTAATGTCATGCTGGTATGTTCCATGGTAGCTCAGTGGTTAAGAGCAACTGGATGGACACCGGGAGATCCATGGTTCAAATACTGACTGGGGCATTCAATTTTTCATTGTGATTCTACTTTTCGAAATTTTGGCCTACAAGTGGCTAGTGGGAAAGAACAATTAATTTCCAAGTTGTCCTATTTTGTTTACCTTGTTACCATGGCTAGAAAACAAAACAAATTTTATACTGTTCAACATTATATTGTTACTTCATGTTGACTATCTGTCAAAAACCTTAGCCTATATATGGCTAGTGTGAAGAAATGATTAATTTCCATCAATTAACTAAAAATAATTAGAGTTAAATGATGAAGCCTGGGACTCAAGTACTTAGGATAGTAAGTCGCCACAAACGGTGTATCTCGGATACGAGAGCCCCTACTGTTCTACCGGGGAAATATACGAGTCAAATGGAGAATTTAATGTCAGGACGGCAAGTTGGCCTTGTTAGTTCAATGGGTTAGAACGACTGGACGGAAACCAGTAGATCCGTGGTTCAAATCCTGGCCATGGCATTGAATCCTTCATGTTGACTCTATCTGTCAAAAACCTTAGCGTATATATGGCTAGTGTGAAGAAATCAATCAACTAAAAATATTTAATCTGTCGCTACTGAACCCAACGTTCTTCTTTCTTCTGCCACCTGCTTCACCATTCTGTTGCTTTTCCTGCTATCACAGTCATGCCACCAGGCCGTGTATTGTGCTCTTATTCAATTCCTTCAAGAAAGTGATCTACACATTTAGTCTCTCCCACGCCTCTTTAAGTCTTCCTTTATTATTTTCCCTTAAAGGTGTAAAATGAAAATTGTTGAAAGGAGATGAGCAAAACATAAAAGCATAGGTTCAACACCTGACACTAGATATTAGCTTTTTCTTTGTATAATTTACGTCCCCCAACGTTAAGTCATATCGGACGATGAATGAAATGGGTGAAATGATGCTCAAATGATCCCTGGTCCATAGAGCTTAGAGTTACCTGGCATTCGTCTATCAGGATAAAGGAAAACCCTGGAAATACCTTATCCAGGTAACTCACCCTTACCGAGATTCGAACTCGGGATCTCTTGAACATGAGGTAGACATGCTACCATCTACGCTACCGAGGTGGGCGATATTAGCTGTGAAGCATTATGGAAGAAATAGTGCTACTATAAAGAGTTTAAATTAAAAGCAATTAGAAGTGAACATTAAATTTATTTTAAGCTGGGAATTGAAGGAAACCACAAAATTCTAGTACAATGGTCACTACAGGGGATTTAAGCCCGTGAGTTCCAGGATGGATAAGTCATCTCCGAATATTTCCTTAGAATTTTTTTGTTCCGAATTTGCATGAAGTTTGCATGAGTAGTGTTTTCACTAGCATTTCCTATGTTCAATGTGGGCAGGAGATCTGTCTTAGTTAACGGACTACCTAAAGTACCTTTAACCTCACTTTCAGTGCTGTAAAAGAAAACAGGATAGCATGGGAAACACAATTAAAGACTCATTATCTTTGTAGAAAAAGGAATAATATAACATATATTTATGTACATAACAATTCTGAGTATAGCATTTTTGTATGATAAGGTGGTCGCTGAGACGAACCTTGCAATCAGCTTGAACATAATATTATATAACACATACACCAAGATATCATATAAACAATCATACCCACACCATCACACAAGTTTTCTAGTTGTATAAAATGCTAAGGCGATTTTAATTTTCATTCTGAAATAATATTTTCACTTTTGAAACTGTAGTAAAATATAATAAAACTAAAAAATACTTGTATAATAATATATGGACAGTGCTTCACTTTGCTGGTTACTTGCAATAATCCTGATGGGTTTGTTTGACAGGCTGTTTGGGTGTATACCTGCATGGTTTTCCCACAAATGGATCACATAGTTTATTGTCTGATGTTTTCTGCATGGTCGTAACATGCTGACAATTGCTGACATTTCAATGTTGGATTAGGTAGTGTGAGGTCACTGGCCTTGCAGAAAACATTCAAATTTGGATCCAATATGGCGAGACTTGCCTACTCAGTATTACGTCTCTCAAGGGAAAATAAATATGTATGACTTACGTATCACATTTACGTGAAGGTATTAACCAACCTGAAAACATTATTTTTAATAAATAAATCTACAAATGAAGTAAATATTGAAGCAATATTATTTATTACACTATGCTTAGTTACCATTACAAACAAGTACACTTACACCCCAAATAGCCTGTCTACTACTTACATAGCACCTCTTAGAGTTAACAAAACACTTTATGGTACTGTGGTAACTTGTATAAGAACCTTTGTAGCTGCTAAACCCTGTCTTGTCTCTTTCTTTTGACTGGCTGATGTTTACTACTGAATGGCAATTATGGCAAATAAGCCCTGTGCAATACAATGTCAAGCTAAAATACCAATATAAACACTCTATGGTGAGAGAGAAATTCAAACTCAAGAATCTTCATATCTATTTGTTAATAAGAATGACTTGCACTTAGGATATATTAACCCTTTCTTGTACCAAGTATGTTTAAATCATTCCTTTATGAAAATTAAATTTGACGACTCTTTGAATATTGTGACTTAGTGGGTTCGTGAAATTAAAGGTCCGATTGCACCACTCAAAAATGTTGTTTATTTCCACCGACTTACAGTTGAACACTTGCCGATTACACAGAATTACGTAATGCACACAATTACAATTCACCAGTTCGTCCGTTACAGTTCCACTGCACGCTCATAGTTACGTACACTCTTCCGATGGACGTACACAGTCTTCTCGCCTGTACACTAGCACGGCGCTCCTACGCTGCTCGCCAAGCACTGACTGAACTCACTCACTGCAACCCCCTTTATAGGGATATCACTGTTTCTCGAAGTCTCTCGTTTCAGTGAATCAACGCGAAGGTTCCAGACGGCAGGGGAAGGGGGAAGAGGCGGCCAGCGACCAGTGACACTTCCCTAATCATCCCCTCAGTTAGTGACTGAGATAAATGGGTGGGCGGATGGCCCGGATGCCTCTGGTCCCCTACTCAGCTGCCGTTGGTCGTGCTTTCCGATAATTGGGTGACAATTTATTAACATAAATTCACGTTAAATAAAGAGCTAGTTTCTACAGCACAGTAACTTATTTCTTAATAAGAGGTAACTGTTCCACATGGCATTAGTAAATTGAAGCCACTTGCGGCCTCTCTCTACTGCAAGACACGACTGGCAGTCGCTGGGGAACTTATGTCCACAGAGGCAGACTAAAATCCTTATTTTATAATACATGCTAGAAATATTGACATTCTGCTCTCAAACAGGCAGCATATCTTGTGTAAATGTTCTTGCTCACTCTCCAAAGTTCAGCAGCAGGTATGCTTGTGATTTCTTGCACAAAGTTTTCCCTAAGTTCCTGTAGTGTATGAAGATAGGAATAATATGCTTTGTCTTTTAAAGAATTCTATAAATAAAAGTCACAACTCATTAAGATAGGAGAATGAGGTGGCCACAAATCAAAGCTAATTATTCTGTCATCAAGCAGCTCTCTTACTGCATTTAATTATTTGGCAGCTATATGTGCTGTTGCAGAATCTTGCTGCAGAATCTTCCAGCATCTATTCTTGTGCAACTCTGCTGGCCTAAGTTCCTCGGTGACTGTTGGCTGTCTCGTGCAGTAAACAGAGGCTGTGAGCATGCCTTGGTCCCTGGCCATGGAAAGCAGACCGGATTCAATCCGACCAATGGGGTATAATTTAAAGTCCCAGGTATAAGACCAAAGCTCACTCAGCATCAAGAGGGAAGTGAGGAACTTACCCTAGGTAAGTGTTCCTGGTCACGAAAACCAATGTTTTGGCTGAGGGATGCCAAGATGCCGACTACATCTCCTCCCCATCTCGCCTGGATGATTGCTCACCTCTACCGTCCTTAAGAGGGCGTGAGGCCGGCAGTCAGGTTGGTAGCCTTGGCCTTCTCAGGGCTGTCGCACCAGGTTTTATTTTTTATTATAGTTTGGTAGTGATGTACAGGAAGAAGTACATATGCTTCTAATTACCATCTTAAAAGACCAGAATGATGCAGTTCAATTTATAAATGATATGGTATTATTATGAAGGTAGAAGTACTCATACCCAGAGATTAAAATGAACTGTGTATTGTTAGGCATTATTGTCTGTGACAATGGTGGTTTGGTATAAACAAAACAATGGTTGACTGATCAATTCTTGGGTTTGAACAGCTCCAAATGATGATTCAAATAGCAGCAGTGAATATTAATTTAAATATGTAGGTTTCAAATATAAAACATGTATGATTTGTTTAAAACAGTGCAGACTAAATTACAAATACATATTGTTTAATGTACAACATCCTGTTCATCTGTATATACAATTTTTCTTTTTAATTCAGTAATCACGTAGGGATTTAGGATGTTTTGCTGATGAAATCAATACATTTGTAATTTTAAATATATTACGGAGATGTGAAATGTAGGTTAAAGCACATTTTTATGTAAAAATAATTGTATGTTCCAAGTTTGAAAATATTTACAAACATCTTTCTTCCAATAGATCATTGCATTAGTTATTTTTCCTGGACAAACATTTTTCCATACTAAAAATAAAAAAAATTGAGTAATACAAAATCTACTATCTCAACCAAATATTAGGTCCCAAGTTCAAATCTTGGTTAGGGTGAATTGACTGGGTTTTCTTTTATCCTGAAAAGCTTTGTGGATGTCTTATCATTAAAAACATGTCCAGAAGTGGTCTTTAACTTCTACAGATAATAATGAAGGGGAAAGCAGCTCAAAGTGGTAATGTAACGTGACTCCAAGAACGTCATGCGTTCATATTTTCAGTTACCTGAAAAAAACCTAGACGACTAACCCATCCTAACCAAGATTTGAACTTGGCCTCTTAACTACGAGGCAGAAATGATATCCTCGCACAACGGAGGTGGACAGTTACTCTTGTGTCCAACAAACCAGCAAAATGAAGACTTTATACATATTATTTTGTTGGGTTGGTATAGCTTGAGCACTCTTAAATATATTAAATGGATATATTATCTAGAATTAGCTTTTTAAAATATATTTTCTAATGTGTAGCATAAACAAATTGAACAATACTAAGCCATGTTTGAAAAATGCATAAAATAAGCTATAGATAAGTTGCAATTAACCTAAAACTTATATACTCTGTAACACAAAAGGTATGCTAGGCTTTGTAATTTTCCAGTTTTTCTCTAGATAATTTTGAATAAATAAAGACCATTCACCATACCTCCACGTCAAGATAACACTATGGTATGAAAAGCAGTAATGCTTCATAAATTTTCTTAAAAGTGCTCAAACTCTAGATATAAATAGTTTTTTAAGATCATAATTTCTTCAACTGAGACTTACATAGCTATTGTTCTTTTACCAATATTACTTGTACACACTTAAGAGCAACAGACTCCAATATTGATTGACGAAAATAGTATTGGCATACATTTGTTTCTTTTGGCACACTTTGATTATAAAATTTCATTCAGTAGGATTCAAAAATAATTCTGACCAATACCAAGTGTTCTTTTACTTAAAACTTACAGTGTTGAAAGTTTATGAATACAGTTGTCAAAAATCATACTCAATCTCAATAACTCCGTTCTAAAGGAAACCATAAAACCAAGCAGATATTTTCATATTCTATACTTTATAAACAGGCCACTTGCAGTGTGGTCACACAGTGTTTAATATTAATATTTGTTTAATATTTAAAAATATTAAATATATTTTACAAGCTGTAGGTAAATGGTACTCCCAGTAAACAATATACATTTTGGTATAATTGCAAAATATTTAATTGTAGTCGAGGAAACATGTGGCTTAATGAGGATACCCTATGCACATACTTAAGGTTTATGTCAGTTTCATTGCAGACATTTATCTTACTTCATCGTTGGCAGTGCAACTCATTCATTAATTTATGGGGCATAGTTTTGTTTATTTTTATTTTAAATTGTCTACTTAGTATGGAAGGAATATTGTTGATATTAAAAATTTGATGTCAAGGTTTCACCAGGTATAAATGAATTTGATGTCTCTTCAATTAATTTTTCTTGAGGAAAAGATCTGTGTGTGAGTGCCTACATGTTCGTCAGTGAATAGTATAACTCCAAAATGAAAAGTTGGTTAAGAACAAGGATGCAAAATATCTTTCAAAAAAATACATAGCCGCAAACTACTCTTTTACACTCGCATGGCATCAGCTCTGTAAAAACATATTACACACATAACCTCAAACTATCCTTTTACACTCGCATGGTATCAGCTCTGTAAATACATATATATCTGGGGTCTTTTTTCACCCCAAAGTGATTCTAACAACTACGTGGCGCTAAAGCATAAAATATTTCCACAAAAATAATGACTATTTTGAGACCAAAGCACATCTTTTAAATTAGAACTCCATTGTTGTAAGGTATACAAGTTATGTGCTAACCAACACAAAATGTTCATTTACCTCACAGTATATAACAATACTGTAATTTGTTTATTACGATGTGCATTACCACTTTATAAAAATCCTGTTATAAATAAACTTCTACTCATTCTTCAATTGAAATGAAGAACACTCATTGCAGATCACTTTTACTCTTGTATGCTCTTTGCAGATAAATTTGTGAAACTCATTACCTACATTGTTTCTTAACTTTTTTGTCCTTTGACCTTGGGCAGGAATCAACTCCTTTTCGTTTCAAATTTGGAACATCTGCACCTTGGTCTTGTTGGTTGCCATTTAGAACATCCTTGAAACCATCTTGAGTTATTGTTGAACGAATGTGTCGTGTTCTGCACTTGTGGGAAGGATGTTGTCTCTGAATCTGAGGTCTGACTAGTTCTTTCCCCAGTTCTGAGAGGAATTCTCTTCTAGCATTCTTACCTTTCATATAATGTAAAAATTACACTACATGACGTAAGCATTGAGGTACGCCAAGTCAAATATATCAAGAAATAGAGCAAGTGGCCATCTTCTTGTTCCATGTTTCACTGGATAATGCCTAGCCATCTTACCAACGTAACAACACCTGACTTTGTTGAGTTGTAGAACATTATGACTTCACGTATTTTTTATTTTTCCATGTCTAACTTCAACAAAACGCAATTGCTAAGTGTGTTTGTATTTTATAATAATTTGTTACAACATTGCATGTGTATGTATTGTCTACGAATTTGTAACAACAATGTATATACAAATGAAAGCTCAGAAGCTGCATTGTTGCCAAGTTTTAATTACTGTAGTAAATTCGTAAATATATCATGGAAAATCACATATTGTATACCTGGGCTATTTTCTGACCCAGTTACAAAAAATTCAAACTCCTGTGTTACCGACTGTCATTTTACCATAAATATTTTAACCATTTATAATAAAAAGTACACAAAAAGCATATCTGCAAGATGAGAAGTCTTCGTTCACATTAAAACTGTTTCTGCGTAGTTAAGCAACCTTGGGGTCTATAAAGACCTTAGACACAAAGCAAGGGTTAAATGGGACACTTAAAGCAACTTTTTTTAAACAGCTTAAACTACTATGAATAAAAATCATTAGTTTCAGACTTTTACAAGCCAAATAAAATGCATATCTTGAATTTTGTGCCAGACAGACTATAAATTCTTCTATATTAGGAAGGAATTTTGTGTAGAATTGTGTAAATAGTACACCAAAATGTACCACAAACAAAAATACTTCCCACTGAAACACATGATTTATTCCAAATACTTTTATTTTCCTTCAGAAGTCGCTTCTATTATGTATAGATATTATTAATAGTTTGAATTGTTCAAATACTAAAATATTCGATATTCAATTGTTCCAGGCGATACGGCATTTTAAGGCCAGCACATAGAGCATACAGTTCTGAAACATTTGAATATCAGCTAAAATGAGCTGAATCACAAATAGGGCAGAAAAAGACATGAATGTTTACACGAGCTTTATAAAGAAATTGTTTCTAACTTGAAAAACCCTCATTTTCACTCCCAAATCGCCTGAATCTTATGAAAAATATATGTAGGAGAGAAGAACTGAACAAAATCCACAACATAGATACGCGAAAGAAGAATTAAATATCAGTTTAATTTTGTTGTATGTACATGGTTATTAGAAATGCATTGGGGATGATGAAACAAATCAGAAAAGAGAATAAAAGATAAATAATACACTTTGGTAAAGACTAGGGAAGTCAAAGCATTAATATTGTACATTTTACTTTGTCTCGCTCCGCTGTTAACCTAACCTTAGATTACAAAATTCATACAAAATTAAACTTTCGTAAAGAGCTTATAGTAGTAGATATAAAAAATTAACCATTTTGGGTAGAGAAAGTCTTGGAAATAACAAACATCTGATACGTACTAAACAAGATTTCCAAATAATGTTTCGGGAAGTTTTGGACGTTAACCTTAGGTAGACGAAGCAAGCCTAGGATTTGACAACACAGTCGTTTGTTTACAGCAGCGGTTTAAGAATCCGCCTACACGGAGATTTATGGGTAAGAAAGGGTGCAGGAAAACAAGGCTGATAACAGAGTGGGCGAGGTGGTTACAAAAGCTCCAGGGTATAAGAGGTAATTTGACTTCGATCCCCAAGCTCAGGGAGACCTAAGTTCCGTCAATCAACATCAACATCTAGTTCGCACAACAATTACTATTTCAGAATGCCAAGCAAGTACTCCCTTTAGTATTAATGTATTACACGGACCATTAACATATAGTCAGTTAAAGAGCTTTGGTAAACATGCTAAAAACATATGTTCCAGATGTTCTCGGGAAACAAGCCATCCCATCATCAGGATATTTTAATAAATGTTATAACCTCAAATGTATCACAGCATATAACAAAACTATAAACAAAGACAAAACACTATCAATACTCGCATTACTAAACAAAAGACTGCTTTCAGTAAATTAAATGCCAGGTCAGGGGATGGCGTGAGTATATAGAATTAATTGGGTCAAAGAAACGTAACTAAACTTGATGATCAAGCTGCATACATATGTGCTTCTTAAGTCGACTGATTTTCATTTTAAGGCCGGTTTTCAAGAGGAGCTGAGCTGAAATCCAGCATCACGATTAAGTAATTTCCCGATTAATTGTGTTTCCCTAGAAGAATTCGAACATATTCGTCGCTAAAAACATAGTTCTGTTAAAACTGTAGTGGGCAAGCCACGTGTCACTGAGGGCATTGTGACGTAACGTATTGAAGCAGTGGGTAATGCCATTCTTAGTATGTAAAGCCTGTTCATTTAACTGTAAAATATACATTAAAGCATTACATGGCTAAATAAAATCAAGCAATAACCAAATAGTATGAATCATAATTTTTCCTACAGTACATATAGAATCTATCATAAACATACAAACTTCGGGTAAGTGTTTCTACACTACAAGGACAAAGGTTCGTATGTGAACGTATGAATGTCCCATAATCCTTTGTGTACTCTTTAGGAGCTGTTCAACACAGTAGTGCACCCATAATACACACACAAAAAAAAAAAAAAAAAAAAAAAAACCAGAATAAATGCTCGAAATGTCTTCATGGCGTAGACAAGTCTCCATGACAACACTTCGCCATCTACCGTACAATAGGTCAAAGCCTTCTATGAGTACATAGAGAAATGAAGTTTTGAGATTGGACCCGAACAACACTGAATGCACTATCATTAGGACATGACTAATGAGAAAACAAAGGATTGTGGGACATATAATCATATGAACCTTTGTCCTTATGGTGTAAGAAACCCTTACCCGAAATTTGTATAAGTATTAATGATACATCCTGTATATATAGAATTAAATATCAAAATATATACTTATAAAACTGAAGAAATATATATATATATATATATATATATATATATATATATATATAACATTGTTTATAAACTTGCAGTCAGCAGTAAATAAATACGTTGCTTCAATTTAATATCCAATGTGTTTTCCAGAAAATACAATCTTAACTGTTCATTTATTAAAGCAGCAAGCCTCGCTATTATTAAAGGGGTTCTGTATGGTTAGGTAAACAAATTTATACATATATACAACTTATTTTAGGCAAGGACCATTTCCATTCGCAAGTTACATTTATTTCAAGCAATGTTCTACATAGTTGAAACTTTGTCAACAATTATTCGTATTGTTTACAATTTAAAGTATGTGTTTATACAACATTGGTGTGCTTGGTGTGCTTTCGATACAGGAAGGGGTTGAGATTAAGATCGTCCATACCTGCGTGCTCAATTCTCTAATGCAAAGAAATCCCACATTGCCACTACATGATGTGGAGTTCGCGGTCATGTTTCTCATTTGTCTGTGATTGATCAATCAAAGAACTGAAAGAAACAGACATGAAACATTCTAATATATTCTTTTAGCAAAGTTCTTTTTCCATACTCAACATTAAATGTAAATAATGATCCCATGTTATTTAAATATGTTTAAATTATTTTATTTATAGCAAAACGAATTCTAAACGTTATCTTTTTATTGTTCTCATTCTCCCAAATGATTTTATCGCAGTAGGCCTTGCTTCTGAAAGCCTGAAATTGTATTAGACTATTTTGTAACTGTACTGCCCATTTCAAAGTTCATGATTTCTTTGTTAATAACAAACCACTATCAATAATGCGGTTATTACCTGTCTGACGATTGAGTACATATGTTTAGAGAGATCAGAGAAAGTGGGCGTACAGTACAGTCTGACCATCAGCACAGCGTACGTAACACGACGTATATTTGATATCACATGACTTTAAGTATTACCTGTCTGATGGATGAGTTACTATGTAAATCGCTCGGTTTAGAGAGGTCAGAGAACTAGGGACTATAGTACAGTACAGTCTGACCATCAAAACATCAGAACAGCGCACATAACACAACGTATATCTGATATCACATGTCTTTAAGTATTACCTGTCTGATGGATGAGTGCAGTTACTATGGAAGTCGCTCGGTTTAGAGAGGTCAGAGAACTAGGGAATATAGTACAGTACAGTCTGACCATCAAAACATCAGCAAAGCGTACGTAACACGACGTATATTTGATATCACATGTCTTTAAGTATCACCTGTCTGATGGATGAGTGCAGTTACTATGGAAGTCGCTCGGTTTAGAGAGGTCAGAGAACTAGGGAATATAGTACAGTACAGTCTGACCATCAAAACATCAGAACAGCGCACATAACACAACGTATATCTGATATCACATGTCTTTAAGTATCACCTGTCTGATGGATGAGTGCAGTTACTATGGAAGTCGCTCGGTTTAGAGAGGTCAGAGAACTAGGGAATATAGTACAGTACAGTCTGACCATCAAAACATCAGCAAAGCGTACGTAACACGACGTATATTTGATATCACATGTCTTTAAGTATCACCTGTCTGATGGATGAGTGCAGTTACTATGGAAGTCGCTCGGTTTAGAGAGGTCAGAGAACTAGGGAATATAGTTCAGTAGTCTGACCATCAAAACATCAGCAAAGCGTACGTAACAAGACGTATATTTGATATCACATGTCTTTAAGTATCACCCGTCTGATGGATGAGTGCAGTTACTATGGAAGTCGCTCGGTTTAGAGAGGTCAGAGAACTAGGGAATATAGTTCAGTAGTCTGACCATCAAAACATCAGCACAGCGTACGTAACAAGACGTATATTTTTTCTTGCTAAATCGATATCTCATGCTTTTAAGTATTCTCTATAATGTAACCTTCTACCTTCAAAAGGGACTTTTTTTAACCAGTCATAAGTTAACGTACTGTAGGCATTTGTCTTCTGTCATAAAACTCGAGGGAAGTTTTGCGCGCAAAACAAATGAGTTCGAACCTTTTTGGATGTGGGCGATGTTGAAAGCTTTTGCAACAGCTATGTGCAGTTTTTCTTTTAAATCTTTTACTTTTGGCATTTTTTTTGTGTTTTTAGTGCACTTTTTAAGTCCTGGTTTTGTATACTTTATGAAATTTTGGAATTCTTATGAGTTTTTCCTAGGAAAAGGAAATAACGGGAAACAACGTTGGTAAATAAAAACCCGAGGTGAGTGGGTGGTCGACAGCAATCGAACCGTAAGTTGACAGTGAAGTACGCGTGTAAATAGTTAAAACTGTTCTCAGGAAATACCAGAACTTGAGCTGTAGAAGACGAAAGCTATAAAATAAATGTTACAGATAGAAAAACCGCATTCAGTCGTAATTCTACTATATAGTTTTTGCTTCAAGAATTGCAAGAAATAAGGAAACGTTAATTTATGGATTTCTGAAGCCGCTCGCCACTAAACCTGGCAACGCTCCAGTGATATTCCCTCTCGTGTAGGGTCTCTTGGAGAGAACTTGTCATATTTATACTTCGAGCTGTAAACCTGAGGAGTGTGGCTCTTTTTCTAGATCCACTTTTTTGTTTGCAGAAAACGTTTGGTTATCTTATTCGCGATCAAGTACAGGGACTGAGAAATACCTGGAGCTGCTTAACTTCCCTGTACAATGTGATTAGAACTGTAGAAAACTTTAAAGTCACGATGGATGGGAATGATTGCGGGATATTTAGTCGAAATTGTTAAAATTCTTCTTTGAGGAAATCAAAGTTTCCAACAGTTTCCCTTTAAAGGATAGTTGAGGTTGAAAATATTTTTTTTAATTTGTCACTATTCAATATAATCTCCGTCCTTTTCCACAGTTTTGTTCCACCGTTTAACCAGGGCATGTATTCTTGTGTGGTAAAACACACGGTCTTGCTTCCTAAGCCATTGACGCATGGACGTTTTCACAGCCTCCTCATCTTCAAAATGAATCCCACGATGAGCTTCCTTTTAGTGGCCCGAACAGATGAAAGTCTGATGGTGCCAGGTCAGGGCTATGAGGTAAGCCTTGCCTTCCCGAATTCTGCAGTGGTGTAACGGCTGGTGTGTGGTCTTGCATTGTCATGCAAAAGAAGAACATCCACCATAGTTTTTGTTGGGCGTACTCGGCGAAGACATGCTTTCAGCTTTTTGAGAGTTCTAACGTATTGGACAGACTTTATTGTGCATCCCTGTTCCAAAAATTCAACCATAAGCACACCCTCTGCATCCCAAAACACTGTTGCCATAACTTTCCCTGCCGACCACTGAGTTTTGAACTCTTTCTTCTTCGGTGACGTGTGATGCCATTCCACCGACTGCCTCTTTGATTCAGGTTTAAAAAAAATGAACCCACGTTTCGTCTCCAGTAACATTTTTTTTTTTTTTTTTGCAGAAACTCCTCTCCCTCCAAATTGAAGTGCTGCAAGTGTTCGGAGGCTATTGTTTTCCTTGTTTCTTTGTTTTGTGCGGTTAACATTCTTGGTACCCAACGTGAACAAACTTTTGAGTAACCCAGTTGTTGAATAATCGTCATCACACTGCCTTTACTGAGGGAGGTAATGCGACACAGGTCACTAGTTGTTACCCGGCGATCACCACGAATGATATCGAATCGCTGAATGTTGCATGGAGTCACTGCCGCTTCGCTTTTCATCTACCAATGGTGTTTGCCCTTTAGCTTCGTTACAGCGACGAACCCATCGTCTAACAGTGCTGACATCCACCGTTGCATCACCATACACATGTTTCAGCCTTTCGTGAATGCGAATTGGCGTTTTACCTTCTGCAGTCAAAAATTCAATCACAGAACGCTGTCTAATACGAATGTCAATGTCAGCCATTTTGCAAGAGGGTGCAGTGCTGCCACCTGTTGACTTAGGAAGTTACTACTGCTGGGGATAGGAGAAGAAGGTTTGAGGAATTGCGCCAAATTCAAAGTTTTTACATAACTTACTTATTTAAGGATAATAAAATTGGAGGTATTACTTTTTGACCCACCCTTGTAACTCTCTTCACGCCTGTCTCTTAAAAGCACAACTCAAAAACACCTGTTTAGACAGTTGATAGTAAAAGTGGGTCCTTTAGTAGTTGACGATTTTGTTAAAACTGTAAGGTCTGGGATGCAGCTGCAAAACTCATCTCTACAAACTTCAAATACTTCATAACCGTAGCAACGGCTGCCGAATGGTACATTCCTACAGTCCGGCCGTTGTATCTCCGGCTCTGACGTTTTGCGACTGCAAGAGATTGAAGGGGAAAGTTAATAGCACCAACATACAGTAATGAGCAACTGAAAACATATCCTCAAAATTATCTTTAGATTTAAGATATAGGACAATATACTAGCTTTAAAATACTGAAATACAACTTAAAATTTCATTCATGCAAGATATTTATTACAACACCATTCTATTCACACCTTTCACACACACTAACTGCATCTGTTGGTAGCACTGGGAGGCTATACATCCGGTGTTGTGGTCAGGAAGTTAAAACTGTCTGCTAGCGCCAATCAGCATTATCGCTGCTAGGTGTAGCTCCCGAACACAACACCGGTGTTAGGTTAAATTTGTTTTTATTCATATTTGAGTTTGATTTATGAGTCACTATGTTTACACTTAAACTTCACTTGTTGTATAATTGAAACGTTTTCAAGATCATTCGATCTCATCCTCAGCTGTTTGGTGACTAAATGAACATTCCTCTTCTTTCACTACTACGGAGCTCCGATCACTCTGCCATCTGGTGTTAGGGGCACTAAGTTTTAATACTTCATTTAATGCCGGGATTTCAAAATGTATAACTTTATCATGGTTTTTGTTTATGAATATTTTCTCCCAAATATCCAATTCTATGGGTGTACCTAAAGATTTTAACAGTTTAATGTTGTGGCCAATGTGGTTTTCTGTCCAAAAATGGTGTGAAACTGCAGATTTTTCTGTTTGTTTCAACTTAATGTTACTCTGGTGTTCTTTTTGCCTGGTTAACAAGTTTCTCTTAGTTTTTTTTTCACAGGTTTCACAATTAATCTGATAAATTCCTGATTTCAAATTGTTGGGGATTGTATTTTTCAGTGGTTTATTTAGGTTAACCAGGCAAAAAGAACACCAGAGGAACACTAAGTTGAAACAAACAGAAAAATCTGCAGTTTCATACCATTTTTGGACAGAAAACCACAACATTGGCCACAACATTAAACTGTTAAAATCTTTAAGTACACCCATAGAATTGGATATTTGGGAAAAAATATTCATAAACAAAAACCGTGTTAAAGTTATAAATTTTGAAATCCCGGCATTAAATGAAGTATTAAAACTTAGTGCCCCTAACACCAGATGGCAGAGTGATCGGAGCTCCGTAGTAGTGGAAGAAGAGGAATGTTCATTTAGTCACCAGACAGCTGAGGATGAGATCGAATGATCTTGAAAACGTTTCAATTATACAACAACAAGTAAGTGAAGTTTGAGTGTAAACGTAGTGACTCATAAATCAAACTCAAATATGAAGAATACTTCACTGTTAATAATGCTTCTGCTTTTAATATTTATTTGTTTTTATTCACTTGACTTTAGCTGCTTGCGCTGGTGAACTTTCTTTGGTATATTTTGCGTGCGTGAATTCCGATTTTTAGTGTTCGTAAGTACTACTATTATCGCTATTATAATATGACTACTAATATCTAGTCAACATGCAAAAATTCAATGCCATGGCCGGGATTTGAACCACGGATCTACTGGTTTCCGTCCAGTCGCTCTAACCCATTGAGCTACCATGACCAACGTGCCGTCATGACATTAAACTCTCCATTTGACTCACATTTCCCCGGTAAACCACTAGGGGCCTCGCATATTTCGTATATTACCGGGGAAATATATGAGTCAGATGGAGAGTTTGTCACGACGGCACGTTGACCGTGGTAGCTCAATGGGTTAGAGGGGCTGGACGGAAACCAGGAGTTCCGTGGTTTGAGTCCCGGCCATGGCATTCAATTTTTCATGTCGAGTATATCAGAAACCTTAGCTTATATACGACTAGTGTGAAGAAATGATTAATTTCCATCAATTAACTAAATTATAGCAACTGGTTCGTGAAATATGCAAATACGTGAAATATTTAAGGGTATGTATGACTGAAATTTTCAAATTCTGAACTAATAATGCTAGCTTTTTCAAATTTACACCATAGGTGCAGTATAATGCAAATATGTTACAACCAAAATTTAAACCATTTTTCTCCAGCAGTTTAGAAATTGTGATAAATTTTGTATGTTTTTTGTTACGTAACTAAAAAGTCCCTTGCGACAAAATATTTTGAATTTTGGTCTAATATTTTAACCCTATGTTCATAATACACATACTTTTTGAAATTGCTCTGGGTTTTTCTGTGTCTCCTTTAGTTTAGGTCACAAATTTTTTTTAATTTACAAATATTCTTTTTTTGTCTAAAAAACTGTAAGTTTTGTGTTTGAAGATTAAAAATATATGCTTATATACATTTCACAATAAAACCTAGGGCAATTTCCATTCCTCATGATATTCTGAACCTGTGTAGGAAATTTCATGAATGTAGTACAAAAACTGCATCGCAAGCAGCATTTTACAGGAAGAAAAATGCTGAAAATATGAACATTGAGAAAACAGCGATTAAAGATTTGATTGCATAACTCACATTAAAATTCACCAGGCTGATAGGTTGGACCCTCAGATTTCTTTTTCCTCTCTTCTGTTGCTGCTTTTTCCACCTTTTTCTTCTTTAGATGTTGCTTTTCTTCTGCATAACTTCCCTTCTTGCTTTGCAGGATACGAGTCTGATCTCGCTGCACTGAAGTTTTCCTTGCTGAGTCTACTACACTTTCACCTCTGATATTTTGCTGCAGCTCCAATGACTTAAGACTACCTATGTTAAACTCACTGATGCTTTTAATAACAGCAAGATCCAATTTTTGTTTTGATATGAAAACTTCCTTTGGGCGCTTATTCCATATGACATGATGCAAAGATTCATTGGCATTCTGTGTTTTTCCTGTTTTGCACCTCTCTAGTAATGTTGTAGAAGACAGCCTCTGATATATTGGCAACATTTTAGGAACTATTTTGTCTGAAAGCCTTATTTTTCTTTTCTTGAACTGAAAATTTAAGAACGGAAAACAGACAAAGAATGTGGATGTAGGCAAAAGAGGGCGTGACTCCGACAGAGTTTAAAGGCCACCGACATTTAAATAAGCATTTAAAAATGGCGTTCGGAGGCAAATTATGCATTTTTCACATTCGGGAATGTCTAAATTATTTTACAGAATTAAAATAAAAAAATTCGTTATTTTCACGATTTTCATGAAATTTCAGTCATACATACCCTTAAAGTACGCATTGTTCCTCTGTTTGAAATTCCCGCTGAAAACTGGCAACAGCGCGCTTCCCCCTCTCGAGAAATGTCAGAGCCGGAGATAGAGCGGCCGAACTTTAATGACAACAACATCCATTCAGACATACCATTTCCCAAATAAAATTACTATATCTTCAACTTCTCTCATAAATTCTATTCCCGTCTTCCCTACAGCTTCAATCAACTTATCTGGACTTATCCGTGGTAAAAACTATCTATGTGTCACATAGAACCTGAGCAACTACTTCTATATATTCGTTCAGTGTCGTTTTGAAACATCCTGCATACAAGTATGGTATTTAACCGGCATTACAGTGTTGAACTTTGCTAAAAAGAAGCATTTTTTTAAATTATTATTCAGTTGATCCGAAAACAATTATTTTATGTGCAATCTCGACATGACAGATTGCTACTCCTCGTCTATCTGCTATATATGTACGCTGTACAGAAAGTACACTAAAATTGAGCCCGACCAAGAAAATCGGTACAAAACTGCACTTCAAATATCCCGCATGTTTACAGCGACATTGTGGAAGTCTCACGCATCACCAAGTACACATAGCACGTCACAGATGCCGCACATGTTGTAATTGCTATATGTGTATCAATAAGACTTATTTATTAAAATACTTTAAAAGACATTACCAAGCTGATGTTATATTTTGATGAAAAAATATGTCGTAAATGTGAAACATTGTAAACTAGAGGAATATCTTATAAGAAAAGTCAACATAAACGGAGAAGAAAAGTTAAGTCTCGGAATGAAAGTCTACAAGAACCTGTATAAGCATAACAAGTTTTTATATATAAGCGCAAAGTCTTTGTTGGTTTTGGTGCTGTATCAAGTAATACATTTTGTGGTTATAACATTTGTTTAAATATCCTGCTGATGGGATCGCTCACGAAACGTGGAGTTCAAGAGAAGAGAAGATCTGGAATATATTCTTGCCAAGGAAAGCTTCACGTCATATTTTAATGTGTATCTAGTAAAATTTGTGCAGTGAATAGGGTCATTCGAGTTCTAGGAGCCGAACAGAGCGGACGTGCCGACTAGAACTTCTCCAGCCAGCGCATTGCCACAGCGGAAACGACCTTCGGGCAGTTTCCGGCAAATTTTTTTAACTACTAATGATAGGTGAGAAGTAAGGGAGACATTGGAGTGGCTTGTTGGGATTCCGCACTGAGCACTCCCGTTATTGGAGGTGATAGTGCAGAGCCGGCCGTCTATAACGGCGAGCGGGTAAAGGATAGGTCCAAGGGGCCGAACATGACCAGAAGGCTCTGAGCGACGCCTGGGGAGTAGAGGTGAAAGTGAGGAGTGGTAGTCAGGGTGGAAGAAATCTTTATTAATAAGTAAATTGTGTATATTGGAGGGCATAATCTCCGGCAGTTAGCCGGGAGGGGGTCAATGAGGCCATCAGGTGTGTGGTTGTGGACGTGGCGGTGTGCGTATGTTGGTGTTCTGGGCGTCGTAGTCAGCTAGTCTTTGTTCGGCGTAGTTCAGATCGTGGAGTCTAGTGTGGAGGCTATTGTCCATTAGGGTCATTAGCGAGTGGAGCTCGTCGAGTCTGTCGTTGACGGTGGATAAGTCCGCGGGTTAGCAGGATGATGAGTCAGTGAGTTGTGTCTCCACTCGGTGCATCTTGCGTTGTATTGATGCCATAATGTCCTTGTGTTCGGTGACTAACTGTTCTGTTCGTTGTAGCTGGGAGCTGATGGCCTTCGTCGTCTGTTGCAGTTGGGTGACATCGTCTGAGAGTTGGTCGAGTCGTTCAGGTAGTAGTCCGTCAGTGAGTGTGTCCAGGAGTGTGCCCTGGAGGCTGGTGAGGGCAGCGTGGGTGGCGTCCTGTTGTTGGCCTGCTGAGGTGACGGCTTCCTCCAGGTTGCCCAGGCGTTGGTTGAGGTTCAGAACCTCTGAGTGGATGTCCTGAACGTCTTCCGCTGGAGGCCGGTGGCTTGCGGCGGAGAGTGTGGCTGACAGGAGCTCCTCGAGGGTGTGGAGACGGTTGGTTACACCTTGCAGGTCCTTACGGTGGCAACCAAGGGCTTGTTGCCATCCCAAAGGCTCGTTGGAGGCTACTCTCGGGGGTGTTGTGTCCTGCGTGGCTGCGCGTGGATATGCAGGGCACCGCACCTGTCCTGTGAAATGGCCGAGGCCGTCACAAGTGGCGCAGTACCTGCGGCGTCGACGGAGATCGTGAGCCCTGCAGGTTGCAGTTAGAGTTGGAGAGCCACAGTAGTGGTACCGTGGCGGCGCGATTGCAGCTTGCATCTTGGGATCTGCTTCGAGAGAACCTCGGAGAAAACAACTGCCTTCATCTGAGGGACAACCAACAGCCAGCTTGCCCACCAGTGCCTGCAATTCAAGAACGGAAAGCCAGCATAAGGTAGCGGGTTGCCACTAACGGCCAAAGCCATCCGACACCTAGTATCGGATAAGGCGCATCTGGGAATACAGGTGTCCGGTCCTATTAGTGGCACGCTTCTCAGCCCCTGCTACCTTCAGGTGAGGGCACATGTTCGTGTGTTTATTGCACTGCACCTCTGGCCAACTCGGCCGCAACGGCCTTAACCAGCACCTCTACTGGTGCTACCAGGAAGAGAAAACCTCGGCAACAACGCCGCGGCAGAGGAGGCAAGGTAGTACTTCTCGAAACAACCAACCAGGGTGACGCACGCGAGCCAGTTCTTCGTTTAGTTGAAAACTCGGGGTCTGACTCCGAGGTCGAGTGTGCCAGTGTTCGCACCTCCTTTTCTTGCCGTAGTGGTAGGACCACTACGTACTCCAGCTACTGCTCGACATACGAGGATGCCTCAGAGCATAGCTCGTCGGACATATCCACGGATGGCGAGCAGGAGGGGGAGTTTCGTAAGGTTAAATCACGGAAGGCCAAGCACGCTGAGAGGCTGGCTGCAGAGGGCGTGCCCTCTGGCCGGTCCAGCCGTCGAACCCCTGCCAATGCTGGCAGAGGTCAGAATGGTGGGGGTCAACGGAAACACGTTCCTCCGATAATTGTGGATGACTTCTCCGGGGCTGTTGGCTTCCTAAAAGAAGTCATGCCGACCCTGGCGCAGACGTGCACAGTGCGGAGGAACAAAAGCCGCTATATCTTCCAGGCTAAAGCGTTGGAAGATTACAGCCTATTACTGCAGCACCTCAAGAAAAGAGGGATTTCCCACTTCACCTTTGGGCTAGAGAAAGCCCGTGATGTACGCCGGGTTATCCGTGGGCTGCCGGTGGATACCTCAGTGGAAGACATCAGGACAGATCTCGTCCGCCAGGGTATCACCCCCAGAGTGATCAAGCAGCTGACAAGGCCAGCTCCAGATCGCCTAGAAACTAAATCCCCCCTCCCACTGTTCCTTGTAGTGGTGGAGCGAACCAGTGACCCGGAAATCAAGTTGTACGGTGTCACAACCATCTGCTACCTCCGGGTTCAGTTGGAACCAGCAAAGGGCTCTGGCGGCCCCCCTCAATGTTATAGACGCCTGGGGTTTAACCACTCCAGCAACTTCTGCCACCGTAACCCACGCTGCTTACGGTGCGGTGGCACCCATACCAAAGATGTCTGTCCGCGTGCCATCACTGAGGTACCCACCTGCGCTAACTGCAAGGGTGATCACATTGCGTGCTACGGGGGCTGCCCGACTAGGAAGGCTGTGAGGCAGAATTCTGCCCCCGCTGTACCAGTGCAGCCTGCTGCTTCTGGTACAACTCAGAAAGCACGTGGTGTGCCTACCTTTGCGGAGGTGGCGCGCAAGCCTGCAGATTTGCCGGTGGTATCACGGGCAAAACGCACACGTCCACCTAAGGCTACAGAAACAGCCCCTAAGACCACCCCCCTCCGATAAAGCGCAAGGAGGACGTCCTGCCAGAGAGCAAGGGTCTGATTCCGAGGCGTCGAGCGGGCGAGGTACTCCCAAACCCGATCGCCAGCTGAGAGATGGAAGGGCTAACGGTAGGCCGGCGCCCAGGTGCTCTTCTGCATTCCCCACTCCCACCAAAACTCCCAAAACTTCAAATGAAGTTTCTCCTCCCACCACACAGGCCTCAGAGACGTTGGGTTGGTTGCAGCAACGGCTGCAGAACCACGACCGGCGTCTCTGTGAACTGGTGGTGAGGTTCTTCGACACCACGGATTCTGCAGCCCGAAAGGTCATTGCCATGGAGGCGCTTGCCTTGTTGTCCACAGTAAGCCGCGCGAGCCATAATGGCGGGTCGAACTAGGTCTCTGACCTCGTTCAGATTCGCATTCCGAAATGCGAGTGGCATCAATGGTCAACAAGATGAACTCCTGCATTTTGCGAGGTCATTTGCTTTGGATCTCATCTTGGTATCGGAAACACATCCCCGACCTGAAATGTCCTTCCGGATTTCCGGCTATCACTGCCTCAGGGTCGACCGTGGGCCGTCGCGGCGGTGGCACGGCGATCTTTGTGAGTAGGGGGGTAGTCTTTAAACCTGTCCAGCTTCCCGCTCTTCAAACCCTTGAAGCCACGGCCGTCTGCGTGAACCTGGGCGGTTCCGAAGTCTCTGATAGTGTCTGCATATCACCCTCCTCGCCAATAGTTCGTTGCTAACGATTATCTCTCCATCCTGACCCTACATCCGAACGTCATTATGGCTGGAGATTTGAATGCTAAACACCCGCGTTGGCATTCGGGTCCCCGGACAGACGCAAGAGGCAGAGAAATCATCCGCATCATAGATGGAGATCCTTAATTGAGAGTTGAGGGTCCCTGGAAACCCACTCATTTCCCGCGAATTCAAGGCCATCCTTCAGTCATTGACTTCGCAATCATCAAACAATTTCCACTTCACTTATCACTCAATTCACAAAGCGCCTTACATTCCGACCACAACCCAGTTGTGGCTGAGGTCAACTTACGGGTTGTCAGTCATGAATTCACGGTTCAAAACCGTGAGGTCGATTGGGATTGCGTACGGGTCTGCCTAAATGACTCCATACCTCCTAACCCACACATTACAGACATACCAACCCTAGAGACGGCGATCTCCTCCTTCACCTCCATCGTAGGACGAACTCTTCGTAACCTCACCGTTCACACTCCAGCACCTCTACACCCTCACGTCATCCCGCTAGACATCCATCTACTCATCCGTCGCTCTTGGGCGGCTCGCAGACTCTATCAGCAACACCGCACTCGCCATAATCAAGTTCTGCTCGTGCGCTTGCGCCGAGAGGTTCGACTTCGACTACGCGAGCACCGTGTGCGCACGTGGGAGGAGTTGATGTCTCGAGTGAATTTTGAGAATGGCGAGGCGTGGAGGCTTGCAAAAGGACTCCGGAATCGTGGAGGAGCACCAACCACCCCTATCCAAGGCACCCAAGGTCTGGTGTATGAACCCCAAGCCAAAGAAAATGTGTTTGCCGATTACCTAGAGAGGATCATGAGCCCACGAGATGACCAACAGGACCTAGACTTCACTGGCCGCGTCAAGCGGGAGGTTCGTCAGTATCTTCGACGTCCTCTTGCTGAGGCGGACCGACTTCCGGTCATTAGACCCAGTGAGCTACAGGGCGCACTCTGGCGTCTAAATCCCAAAAAGGCATCGGGACCTAATGGGTTGACCCCTATCATGCTCCGTCACCTTCCCTTCAAAGCCGTTCTTTTTCTTACTCGGGTTTTTAACGCGTGTCTCGCCCTGGGCCACTTTCCACGACAGTGGAGGGAGGCTCGGGTGATTTGCATTTTGAAGCCTGGTAAAAATCCGGCACTCCCCGCCAGTTACCGCTCCATTAGCCTCCTGTCAGTCCTCTCGAAGGTTTTCGAGAGGCTTGTTTTAGCCCGCTTGTCACCCCTACTGGGGGACATTCAAGCTATCCCTCCCCATCAGTTTGGTTTTCGTCCTGGGCACTCGACATCACAGCAAATGCTCCGTCTGGTGGAGGCTGCTGCCCTGGGTTTCCAGGAAAGGGCATTCACTGCAGCGGTATCTCTGGATGCCGAGAAGGCCTTCTCTACCACCTGGCATGCAGGCCTCCTACATAAACTAATCACCCTGGGGATTCCTGCACACATGATACACATTCTACACTCATTCCTCAAACACAGACATTTCACAGTTACGGTAGCGGGAAAGCTATCTACCAGACGACCCATCAGAGGAGGCGTCCTCGAAGGCTCTGTCTTATCCGCTACACTCTTTAGCGTGTATGTGGCGGATCTCCCCACGGAGCTACACGTCAACATAGCCCAATGTGCAGACGACGTGGTACTATACAACACAGATAGAAACGCACGCAGAGCCTTCAACCCAATACAGCGACACCTAAGCCTCATTCATGACTGGTGTAGGCTTTGGCGATTGTCTATCAACCCAGAGAAAAGCCAAGCCATACTCTTCACCAAGCGTCACTTTCCCGCCAACCTCCCCGCCTTTAACTATTCTGGCAGAAGGATAGAGTGGACAAACTCTCTAAAGTACTTAGGTGTAAAGCTGGACAAGGGCCTACTTTTTGGGGTCACATCCAGGAGGTAGCTCATGGGGCATGCGGAGCTTCGGCTTCATTATACCCCATGATGCGCTCAGGAATGCCGACACCCCTTAAGTTGCGCCTTTTTCAGGCTTTAATTCTTCCAATCATGCTTTATGCTTGTGAGATCTGGAGCAAGGCCGAAGGAACCAATCTGCGACAAATTCAGCGTGTATAAAATAGATGTCTTAGGGCCATCTATTCAGTTTTCTGGAGGTTTCCCGTGAGATACCTTCATGAAGCCTCATCTCTCCACTATGTGGAAGATGTCATTAGGCGCCGGGCCACAAAATTCTACGCGAATTTGTCTCAACATCAGAGCGCCCTGGTTAGGTCTCTAGGGAACAGTAGAACCTCCGAAAGACGCTACATGCTCTACCGGCTTCCCCGCATGGCATGCGGGCACACCCGGTAACAATAAAGTTGTTATTACAACCTCAAAATTATTACTGTTTAAAATTAATAGACTTTCTAAATTAAACTCTTCCTAAAATTATCACACCAGCGGTGCACACATAGCGTTGCACCCGAGTTGGCTACCATGAGGAGCTACGGCTACCTCCCTTCTTTTCATCTACCCAAACTTAAACCACCATCCTGCAAAACCCCACATTTCCTGTCATTAAGTGGTTAAGTCCGTGTAGGACAGGTACACGAATGACACACATCGTGCTGACCCTCAGTCAGCCGCCAGCTGCTTGAATGAATGAATGAATGAATGAATGAATGAATGAATAAGCGCAAAGACAAATACACTATCGCACTATTACAGCAACTAGGCACTAACGAAACTGAATACAATAAACATAAAAGACCGCTGCCCATATTTAATACGACCATAGGAATGGGAGACTCAGAAATAGACATCCAAGAGTATCTAAACACTCTCGTAAGACTTCCATAGAAGAAGTAAGATTACCCACGACTATACACCACACCCTGGCATTTGGCAGTCCACAAAGTCCTAGCCCTTAGCCAAGGCGGCTCTGGCGGGGAGGCAACCCTCTCCCCCCACTTATACGACACATCGCTATAAATAATTCAACTTAGAATTAACCTCATAACAGACGCAGCTTACGTGCAGTACATATGTACACACTAATTTTACTTGTAAGGAAAATGCATGACTAACGCTATCCTAGCGCCCACCACTAGCATTAATGACACTTTCTACCCGCTTAAGGGTGGACAGACCATTAACTAAGAACTAAATTACTATAACTTACACATGACTACCTCCTCTATCATTGAGGATGCAACCACTACGTTAAGACGGCGTTTCCTTTTGGAAACGACACTACACCCCACTACATCCCTCACCATGAATCCGCGCGGGCATATTCAGGGCTTCGGCTATGCTTATGTCCTAGCACCCAACCTTACCTCGGTTAGGCCATACGACCAACCTGTACACGCTCTCCATGAATGCGCAGGTGCTTATAGCGGTACTGCTGGAATTCCTCTCCTGACTACTCTCCGGTGGAGGCTTCTTAGTGGGTAGTACCTTCGGGTGAAGCTCACACTCCCGGCTGCACCACCCCAGTACAGTCGGGGCTAGTCCATAAATGGATTTTTCCTCCACTTGAAAAAAAAGTTGTATATCTTTATATTTTCCTGAAATTCTCAGTACTTACATGTGAATATAATCCGTGTTTTCAAAAGTAACAAACGACGTAACATTTCCTTAGCAACCATGTTACCTGATACATTGGAATTTTACACTTAGTAAATTTAATAATTATTTTCACGTATTTCAATGCTACAATTGCATAAAAACGTTGTATGTAACACGTGTATGATGTTTTAATTGCGACACTCATAAAAACTGGCGCACTCGCTTTCGTTCGCGTGCTAAATGTACACTCATGTCAGATTATACACAACTTACATAAATAAATGTTTTTCCTATGTTATTTGTATTCAGATAATCTAAAGTGGTCCATTTCCTGTGAAGTGTACGTGTAATAAACAAGACTGGAGACATGCAGTCAAAAACGACTGCGAACTTCGCTTGTCCCCGACTTGGTTTAACTCACTTCCATTACGTCAGTTGGTAACTGCCAGTGACATCATCATGCCAATAGATTTAAGTTCTCAATTTCCCGGCAGCGACACAATCTTTACGACCATCTCTCGATTACATTTCTTTCTCGCTTTCAGCTCCAAATTTCATCAAACTGAGCTACTGGTGTATGAAACAGTAGATGAGAGGAGGGTATTATGGAATACAATTTACATTTCCAAAAATAACAACTTTTAAACAAAACTCAACGAATTATTATGCGTACGTATTATAACTAATTGTAATGAACTGTCACTTGTATAAAAGCTGATATTCATTTTGTTGTTATAAAAACAATGTATTTAAAAATCTTACAATTGGAGGTTAATATGAAATAGTGCGGTATTAAGGAATAAGTGGTTTAAAACCTTGAAAAATTAAATGAATTCCATAAAACTTGATTGATTTAAAATAGAAGAAAATCTATAAACATACTTTTGTTTTTTGTTTTTTAATTTACGTCCTCCAACATTTATTCATATTGGAGGATGAATGAAATGGGTGAAATGATGCTTAATGCGTCCGGGGTCAATGGAGCTCAGAGTTACCCGACATTCGTCTTTCAGAATAAGGGAAAACCCCCGAAAAACCTTATCCAGGTAACTCACCCTGACCGAAAAACTTTGATAGGCCTACATCCCACACCAAATCTGGAATAACAAATGAAACAGGTTTTGTTTATATTTCAATGAATTTATTTTTTAAAAATATACTTTGGATTTAAATTATGCTACATTTCTACTTATATAACTAATACTAATTGTTCAGCTACTAATATTATACTCAAATCTCATTATTATTCAGTATTTTTTGTACGGTTATATGGAACTTTAACGTCGGGTGTTAAGAAATACCTAGTATTCCATAATACCCGACACATTATCTTGGATAATAAACCTTTAAAGTAATGAACAAAACATTGCCAGCTAAAAACGCCTTAATGTAACAAACTACAATTCTTTTTAATGTAAATTTATATTGAGGAATTAATCCTTAAAGAATTAATCCTTTTAAATACATTACTCCGGTATATGGGTGTTTTTTAATTAATTACAGCCAACTGAAAAATTCAATGTCATGGCCGGGATTTGAACCACGGATCTAATGGTTTCCGTCCAGTTGCTCTACCCCTTGAGCTACCGTGGTCAAGGTGCCTTCCAACGTGTAGAGCAACTGGACGTAAACCAGTAGATCCGTGGTTCAAATCCCCGCCATGGCATTGAGTTTTTCATTTGGCTGTAATTAATTAAAAATCACCCATATACCAGAGTAATGTATTTAAAAGGATTAATTCTTTAAGGATTAACTCAATATAAATTTACATTAAAAATAATCAGTGATAAAATTCCTGGTAATTAAGTACTTACAATAGTAAGTCGCCACAAGCGGCTGTCTCAAATATGAGAACCCTAAGTGGTCTACCTGGAAATACTATGACTCAATTGGAGAATTTAGTGTCAGGAAGGCACTTTTGCCATGGTAGCTCAAGGGTTAGAGCGACTGGACGGAAACCAGTAGATCCGTGGTTCAAATCCCGGCCATGGCATTGCATTTTTCAGTTGGCTCTAATTAATTTACAATTCTTTTACTGTTCCTTACACTTAACATCAATATTCAAGTCACATACGTATTAGTAGGTTAAAATGCTTGAAAAGTTGCCTGAAAAAACTTCTAAATAAAAGAAAGAATACACTTTGTTCTGTAGCGAGTGAAATAACAAGCTGTCAACTGTCACTGCAGTGCATCATGGGAGTCTTTGAATACTTCATGGCACTGTCACATGGTAGCACCAGCAGTAATAGAGCGGAAATCTTTTCCAACTTCCTTAGTGCCCTTATTTTGAGTTTTTATATGCTCTTAGGAAAGATTACTTTAATACCTGCCCGGTACTAAGTTACTTTTCAAGAATTTCGATGAGTAAGAATATAAAGTAAGTACTAACATGAAAATTTGTCTACAGTTTGGCCATTCACCTGTATCCTGGTGCACATCTCCAATCTGTGACTCGCAGGGACGAAAAGGTAATCACCGCCTTAGGACGTTTGATGCCCAATGTCGTTGGTCCTAAATCTGGCACACAGTGTAGTACATTCCATTCTTCTGTATGGTACACCAACTTGGAAGTCCTGCCTTGATAAGGCAATCTACCGAACTTGCCTCGAGGCGTACAGCGTATCTGTAGTGCATATAGGACTACCTCGACGATAGCTGTGCAGGTTGTCGCTGGGACTACACCAATCCATCTCTTGGTGCAGGAATGCACCTATACTAATGGAACTGGTTCGCTGCAGCAAAGGGTATTGGTTTGGGCCAACACCATTCGACAGTGGCAGGCGAAATGGGCCCAGGAAGCCCGTACGGCACAGTGGACCAAGTTGGTGATACCTCAGATCGCACACTGGTTCTATCGAAATTATATATAAGCTCGAGGGTATCTACCAGGGCAATTCATACAGAGTGAAGACTCATCCCCCCCTCTAATAACCAGGGAGTTACCGAGCTGTCTCAAAAGGGCGGCCGGCGCCTCCGTGGAGCTTTCCATAGGGCAAGACTTAGAGACTAACAAGCCCCCCATCTGTTTCTGTGGACTCAAGACGGGATGGAAGTGGATACCCCACTTACACGCGCCAACCCCAAAGGGGAAGGCTACCGAATAACATCGGTAGGGCCGCCTGGTGATCTAGCACACCTTCTACTAGCTATGCAGGCTAGTACGCGGGAATATATGGCTTCCCTCAACACCGTCCGAAGACGTACCCGATCTCCCACGGGTATCGGGAACCACTGCCCCCTCGAGTCCAACCCAATCCGAACAAGTTCCATTCAGGGAGGGGTTCGAATGTTCAGCCCGAGTTTGCTCTAGTAACGTTAGAGGTACTCCGAGTGCTAGGGGTCCGCAGCGTCCGCACCACGGCAGCTGAAGGGGACGGATTCCCTCCCTTACGGGGGCTCTATCGAGAGTTGGATATTATGTCACCCAATTCCTGACCAGCCATGTGCGTTTCATGGGGCTCATTGACGCGGACCTCTGCTCATACTGTGCACAAGCGGACACCCCGGAGCATACGATGTTACATTGCCCTCAAGGGCTTGACATCCGTCATCGCTGTTACGCCCAAATTGGTGAGGTTGTTACTCCACTTATGCTAGAGTCCAGGGAGAACTGGCATGTTATTTCTGCAATGATTACTTCAATCCTTAAGTCGAAGGAGCAGGACGAAAGCGGAGTGTAAACCGGTCGCTGCTTCTACTCCCAACACCTATCACAGTGTCGCCTTCCCCTTCCCAGGGGTTTAGGTGCTATATACCTTCAATTGTTACATTAGTACGTCGACCATCTTTGGCTTTCTTCTTGAAGTAATACCTATTGGTGGTTACAGGAAGAAATCTCTCGTGGCTCGCAGTTTCTTTTTATTTTTAAGTTGGTAAGAATAGAACTCGCCGAGTTCGGTGTCTTTTGAAGATTTTTCCCCTGCCTAAAAGAAAACTGATAAAAAATAACTACATGAAAATGCACCACTGTTCAAATGTTTTCGCACACGCAATGAAAGTAATTTACAAATTCAATTAAGGTTAAACAGTTATTTATTCCACGTAGGTACAAGGAAGCCAAATATGTTTTCATAATGCAACATTACTTTGAAAAGTGATTTTAGTAACATGTTACGAAAATTTACAAAATAGCTTTTTTACCTGCCAGAGATCATCAGTTATCACTATCGATTATTTAACCTGGGACCAACCCATCCTAGTCCACAGAAGAGATAAAAGAACTACAACCACGTGTCTGCACTTAACAGTAAAATGTATTGCTGTAAAAATTTTAAAAAGTTCTTCATATAAAACAATTAAAGAAACCTTCAAGGAATCGAAACTATAGTTATTAATGCATGAAAATAACGTATAAAAACAGTTGATGAAACATTTCTAGTCACGCTTTGAGCAGCTCAGATCTAACCTCCACTACCATTGTATAAAAGGAACAATTTGAGTAAATATCACTCGTTTAGCCACATGTTCTCACAAACATTCATCTCTATGATAAATAAAAGCTCATCTTTTATTAAATTATATTCCTAATGCATCTGTTTTCACCCTTTAAACACTCTTTCCTTACAGTATTACAAAACATTGTAAAGAGCATTTTCTACATGCACGCAAGCACTTATATTCAGCATTAAACACCAACAATTACAACAATAGAACCCATTATTGTCGTCCACTTCACACTTCGCAGCCTTTCACACATTGTTCACACTTATTTTTGACGATATAGGTATATTTCTGTTATAAATCACTGTATGTTTTTCTTTTTGAGTTGTCTTTAAATGTTTATACGTTGGCCGGCATGCCGGCGAGATACACAACAAGTGAACATCTGATTCAACTGTTCCTACTCAGCAGTCAACACTCTCTAGTGCTCATTGGCAAGAACTTCGATCAAACCAAGTTAAAACTTACATTATTAGTCGTCCAGGCTTAAAAGTAAAGATGGTTTAGGAATTAGCTGAAAAGACGTAAAGGAAGCTTCACTTGGGTAAATTAAAATTGTGATTGAAATTTCATAATGTTTATAATATAGCTGAGAGGACCAACCTTTTCATTGTGTTTTCATTTTTGAAATAATACATTTATGATCGATTTAACCAACAAATGTAAAGACTTTACAAGAGTTTAGCAATAGTTATAATAAAAATCACATTCCACCAACAAGTGTTAGCTTAACACTCGTGTTAAACATCTTGTTAAACTAACAAGTCAAATTTATGTTGTCAAGTCCTTAACAATTTCTATGTTTAAGACCGTCTAAATGGCATTCGTAATAGAGTACGGCCTATGAGGAGAAATTATTTTGAGGAGCTATCAGACAGAGGTATAGACTGTCCAAACAAGTTGTTATGGAGGTTACTGCGGAAGTACAAGAGAGGTTAGAAGATGCACCGAAAGGAATATGCCCATCTCGCCTTTGCTTCAAGTATTAATAACTTTGCTATTTTATAATTCACAGAATTATGTGGATAATACATTGTCCACCTCCCGTCTTAAAACGTTCAAGTCACTCGTCACTTGTCCTTCTTCACTCCTTGTTTTAAATTTACGTAATACTGAGTTAGAACATGCATCCAGAGGAATATGGCGATCTCGCCTTTGCTTCAAGTATTAATAACTTTGCAATTTTATAATTCACTAAATTATGTGGATAATACACTGTACCCCTCCCGTCTTGAAACGTTCAAGTCACTCGTCAATTGTCCTTCTTCGCTTCTCGTTTTAAATTAACGTAATACTGAGTTAGAACGTGCATCGAAAGGAATGTGCCGATCTCGCCTTTGCTTCAAGCATTAATAACTTTGTTTTTGTATATTATTATTATTATTATTATTATTATTATTATTATTATTATTATTATTATTATTATTATTATTATTATTATTATTATTATTATTATTATTATTATTATTATTATTATTATTATTATTATTATTATTATTATTATTATTATTATTATTATTATTATTATTATTATTATTATTATTATTATTATTATTATTATTATTATTATTATTATTATTATTATTATTATTATTATTATTATTATCATTATCATTATCATTATCATTATCATTATCATTATCATTATCATTATCATTATCATTATCATTATCATTATCATTATCATTATCATTATCATTATCATTATCATTATCATTATCATTATCATTATCATTATCATTATCATTATCATTATCATTATCATTATCATTATCATTATCATTATCATTATCATTATCATTATCATTATCATTATCATTATCATTATCATTATCATTATCATTATCATTATCATTATCATTATCATTATCATTATCATTATCATTATTATTATTATTATTATTATTATTATTATTATTATTATTATTATTATTATTATTATTATTATTATTATTATTATTATTCACCCAGATAATGGAAATCATTAATCTCACGTTGAAAACAAATGACATACTGTGTATGTCGGTTCGTTATTCTGCTGTTTTCCCCATCCTGTTTCAATTTATAGAGATGTGACAGTTTTAAACTCTGAAATTGAATTTCCATGTAACTCCCGTGCTAAAAAAAGTCTATGGTTTTACTCCCGTACCCTTCTCTTGTAGAATAACAGATTTAAGCCTAATTACAATGCTGTAATGATTTGGTTTTGTTTATTGGAAATGTAAATGAGTAAAATTAGTATGTTTTCACTTGGGTTATTTATGTCTATCTTTTGTTAAATTCGCTTGCGTACAGAATTTATAACATCTATGAATGAATATTGAAAACTCTTGTTTGCTATGCATCGATATATTATTTACATCCTCCTCGTGGAAAATAATTACTCTGCAGGATATCTGTCATGTGTAAAAATCAAACATGGTCATACAAATTACGAATTTATCTGCATGAATTATTTTATAAAATATTTGAAAAAAGTTTTTATATTTAACCCAAGCAAGATGAGTGAAGTGAAACTGCACTGCAGTTCAGCTGCTTCTGAGAGCATAAATTCTTCCGTCAAGAAAGTTATATTGGGTCCTTTTTCTCAATTTTCGTCCTTCAACGTTAGGTACTGTTGGACGAAGAATAAAATGAGAACAGGGACCATAGAGCTTAGAGTTATAAATTGAATGTTATAATTGAATTTTTCGAGAACTTCATGAGGCAATTCCTACTAATTTTGGGTCGAGAAAAACAAATATGACAATGCAAAAAATTAATTAGCTCTAGTTTCTATGATATACACAAGGTGGAAGTATTACATATTAACGGATTGAGAGAAAAGGATACATTTTAATTATATACATGCTAACAACAATGAAAGTGCATTTGATTTTTTAACTGGTAATTACATGCCAAAATTTCTAAATTGCTGGAAAAGTACTTCGCAGATAGTCGTGTCTGAAGAGAATCATGTGGTGGCCTATTGACTTCGTCGTCCTTTAGCTTGCCTCTTGTGATGGAGTTCCGCAGAATCCCTATACAAAGACCAAGCATTACTTCATTCCAACGGCCCTGATATCTTTGTTCCATAACAGAAATGTCCTGATGGAATCTCTCCCCATGTTCATCACTAACAGCTCCACAACTAGGAGGGAAAATGTTTAGGTGGGATTGGAGAAAATGGATCTTAAGGGACATGTTACATACAAGGTTACGGTATTTTTGCAGGAGCACTGTCATCAAATGCTTGTAGTTGTCATCTCTTTTGTTGGCTAAAAATCCATGAACAACACCCTTGAAGGCTTCCCAAGCTTCCTTTTGCCCCCTCCAAAACTTGGTCAAATGCGGGATCCTTTACAAGTTCTCTTATTTGTGGTCCGACAAAAATGCCTCCCTTAACTTTTGCATCACTTAATTTCCAAAATTCCTCTCTGATTGTGTTTTGTTATTTGACAGGTGTGCCAACTCCCAAAAAATTCCCCCAAATTTAAAATCTTCACTCTAAAATATGAAATGTCAATTTATCTTCAAAACAAGAGTTAAGCTATCATTTTATGGTGATTGTTGAATTCAGCAGATGTAAATACATGTAAATTTACTATTTATAAACCCGAAACATTTACATTGTTGCCCAGTGTTATCAAAGAAACTGGTTAAAAGTTCCATTATGTCATTAGATATATGGATATCTAATGACATCAATGGATATCAATTGGATATCGATATCATCCAGCTGCTCCACAAATATATTGAGGATACCCTTATAAACTGAAGTGTTTACAGTCATATCAAAGAAAATGGTACCAACGATCCACAGATGCTGGTGGAGGACACTTCCAACATTTTCTCTGAGATGTAAATAGTGTAATGTAAACTCCCAATTGTGTATTATATTCTCCCAAAGTTGTGTGTCCTATTATTGGTTAAAATGGTTCAGATTTATATGGATCACACAGTATTAAACTGATACATTTACTAAGTAAAACTGTCACTTTTATGCCAACTAATTCCAGAGTTTGAAATAATTAATTGTATATAAATCATAATTTCACAATTATCTATTTGTTTAATGAAACAAAGTAAATTTCTGTCCTCTCATAGTGATTATAAACATTTATTGCTTGTATTGTTGTTAATATTTTAAGAAAAAAGAAATTTTAATTAATTTTTATAACACATTTTGAGGAAATGGTGTTCTAAATGCTTTTAGGTTTGTAGTCCTTGATTGCCTAGTATAAAAACAAACGATTCGCAGTTGTTTGATCAGTTCTTGCCCAAGCCATAGAGAGTTCAACGTGACTGCTGAAATCCACATTGTCTTCACACCTCAACATCACAATGGATCCATTCTGCATCATTATTTTTGTAATCGCTAATAATATAAGTTAATGGTAAATTAAGAACACTGAAGAGAAAGGATCTCTGAAAAACAGAATCTAAAAATTTACTGTTTAGTAGCCTTTTTAAATAAAGGATTTGGTAAACAACTCCTGCCACACATGACGAAGTACTTGAAATTACGATTGGATATTTAGAGAATCAATCCAAACTACATGTTAATATTTATGAAGTTTTATTAATTACAATTTCTTCTTTGATATCGAATAAGGTTTTTAAGTTAGCATTAAGAAAAAAACCTCTTTTTCTTCTCTATGGTAAATTAGAAATAATCAAGTTGAGAATGACCAGTTTATTGACGTTAGGTCTTAAAATCTTTCGGTCATATGATTTAAATTAAAAGAGTCATGTAGAATACTATCCTATTTGCACTCAGAGATCCTAACCCTTTCAGCGTCAGAAATTTAGTTTACATACAAAAATTCTTTATAGATTAACTTTACTTGTTTAAATTATTATGTAAGCGTTCGTGCAGAAGTAAACAAAATTTTAAAATACTATTCAAATATCTGGTTTTCTCAGGAAGAGGTTAAGCCTGTTTCCACACTTAATAGGTGCATCAACATTTGAAAGCGAAACATCCATAGTTTACTACCATCACAGAGTTGTAATGTAAGCTCATTTTGACAAAGAATATTAACTAAAAAGGAGCTGGCAGTACGTCAAAGTCTGTGAAGATTATGGCAGTGATTTCAACAGTTCTTGGTTAGACATATTATTTACTGATATCTTACCTGGACAACCCTGTATTTTACTGAGAAAAACAAACACAAGAAGTTAGTAAAATATCTTATTTCTTAGGATGATACGAGGGTTAAACTACAGAACAGTGTTTGCTACGGTAACAAAACAAGCTGTTGCCAACTGTGGAATTCTGAAATACGCCAAAACAACGAAATGTCGCCAAGACATATTCTGTTTGTTGTTATTTTTGTTCCAATATTATTGTTGTTGCATAGAGATGTTAGTAACGGCATTACACAGAATTATTATTTTTCAAGATAGAAAATCCTTCTATTAAACAAGGCTATCCACTAAGACATGCAGATCCAGAATTATCTAAAGAGGAAGATAACCTTTGAAACGCGCATCCAAGATCTCGGTAATAATTTTAATTGGTTTGGATGGATCTGCCATGTAGTGCTTTGGTTACCTACAGATAAACCGCGAACAAAGTGCGGTCGGTATGAGCATGCGCGAGCACAGTCGTATTCCCTCCTCAACATCCAAGCATTACATGCCTCCCTGTCCTCCATACATTGACCAGTGCGGTGCAGCCTACGCTATGGAGGAGAGGAGAGGCAGCCTAGAATGACTGTAGAGGGGGAAAGCTGGAGAGCTTCAGGTTTGGTAAATCACGCCTCCAGCTGCATCTTGTTCGCGGTTTACCTTTTATTTTGTTGCTATTTGCAGTAATGCACGTTTTCGCTGTTGGCAACGCTCCAGAAACCGACGTCACGTCCACTGTTCTGCAGTTTAACCTGAGTTTTACAGAGGGAAACGTCCAAAAGGAGCGATATTCTTGTCGAAAAATTAAGAAAAGATACAAACGATGTGCCATTTGAAACAAATGAACAAAAAACTCTAATGACCAGATAGCTGAGAAGGGAGTTGGAAACAGCAAATTGATACAGTTTTATTAGCTTGACTTTTATGTCTATGAGCACGGGGCGAGTCACTGGTCACTTCGTTCAACTATACAGAATTAGAGCATGATTTAGATGGGCAGAGCAGTGTTTATATGCCCACGTGGCACATAGCTTGTACCTTGTGAGGAGTTTGGTGGATATTACTGTTTCAAATGCAATGTATCAAGTGTGGAAACAAGCTTTACAGGTCCAGAGTGAAGCTGAGGTGTACTGTTCTGCTGGAAGTCCTACACGCTGGAGGAAAGCATGCCGGCGCTGTACACTCAGATGCGGAACGATCCAGGTTTCACTCGGGATGCGCAGAAACTGAGTCCAAAACACAGAAGTAGCAGTCCCACTGCACCTCCCAGCAGGTACACAGACCACGACAACGAACAAGATCCTGCAACATAACCAATAACATTAGTACAGCCTTGGGTATCACAGGCTTTCGACGTAGCGAGTGTAGCCAATCCCACGAGGCATTCCTCCTGAAAATAAAATTGAACTCAGGGATATAGAAATATAGGAGAGTGAGTCAAATGAAAGCGTTAAATTTGTAATAACAAATCGAAATTTCGCGCCGTTATCCTGTAATATGGCAAGCGTGCTACAAACAGCGTACAAAATGTCCTGTAGGTGGCAGCATAATGCAGATGCACACATAGTCTGTCTTCGTTAACCAATTTTTGACTTCGGATATACGAGGGTGATCAGAAAAGTTTCCTATCTCATCTCGTAAATAAAAGTTACTGAGTTTCGTTGTTCATCTGTTGACAGTTACTCACCAACGTTTCACTCATTTTGGACGCTCAGTTGTTATGTAACAGTCATTTGAGTGAGTTGATGCTAGTGTTTTTAACAAAATGGACAAAATCGAGTATCGAGTTGTTATTAAATATTTATTTTTGAAAGGCAATACGCCTACGCAAATCAAAGATGAGTTGGAATCTGTGTATGGGGACTCTGCACCATCATTTACCACAGTGAAATTTTGGGCAACTGAATTTAAACGTGGCCGTAAGAGCTTGGGAGATGAAGAACGTTCGGGATGTCCAAAAACTGCAGCTACCGACGAAAACCGCGCCAAAATTCATCAAATGGTGCTAGACGACCGCCGAATTAAAGTGAGAGAGATAGTAGAGGCTACGGACATGCCAAAAGAACGTGTTTGTCACATATTAAATCAACATTCAGACATGAGGAAGCTGTCCGCGTGTTGGGTGTCGCTTTGCTCACGTTACACCAAAAACGTGTTCGAATGAACATTTCCAACTTTCTTTTGGTGCAGTTTAGGCGCAAAAAATCCGAGTTTTGGCACCGATTAATTACTGTAGATGAAACTTTGATACGTCCGAAACTAAAATACAGTCCAAACAGTGGACTGCAAAGGAGCAAACGGCTCCAAAAGAAGCATAAAATTTTTTCGATTGGGAAAGTGATGGGGACTGATTTTTGGTATAGTCGTGGAGTTATTTTAATTGATTATCTTCAAAAAGGAAAAACCATTACAGGAGCATACTACGTATAATTACTTGACAAGCTGAAGGCTGAACTTGCGGGAAAACTGCCACATTTGCAGAAAAAGAAAATCCTGTTTCACCAAGACAACGCACCGTCTACACCTCAGCGGTTGCAATGGCGAAAATCCACGAATTACGGTTTGAAATCCTTGACTCACCAGATCTAGCTCCAAGCGACTTCTTTTTGTTCCCTCATCTGAAAATTGCACTCGGAGGACAAATTTTCGTCAAATGAAGAGGCAATCACTTTCGTGAGCAATTATTTTGCAGAGAAAAACGCCGAGTACTATTTGGACGGGTTACAGAGATGAGAGCATCGCCGGGAGAAGTGTGTAGAGTTACAAGGAGACTATGTTGAAAAACGCCGAGTACTATTTGGACGTGTTACAGAGATGGGAGCATCGCTGAGAGAAGTGTGTAGAGTAACAAGGAGACTATGTTGAAAAACACTGAGTACTATTTGGACGGGTAACAGAGATGGGAGCATCGCTGGGAGAAGTGTGTAGAGTTACAAGTAGACTATGTTGAAAAACGCCGAGTACTATTTGGACGAGTTACAGAGATGTGAACATCGCTGAGAGAAGTGTGTAGAGTTACAAGGAGACTATGTTGAAAAACGACGAGTACTATTTGGACGTGTTACAGAGATGGGAGCATCGCTGAGAGACGTGTGTAAAGTTACGAGGAGACTATGTTGAAAAACGCCGAGTACTATTTGGACGGATTACAGAGATGGGAGCATCGCTGAGAGAAGTGTGTAGAGTAACAAGGAGACTATGTTGAAAAACGCTGAGTACTATTTGGACGGGTAACAGAGATGGGAGCATCGCTGGGAGAAGTGTGTAGAGTTACAAGTAGACTATGTTGAAAAACGCCGAGTACTATTTGGACGAGTTACAGAGATGTGAACATCGCTGAGAGAAGTGTGTAGAGTTACAAGGAGACTATGTTGAAAAACGCCGAGTACTATTTGGACGGATTACAGAGATGGGAGCATCGTTGAGAGACGTGTGTAAAGTTACGAGGAGACTATGTTGAAAAACGCCGAGTACTATTTGGACGGATTACAGAGATGGGAGCATCGCTGAGAGAAGTGTGTAGAGTAACAAGGAGACTATGTTGAAAAACGCTGAGTACTATTTGGACGGGTAACAGAGATGGGAGCATCGCTGGGACAAGTGTGTAGAGTTACAAGTAGACTATGTTGAAAAACGCCGAGTACTATTTGGACGAGTTACAGAGATGTGAACATCGCTGAGAGAAGTGTGTAGAGTTACAAGGAGACTATGTTGAAAAACGCCGAGTACTATTTGGACGGATTACAGAGATGGGAGCATCGCTGAGAGAAGTGTGTAGAGTAACAAGGAGACTATGTTGAAAAACGCCGAGTACTATTTGGACGGGTTACAGAGATGAGAGCATCGCCGGGAGAAGTGTGTAGAGTTACAAGGAGACTATGTTGAAAAACGCCGAGTACTATTTGGACGAGTTACAGAGATGGGAGCATCGCTGAGAGAAGTGTGTAGAGTAACAAGGAGACTATGTTGAAAAACGCTGAGTACTATTTGGACGGGTAACAGAGATGGGAGCATCGCTGGGAGAAGTGTGTAGAGTTACAAGTAGACTATGTTGAAAAACGCCGAGTACTATTTGGACGAGTTACAGAGATGTGAACATCGCTGAGAGAAGTGTGTAGAGTTACAAGGAGACTATGTTGAAAAACGACGAGTACTATTTGGACGTGTTACAGAGATGGGAGCATCGCTGAGAGACGTGTGTAAAGTTACGAGGAGACTATGTTGAAAAACGCCGAGTACTATTTGGACGGATTACAGAGATGGGAGCATCGCTGAGAGAAGTGTGTAGAGTAACAAGGAGACTATGTTGAAAAACGCTGAGTACTATTTGGACGGGTAACAGAGATGGGAGCATCGCTGGGAGAAGTGTGTAGAGTTACAAGTAGACTATGTTGAAAAACGCCGAGTACTATTTGGACGAGTTACAGAGATGAGAGCATCGCCGGGAGAAGTGTGTAGAGTTACAAGGAGACTATGTTGAAAAACGCCGAGTACTATTTGGACGAGTTACAGAGATGGGAGCATCGCTGAGAGAAGTGTGTAGAGTAACAAGGAGACTATGTTGAAAAACGCTGAGTACTTTTTGGACGGGTAACAGAGATGGGAGCATCGCTGGGAGAAGTGTGTAGAGTTACAAGTAGACTATGTTGAAAAACGCCGAGTACTATTTGGACGAGTTACAGAGATGTGAACATCGCTGAGAGAAGTGTGTAGAGTTACAAGGAGACTATGTTGAAAAACGACGAGTACTATTTGGACGTGTTACAGAGATGGGAGCATCGCTGAGAGACGTGTGTAAAGTTACGAGGAGACTATGTTGAAAAACGCCGAGTACTATTTGGACGGATTACAGAGATGGGAGCATCGCTGAGAGAAGTGTGTAGAGTAACAAGGAGACTATGTTGAAAAACGCTGAGTACTATTTGGACGGGTAACAGAGATGGGAGCATCGCTGGGAGAAGTGTGTAGAGTTACAAGTAGACTATGTTGAAAAACGCCGAGTACTATTTGGACGAGTTACAGAGATGTGAAGATCGCTGAGAGAAGTGTGTAGAGTTACAAGGAGACTATGTTGAAAAACGCCGAGTACTATTTGGACGGATTACAGAGATGGGAACATCGCTGAGAGAAGTGTGTAGAGTAACAAGGAGACTATGTTGAAAAACGCCGAGTACTATTTGGACGGGTTACAGAGATGAGAGCATCGCCGGGAGAAGTGTGTAGAGTTACAAGGAGACTATGTTGAAAAACGCCGAGTACTATTTGGACGTGTTACAGAGATGGGAGCATCGCTGAGAGAAGTGTGTAGAGTAACAAGGAGACTATGTTGAAAAACGATGAGTACTATTTGGACGGGTAACAGAGATGGGAGCATCGCTGGGAGAAGTGTGTAGAGTTACAAGTAGACTATGTTGAAAAACGCCGAGTACTATTTGGACGAGTTACAGAGATGTGAACATCGCTGAGAGAAGTGTGTAGAGTTACAAGGAGACTATGTTGAAAAACGCCGAGTACTATTTGGATGGGTTACAGAGATGGGAGCATCGCTGGGAGAAGTGTGTAGAGTTACAAGGAGACTATGTTGAAAAACGCCGAGTACAATTTGGACGGCTTACAGAGATTGGAGCATCGCTAGGAGAAGTACGTAGAGTTAAAACGAGATTATGTTGAAAAACGCTGAGTACTATTTGGACGGGTTATAGAGATGGTAGCATCGCTGGGAGAAGTGTGTAGGGTTACAAGGAGACTATGTTGAAAAACGCCGAGTACTATTTGGATGGGTTAAAGAGATGGGAGCATCGCTGGGAGAAGTGTGTAGAGTTAAAAGGAGACTATGTTGAAAAACGTCGAGTACTATTTGGATGGGTTACAGAGATGGGAACATCGCTGGGAAAAGTGTGTAGAGTTACAAGGAGACTTTGTTGAAAAACGTCGAGTACTATTTGGACGGGTTACAGAGATGGGAACATCGCTGGGAAAAGTGGGTAGAGTTACAAGGAGACTATGTTGAAAAACGCCGAGTACTATTTGGATGGGTTACAGAGATGGGAGCATCGCTGGGAGAAGTGTGTAGAGTTACAAGCAGACTATGTTGAAAAACGTCGAGTACTATTTGGATGGGTTACAGAGATGGGAGCATCGCTGGGAAAAGTGTGTAGAGTTACAAGGAGACTTTGTTGAAAAACGTCGAGTACTATTTGGTTGGGTTACAGAGATGGGAACATCGCTGGGAAAAGTGTGTAGAGTTACAAGGAGACTTTGTTGAAAAACGTCGAGTACTATTTGGACGGGTTACAGAGATGGGAACATCGCTGGGAGAAGTGTGTAGAGTTACAAGGAGACTATGTTGAAAAACGCCGAGTACTATTTGGATGGGTTACAGAGATGGGAGCATCGCTGGGAGAAGTGTGTAGAGTTACAAGCAGACTATGTTGAAAAACGTCGAGTACTATTTGGACGGATTACAGAGATGAGAACATCGCTGGGAGAAGTGTGTAGAGTTACAAGGAGACTATGTTGAAAAACGCCGAGTACTATTTGGATGGGTTACAGAGATGGGAGCATCGCTGGGAGAAGTGTGTAGAGTTACAAGCAGACTATGTTGAAAAACGTCGAGTACTATTTGGACGGGTTACAGAGATGGGAGCATCAGTGTGCAGAGTTACAAGGAGACTATGTTGAAAAACGTCGAGTACTATTTGGACGGGTTACAGAGATGGGAGCATCAGTGTGCAGAGTTACAAGGAGACTATGTTGAAAAACGCCGAGTACTATTTGGATGGGTTACAGAGATGAGAGCATTGCTGGGAGAAGTGTGTAGAGTTACAAGGAGACTATGTTGAAAAACGTCGAGTACTATTTGGACGTGTTACAGAGATGGGAGCATCGCTGGGAGAAGTGTGTAGAGTTACAAGGAGACTATGTTGAAAAACGCCGAGTACTATTTGGACGGGTTACAGAGATGGTAGCATCGCTGGGAGAAGTGTGTAGAGTTACAAGGAGACTATGTTGAAAAACGCCGAGTACTATTTGGATGGGTTACAGAGATGAGAGCATTGCTGGGAGAAGTGTGTAGAGTTACAAGGAGACTATGTTGAAAAACGCCGAGTACTATTTGGACGTGTTACAGAGATGGGAGCATCGCTAGTAGAAGTGTGTAGAGTTACAAGCAGACTATGTTGAAAAACTCCGAGTACTATTTGGACGTGTTACTGAGATGGGAGCATCGCTAGTAGAAGTGTGTAGAGTTACAAGGAGACTATGTTGAAAAACGCCGAGTACTATTTGGACGGGTTACAGAGATGTGAGCATCGCTGGGAGAAGTGTGTAGAGTTACAAGGAGACTGTGTTGAAAAACGCCGAGTACTATTTGGACGGGTTACAGAGATGTGAGCATCGCTAGTAGAAGTGTGTAGAGTTACAAGCAGACTATGTTGAAAAACTCCGAGTACTATTTGGACGTGTTACTGAGATGGGAGCATCGCTAGTAGAAGTGTGTAGAGTTACAAGGAGACTATGTTGAAAAACTCCGAGTACTATTTGGACGTGTTACTGAGATGGGAGCATCGCTGGGAGAAGTGTGTAGAGTTACAAGGAGACTATGTTGAAAAACTCCGAGTACTATTTGGACGTGTTACTGAGATGGGAGCATCGCTAGTAGAAGTGTGTAGAGTTACAAGGAGACTATGTTGAAAAACGCCGAGTACTATTTGGACGGGTTACAGAGATGTGAGCATCGCTGGGAGAAGTGTGTAGAGTTACAAGGAGACTATGTTGAAAAACTCCGAGTACTATTTGGACGGGTTACAGAGATGGGAGCATCGCTGGGAGAAGTGTGTAGAGTTACAAGGAGACTATGTTGAAAAACTCCGAGTACTATTTGGACGTGTTACTGAGATGGGAGCATCGCTGGGAGAAGTGTGTAGAGTTACAAGGAGACTATGTTGAAAAACTCCGAGTACTATTTGGACGGGTTACAGAGATGGGAGCATCGCTAGTAGAAGTGTGTAGAGTTACAAGCAGACTATGTTGAAAAACTCCGAGTACTATTTGGACGAGTTACAGAGATGAGAGCATTGCTGGGAGAAGTGTGTAGAGTTACAAGGAGACTATGTTGAGAAACGACGAGTACTATTTGGACGGGTTACAGAGATGGGAGCATCGCTGGGAGAAGTGTGTAGAGTTACAAGGAGACTATGTTGAAAAACGCCGAGTACTATTTGGACGAGTTACAGAGATAGAAGCATCGCTGGGAGAAGTGTGTAGAGTTACAAGGAGACTATGTTGAAAAACGCCGAGTACTATTTGGAGGGATTACAGAGATGGGAGCATCGCTGGGAGAAGTGTGTAGAGTTACAAGGAGACTATGTTGAAAAACGCCGAGTACTATTTGGACGGATTACAGAGATGGGAACATCGCTGGGAGAAGTGTGTAGAGTTACAAGGAGACTATGCTGAAAAACGCCGAGTACTATTTGGACGGGTTACAGAGATGGGAGCATCGCTGGGAGAAGTGTGTAGAGTTACAGGGAGACTATGTTGAAAAATGCCGAGTACTGTTTGGACGGGTAACAGAGATGAGAACATCGCTGGGAGAAGTGTGTAGAGTTACAAGGAGACTATGCTGAAAAACGCCGAGTACTATTTGGACGAGTTACAGAGACGGAAACATCGCCGGGAGAAGTGCGTAGAGTTACAAGGAGACTATGTTGAAAAACGTCGAGTACTATTTGGACGGGTTACAGAGATGGGAACATCGCTGAGAGAAGTGTGTAGAGTTACAAGGAGACTATGTAGAAAAACGCCGAGTACTATTTGGACGGGTTACAGAGATGGGAACATCGCTGGGAGAAGTGTGTAGAGTTACAAGGAGACTATTACTGTCTTTTAGACTTGACTATTTATTTCTTCCCCTTATGTACATTTAACCTTCTGTAAGAACTGACACAGCGTGGGCAACAGAACTGCAGCTACAGCCAAATCCCAATGTTGGACGCACATACATTCCTCGTTAGATCATGCTAGGATTAATTAGTCAGAAATTACGTGGTTCATTAACCGTAACATGCCTAAGGCATAGAGGTAAAAGAAAATGCAGTGACCAAGAATTACACGCTGGACGCTAGGTAGTAAGTTAAGGTGTGTAATTTCTCCCCCTCGTCTACCTCGAGGCTATAAAACCAAGCATGATAATTAAAACTTTCTGCGAATAACCAGGCATTTTCAAGAACAGCCCTTCCACGAATAAGAGGCAAAATTCTTGGATAAAATTAGCCATCTTCCAAATTGCTGCGTAATTCCGACAACACTTTCTAAAGTCATTATTTTTATTTGTTTGAAGAATGGAATGAGGTACGAGTTGAGGGACATTATGTTAATTTTGTAGGAGCCACTTTCAATGCACTGTTAAAAAATTTATATGCTGCATTTATATCTCTGTCTCTACTGTTGTAAATCTATAAACGATGTTAAAATAATATATTATTGTTTTTTATTATGACATTAAATTTATATCTTGAATTTATCGAAATATTCTCAGGGTTTTTCTTCATTTTGAACGATTTTTCCATACATAACTAGCAAACTGTAGCAAGTGGACAAAATCTTAACACACAATAATGTAGATGTGTTTACCATAAAATATTTATGGGCAGGCATTCTACTAAAATTAAAATCTTGTCACCAGCAATTAAATATTTATACAGAATCGCTAACTTGGAAGATAGAAAGTTTTCATATTAAAAGGAGAAGTAACTGGACAGGGTCTAGGGCACATAAAATGAATGACGTGTTGAAGTAGATAGGTATAGGTCATTCTTGGATAAACGCAGAGTATGGGTATAGAAGCTTCTGGAAAGAAGTTAATTAGAAGATATTGACAGACAAAACATTTTTGCCAGTACAAGTGACAAAATCTCACTGAGGTTATAGAGAGAAATAAAAACAACCTGGCGGAGGGAAGGATATATAGACATATGTAGTAAGTTAGGACGAGAAGGTTTTGCTTGGGCGAGAACAGGAGTGAGATAGGGAGCTAGATAAATGTCCATTGTATGGAGAAGAGAATACAGTCTTCCATTTTATATTATATTATAGTCAAACAAAGATATGGAGAGAGCAGGTCTGGCTACGTAAATGGGACAGGAAGGTATAGGTCAAGATAGGGAGCTAGATAAATGTCCATTGTGTGGAGAAGAGAACGCAGACTTCCATTGTATATTATATTGTGGTCAAAGAAAGATATGGATAGAGCAGGCCTGGCTACATAAATGGAACAATTTCGGGGCGAAGTAGTAATTAGACAAATTTTGTCAGGAAAAGGGGAAAGGAATGGAGAAATATAACACTTGGTTTCTTGTCTGAGGAAAGAGATGTGCTACAGTTGTACTGCTATGATATTTAAATTTGCAAGCGAACTTTAAAAGGTGAAAAATCTGTAAAAACATATTTTAAAATGCACATTCTTTTGAAAAATTCAGATTTTTAAATTAATTTGCTGTTATCTTCTTTTGAATCATTTTTGCCCTTCTACAACTGTATCTCTTGAAAATGTAGATACACTTACCAAGGTTATATACGTTGGAGGTGTTTCCACAGGACTCCCGAACTTCCCGGTTGTCCCATCCTACGGGATATACGGCTGCTCCGCTGCATACCAGTACCACTGCAACACAAAAATACACACTGATTAAACCTTGCAGCCCAAATCCGTTAAAATGTCTTTTTCTCTAATCATGCAAAATATGCCAAATTCCGTCCTTAAGTTCTTTGACCGTAGATAAACGAGCTTACGCTATTGTGACTTAAAAGTTCTAAACATTTCATTATATCTAAGAAAAAGCTGAACAGCGATATTACTGTTAAGGTAATAACAAAGGTGTGATGTGAAGGAATGTCTTTCTCTTGAAACTCATTGAGGACAAGTGTAGTATCTTTGTATGTTCTTTGAAAATAAAATAAAAGAAGTGCTGAAATAAGATGGTGTTATTACTAACCTCTGTTGTGTTGCTACTGTAACAACAAATAACAATAGAAGTGGCTAATTCTATCCAGAATATATTTGATAAAAGTTGTCAGTCATTTGTTTGTAGTACATTTTCTTACGGTTTACCAGATAGCAAAGATAATGTCAATGACGTCACAAACTGTACACAGATATTAAAAACGTACGTTATATTTGTCGTGTACATGTCTTAATGCTTGATTAAATGAAAAGGAGTGGAGGCTTTTCTGAAACAACAGACAATTTCAATAATTTTTTCATGTAAAGTTCGCTATTACAACTGTGTTCGAAACCTTGCTGGTGAGGGTGTGACAGTAGCGTGACTGCCTCACGTTCAAGGGGTTCTGAGTTCATATTAAGGTCAGAGTGAGTTATGGAGATAAGGTTTTTACCGGAGTTTCTCCTTATCCTGAAAGATGATTGCCAGTTAACTCTGAGCCCTATGTACCCTGCATTCATTTGAAAACATTTCATTCATCGTCCAATATGACTTAACGTTGGAGGTTTTCTCTTATCCTGAAAGATGAATGTCTAGTAACTCTAAGCTCTATGTACCCTGTACTCATTTGAACATAATTTCATTCATCGTCCGATATGACTTAACGTTGGAGGTTTTCTCTTATCCTGAAAGATGAATGTATGGTAACCCTAAGCTCTATGTACCCTGTACTCATTTGAACATCATTTCATTCATCGTCCGATATGACTTAACGTTGGAGGTTTTCTCTTATCCTGAAAGATGAATGTCTGGTAACTCTAAGCTCTATGTACCCTGAACTCATTTAAACATAATTTTATTCATTGTCCGATATGACTTGTCGTTGGAGGTTTTCTCTTATCCTGAAAGATCAATATCTGGTAATTTGAAGTTCTATGGAGCCTGGATTCATCTGAATATAATGTCATTTATTTTTCGATAAGATAACGTTGGAGGACGTTATAATAATCCAAAATAATCTAAACCTTGTTATTTATTAAGAACGTATGACAAATTTTATTTATAGCTTTGTATAACTACTCTATAATCTTGCTTTAAAGCTAGTCGCCGTGACGACGCGGCAACTACTTTGCCACATCTGCTATGCGGGTTTGCCTAACCAGAGTGCGTGTTTGGTCCTCTACTTTTAGTTTATTAGGAAGTCGCCTTATACATATTATTTCCAATTAAAGCTCAACTTTTAATACTTTTTGTGGGCTCTACCTATTGGGTACGTAGTAGTGAATGTAGAAAGTCAGAAATAACCGATGACAACTGTTGAAAAAATTACAGGCAACGGCAATTTTGAACTGGAGAGCTGAGGAAAATGAAGGGCAGGGTAAGATGGATAGAGCAATTTGAAACCGGAGCCTTGGTGAGAGAGGGTGGTTACGTACGTGGCTTGAATTATTGAGTTAACTAAATTACTGCAGAAGAACTTAACACAGGCACAAAGAAGAGGAATTGTATTTGAATAGTTCAGCGAAATACTTCAATCATTTACAACCGAGCAGTTTTAGACCGATCTTTGGATGATGACACAAACGGTGAAAATAAATCTTGAGAAGTCATGTAAAATAAATAAATAAGTAAATAAATAATAATGTAGCTGTCTATAAATAGGCATTAGAGGGTTAAGTAACCTTTCGTACAGCTGTCCTTTAGTTTAAGGACAACGAAATGCTACTGCACTCCTTTCTTTGGAAGGACAAATTATGTTCTGTTTCTTAAATTAATACTGTCATTTGTTTTGTTATTATTTTGTCTTGTGCCTCAGATGAAGACTTTTTCTTTCATTTTCGAACGTTGTGAACATTCAGATGTTTTCCTGATGTCATGTGAAGAACACGTGTAACATTTTGTTAATGGTTCGGTTTTTTCTATTTTCCCTGTGGCATTGAACTATTTCTGTAAATGATTGTCAAGTGTGTAAAGTACATCCATACGATCTGAGATGAATAATTACCTTGTGCTTTTATTGCTGAGATTGGTACTACTTATTCTCATGTTATTAGTTTTAACTATAGATTGTTTTAGACCTCTGTGTTTGATGCATGTCGTTAACAATACAACTTAAAACTTTGCTGGCTCCGTAGCTCAGTCGGTAGAGCACCTGCCTGCCGTGCTAGGGGTCCCGGGTTCGATTCCCGGCGGTGGGAATGGGGATCCTTCTCCGACCAAGATAATTCCCCATCTTCCCCAGAGTCTGGAAATATGAATGAGAGTGTGAATGTGTGTGTGATCTAAAAAAAAAGAAACCTAACGAATACGAGTTAACACCGGTATTTTCCAAAGGAGAACGGCGGCGGATATGACCATAGTAGTTAAAGGCGGGGTATAAATGGAACAAAAAAACTTAAAACTTACAAATTTTGGCTACATTTATTTGTTTTTATCTTGTTTCTACCTTGGCTTACACGACAACCTGGTCTTCTGCTCTGTCAGGTAGCTCTTAACCTCCATGCCTCTTTGTTACTTAATTAGTCCCTTTCTTCCCCCTCCCTTATCTTCCTTTCTTATATTCTTTATATTTGTTGCCCACTTTTTCTTTTACTTTCTGTATGAACTCACCAATACTTCTTACCTTCTTTTCCTCTCTGCCCGTTAACATTTTTATAGCTACTATCCTCTTCTCTACTTTCTTCCATTTTTCCTCTCAAACCTTTTTTCTCTAACTCCCTTTTCCTTACCTATTATCCCTCTTAGAAATGTTATTCCTGTTTTCATCCAAGCTACCCCTTCTGTCTCTCTTGCCTATTGCAGTAATCTACATATGCTTCTCGTCCCCAATTACTTTTTATTTTCTTGTAAAATTGTGATGATTTTATATTTTCTAGACTTCCCCATATTTCCTATCTTTTTATATCTTCTATTCTGTATTTTACTAATTTACCCATATCGCTTGTATTCCTTTCCTCTAATCTCAATATCTCTCCAATTCCTATTTTTTTCCATATTTCCTCCTATCTCTACCCACCAAATATTTGAGTTCTCTAATCTTTTTTGCTGTCTCATACATAATTTAATAATTTCCCCTTCTTTATTTTGGCCGAACACCTATACCAAAATTTTATTATTCTTTCCATTATATTCCATTTCTTCTTCTTGTCCCTAATTCTACTAAAGCTACTCCCCTAGCTGCTGACCTCGGTAAGCCTAGTAGCTCTTTACAAAACCTTCTGTAGTTTTGGTCCACCGTTTTAAGTTCAGAGGTGCATCTGCAAAAACTCACCTCTACAGAGTTTAATTCCTTCAGAAGCGATACATTCTAGTACCAAAAGCTTCCTAATGAAAACATCCATTCAGACCCATCATTTCCCAAATTAAATGGCTATATCCCAACCTCTCTCACAAATTCTATTCCTGTCTTCCCTACAACTTCAATCAACTTATCCGAGGTCTGGGGGGATATGGTATTGACCCTGGGGAGACCTACAAGCGTCCTAGACTCACCTCAAGCCCAACATAGCCTCAATGGTCTCCTGTAATTAAAAGCATCCTATACTTTTTTCCTACAACTTGTGACACTTCATTAAAAACCCACCTTCTACCCACCGTATATTATAAATCCTTAAACACGCCAGTAAGGGACAGAGTTCCGGAAGAGCAAAAGGTCGCAGGCTCTTCTCCTCGGAAAAGAATGACTCTTCAACGACACCTCTGTGTGTGTCAGAAGAAATAGGTGACAGAAATAATATTAAACTTGGATCCAGAAGCGTAAAATTAATGCAAAATCAATTAAAACATGATGGGCGATTTGGATATATGTTATGAGAAATGAACAGAACTAGGACGACCTTGTTGGCTAACGGAAAGAGAAGGACCACGTCAGGCATGAATTTTGTGCTTTTTTGTTTAAAAATCTATTAAAATATCTTCGGTAAATCAAGAAGGAAACGTGCTTCTTGTTTGGGAATACCAGAATCAACATCTTAACAGTCTTTGGGAATTGCTACACAGGCTATGATCCGTCTTCCGTAGTCTCCAAGAAACTCTGATCTGACAACAGATTCTGGAGGTAGTTCAAGGAAATACAACAAATGAAGATCTGAAAAATGCGTGCGTACGGTCCCAAGAATGTTGCTCAAAATAAACAAGAGAAAGTGATGGCTCATTCAGCTACTTATGTATAGACAAGGGAGCAACATGACTATTTTATATTTCTAAATTGTTTATGGACTTATATATCACATTCATTTGATTTAATTTAGGTATATATGGAATTTAGAAAGCTCTATATGCAATTTACTTGCTATAAAAATTAACATGTATTTTAATTATGCATCAGAAGCTTAAATGTCCTCCCTTAGGGGAATATGACAACTCTGTAAAAGTATCCGCTTGTCCATCTAACAACCTGCTTTTGTTTTCCGCCGCAGTAATGAGCCCTCTAGAGGCAACAAACATTACTATAGCAACAGAGTGCAACACTACTGTGGTCTTGCTAAATGAACATAAAGCAACGAAAATGAAGAGGGACACCAAATGAAGCACAGTTAATCACGAGCCTAGGTTCCATAGAGCTTAGAATTACCCGACATTCATCTTTGAGGATAAGGGAAAACAATAGAAAACTTTATTGGATAACTCACCCTGACCGAGATTCGAACTGGGGCATCTTGAATGTCAGGCAGACACGCTACCAACATGTTAAATAGGCCAGTAAAATGCAACAATGTCATAATTAATGTAACAGCAGTTTGTATTATTCCTTATTGCCCATAGATGAATTATTTCGGTCAATAATAAGAGAGCACAAGCAAAAAATGAACTACAAACTACTTACGAAATATAACAAATAACGTTAACTGATTTTGTCGTGCACGGCCCTCTAAAAGTTTCTAAATAGCATGTCTTAAATATGTATGTCTTTGTCACTATACAAAATCAAATTTTATCTTCTACAGTTGAAAGACGCTAAGCAAAGAAATTTTAATACAATAATTACAAAATAGATACGTTTAGATTTACTTTTGGCAACTGATTTTTAATAATTAGTTATGATAATGAGAATATTAGTCCAACTGTACAATTAAAACATAAAATTGTTATTCCAAGTTGTCATTTCACCTTTTTCATGTGAAGTTTCACCAAGTCGTTTGATACTGTATCGATAGATCGATCTAAGTGGTTATGTGCAGATACACATTTCAATGGGAATTTTTACATTAAAAGCGGTGAAGGAATTTGTGTTGACAGCACTGTCCGGAAGTACTAGGTTATTATCCGGAAACATCAAAGTAATAGTAAGCCATTGTTAATCAGCACCTACTAAATAGGGAAATTGATCATAAAATCAGCCAACTATTTCCAGCGTGACGGCCCAGTTTACTTGACTACCCACAAAAGGTGCTAAACGCTAAAAATATAAATACAAAATGCAGTCTGGACTGGACTACGTTGCGGATATCCAGTCTTGTTCCATTGTACCTATACCCTCAAGTGGGGCAACCCGGGAGGAAGGATGAGGAGAGAGGTGATAGAGGGCTGACGCCCCATGGAGCCACGACAGGACAGAGGGCAGGGTCAGTTGGAAACTCCTCGTCAGGATAATACATCCGGCATCCGATCCTACTGTGGTCCGGAAACGGCCCCACCAGGTCGTTGCGGAGACCGTTCTATCGGAGGACTTTTAGCAATCCTGCCATGCACCGCCCAGACACCCGTCGACACTTCTACCCTGAAAGAGACCATTATATGAGAGATGATGTGAAATGATAATGAAGAGACAGGAAATCACCTACTCAGCATTCGCATGGCAACCAGGGAAGTCCACTAAAAACACATAGGTCAGGTAGATAAACGACGAGGATTGAAGCCGGGCCTCCGGAATGCAGTCCACAAACGAAACCGCCTGTCATCTCACCGGGAAATGTAGACTTTTAGAATAAGAAAACTATATTTGATATAAATTTTATGCTTTAAAGGGATCGAAATCAAACCTCCCTAATCGAGGCACTGAACCATCCCAACTTGAACAAATACTCGTGCATACATTTACGGGGGTTGTTCAATAAAGAATGTACACAATTTTTTTGACAACGTACCCTTACTCATCCTCATAATTTTGTTGGTCCTCAAAATTGTCTCCCCTGAATGCGATACACTTGTCTCAGCGTTTCTGTCAGTCTTCAAACACATGCTAGAAACCATTTTTGAGAGATCCTTCAAAATCACCTCCGCAGCCTTCACCACTGCTTCTGATGATGGATAATGCCTCCCACGAAGGTGTTTCTTCAAGTTGGAGAATAGAAAAAGTCAGGTGGGGCTAAATCCGGACTATAGGGAGGGTGAGGGATGCATTTCACTTTGATTTTTGCAAGATATTTAGCAACCACATTGGCAATATGCGGCCGCGCATTATCGTGGTGAAGCATCCAGCCTGCTTCACGAAAATGTGGCCTATTGTGCTTGAAATGGTCTTGCAATATTTTCAGGACATCCCTGTAGTATTGTCTAGTTACTGATGTGTGTGCAGGTACAACATGCTGATAAACCATTCCATGAATATCAAAGAATGAGATGACCATAACTTTCCCAGCAGAAGCAACCACTTTTGCTGTTTTGGGGGGGTGGTGATGAAGGAGATTTCCACACTGAGCTTTGCTGTTTGCTCTCAGTATCAAAATGATGTAGCCAAGTTTCATCAGCATTGATTACGCTTGAAAGAAACTCTGCATCTTCCTCTAACATCAATTTTAACTGCATCCAGACCTGCATGCGAATGTCGTTTTGTTCGGGAATCAACAGTCTTGGAACCCATCGCGCACAAACACGTCTCATTTCTAATGTTTCATTCACCAACGTGTGGGTGGCACCCAATGAAATGTTCAATATTTCAGAAAGTGATCTTAAGGTAATTCGTCGATCCTCTCTCACAATGGCAGCAGCAGTGTTAAATTTTTCTTCCGTAAGAGCAGTAACTGGAGCACCGGGCCCTGCTTCCTTTGAAATTGATTGTCTCCCCTCTTTAAACATTTTAAACCACCTTCGAGTTGTGCTGTAGGAAAGAACAGACTCTCCATAGGCCTCCTGTAACATTGTATAGGCCTCAACTGAAAATTTGTTGAGACGAAAGTAGAATTTCAAAGCCGTATATTGTTCCTCGCGTGTTACCTCCATTGCAGCGGTAGGTGATACAAAACTTATCTGAGCTTGCCTGGTTCTCACAGTCGGGAACCAGGAGTGCCAACAATGAAAATATTACGGCGTGTTTGTTTCACATTAAGCTAACAGAACATAATAAGATTGAATTTTAGTGCGAAAAATTTAGACCGTAAAAAATTATGATAATTTTTTATTGAACAGCTCTGGTAAAAATCCTTAACCAAATTCAACGATTCTTCCAAAGATAGTAAGCAGAAAGCGAAAACGTGATAAGGTTAAATAAAGCATATAAAGAAGGAAGATAAGGAAGGAGGAATAGAGGACGATGTTGTGTTTTTTCTTGTCCTGTTGAAGGGGAATGTAGAGGGATTTAGCGTTCCGTGTTAAATCACGGGACAGATTTCTGTGGCAAGCCGCCTGGATTTACTGCAGCCCGCAACACAACACCTCACCCCCTTACGGCTCTCTCCCTCTTTTTATTACCAACATGTTCCTCTTTAATCATTATTTATTTTCCGTGATGCTACTGTATATTTAATTCTAAGTAAACGTTTTGACGAATTTGGAACAGAGAACTCCTTGGAACAAGCTTGTCATTGCCTCGTCCGGTTAACTTTGTAATTTTCTTAAAAGTAAATCAAGTTATTAACCTCAAATTATTACGTCTATTTTGAACTTTTAGCATGAATACACTTCTCATTTTTTGAACTGGTTGCTGTTGGTACAACTGTTTAATAAATATAAAATAATATTTAATGAAATGCCCTTCAACGTTAAGTCATATCGGACGATGAATGAAATGATGTTCAAATGAGTACATGGTACATAGAGCTTAGATTTACCAGACATTCATCTTTCAGGATAAGAGAAAACCTCCAACGTTAAGTCATATCGGACGATGAGTGAAATGATGTTCAAATGAGTACAGGGTACATAGAGCTTACAGTTACCAGACATTCATCTTTCAGGATAAGAGAAAACCTCCAACGTTAAGTCATATCGGACGATGAATGAAATGATGTTCAAATGAGTACAGGGTTCATAGAGCTTAGAGTTACCAGACATTCATCTTTCAGGATAAGAGAAAACCTTCAACGTTAAGTCATATCGGACGATGAATGAAATAATGTTCAAATGAGTACAGGGTACATAGAGCTTAGATTTACCAGACATTCATCTTTCAGGATAAGAGAAAACCTCCAACGTTAATCATATCGGACGATGAATGAAATGATGTTCAAATGAGTACAGGGTACATAGAGCTTAGAGTTACCAGACATTCATCTTTCAGGATAACAGAAAACCTCCAACGTTAAGTCATATCGGGCGAGGAATGAAATGATGTTCAAATGAGTACAGGATACATAGAGCTGGGAGTTACCGGACATTCATCTTTCTTTAAAGGGAAAACCTCCAACGTTAAGTCATATCGGACGATGAATGAAATGATGTTCGAATGAGTACAGGGCCTACAGAGCTTAGAGTTACCTGACAATATTTCAGGATAAAGGAAAACCTTATCCAGGTAACTCATCCTAATCGAGTTTCAGACTTGGCACCTTTTGAATTTGAGGCAGGAGCGCTACTATGGTGCTACTAAGTCGACATAACTACCATACAAAATGTTTTTCTATATATTTTGCCACTGAACTGTTATTATTAGTACTCTTTGCTTCAAATTAGCATCAAATTTAATTCAGATTTTGTTTACTACTCTTGTATACTGTACAAAATTTTAACGGGAGTAATTTTTAACTTAAACCCATAAGGCACATCGGTACATACACTAAAAATACGAGAAAGTAAGAAATATTTTCAAGGGCTATATTAGCCCACGTTTTCAGTTCTGATTTGCATATTCAGGATTCATAATTCTTTTATCATCCGAGATGATGAATTTAATGAATGAGAGGTGGTCATAATTAGGGTGCAGTACTGGAGGGTGGGTGAATCCAATCTCGGCAACCTGGAAACGAGTGTTTAGTAACATGGTCGACGGCAGTATTAAGTGACAGTGAGGAGGATATGAAATAAGGGTGAAATAATAAAGGTGATAGTGGAGCAGTTGGTGGAATGAATGGGGGGAAACACGGAATACCTTGGGAAAACAGATCCAGACCACACTTCGCCAGTGAAAAACCCACATGGGTCCTCTGAGATAGAACTTCGGGAAACTCGAGGGTCTAACCACTTGGCCTGTTTCAGTTACATTCGTTTCAGTAATGAAAGAGACAGCACTGCAAGTATATCTAATCCAAATTTGGTTACCATCATTTAATAGTTATCCTGTAAACAGAGTTTAAGTTAATGTCACATGTTACTTAATGATTTGCCATAACCTTAAAAATATATCGCTACAGTAAATAATGCTGTTTTTAACGATGTATGAAAATAAAGCCTATTATGTTATCCGGCTTCATTTTCATTTAATGGTTTCTTCTTCATATTTGCCAACTACAATAATTCTATAGGTTACTAGATAAAAACAAACGGCTGTCTGTTTTACGATATTCATTCGTCTACTCATTCCGTACATCCATTGAGACAGAAAAAAGGGAAGTAGGTTATAAACAAATGCCGGTTATTCCTGTTATGAAGCCATATCCCTCTTCATTCAAATGTCCCACTAAATAACAATGGCGAATCATCCATTAACAACCGACAGTCTGGTTCACACAGGGCTGGACCCTTTTAAAACCAGGATAGTTTTGAAACAGATTTTTCATCCTATGTCATTCTTGTTCAACGTGACGGGTTACAATTGAAAGCTTTTAGAAACGCATGGTGTACGCAAACACTATGCAATTTCGAAGTAGTGCTCTTCAATTTTCAACATTGCACGCGGACGCTAATATCCTTAATGAAAGCTATTGGTTGTATGTCGACTTTGAATTTTATTTTCAGGTAATCATATAAAAAGCTTTATATCGTTCCGGAGTTAAGAATTTAAACATATTTAACTACTAGTTTACGAAATAAAACAGAAGTTAAATTAACAACTGAATACTTCTTTTATAGATAAAAATTTAGTTTCAAATGTAAATACGAAGGTGCATTCAAGTTATAGCACCTATTTCACATCGTGTGACAACAAACAAAGACAGTTAAGTGAGGCATGTAGTGATGGTACCATGTATGTGTCTAATGTACGTTCCTGGGTGTGACAGTTCAATGAAGACAGAACATCGTGTGACCACAAACCAAGACAGTTAAGTGAGGCATGTGGTGATGGTAGCATGGATGTGTCTACTGTACGTTCCTGGGTGCGACAGTTCAATGAAGACAGAGCATCGTGTGACAACAAACCAAGACAGTTAAGTGAGGCATGTGGTGATGGTACCATGGATGTGTCTAATGTACGTTCCTGCGTGCGACAGTTCAATGAAGAGAGAACATCGTATGACAACAAACCAAGACAGTTAAGTAAGGCATGTGGTGATGGTACCATGGATGTGTCTAATGTACGTTCCTGGGTGCGACAGTTCAATGAAGACAGAGCATCGTGTGACAACAAACCAAGACAGTTAAGTGAGGCATGTGGTGATGGTACAATGGATGTGTCTAATGTACGTTCCTGGGTGTGACAGTTCAATGAAGACAGAACATCGTGTGACAACAAACCAAGACAGTTAAGTGAGGCATGTGGTAATGGTACCATGGATGTGTCTAATGTACGTTCCTGGGTGCGACAGTTCAATAAAGACAGAGCATCGTGTGACAACAAACCAAGACAGTTAAGTGAGGCATGTGGAGATGGTAGCATGGATGTGTCTAATGTACGTTCCTGGGTGTGACAGTTCAATGAAGACAGAACATCGTGTGACTGCAAACCAAGACAGTTAAGTGAGGTATGCGGTGATGGTACCATGGATGTGTCTAATGTACGTTCCTGGATGTGATAGTTCAATGAAGACAGAACATCATGTGACAGCAAACCAAGACAGTTAAGTGAGGTATGCGGTGATGGTACCATGGATGTGTCTAATGTACGTTCCTGGGTGTGATAGTTCAATGAAGACAGAACACCGTGTGACAGCAAACCAAGACAGTTAAGTGAGGTATGCGGTGATGGTACCATGGATGTGTCTAATGTACGTTCCTGGGTGCGACAGTTCAATGAAGACAGAACATCGTGTGACAGCAAACCAAGATAGTTAACTGAGGTATGCGGTGATGGTACCATGGATGTGTGTAATGTACGTTCCTGGGTGTGATAGTTCAATGAAGACCGAACATCGTGTGACAACAAACCAAGACTGTTAAGCGAGGCATGTGGTGATGGTACCATGGATGTGTCTAATGTACGTTCCTGGGTGCGACAGTTCAATGAAGACAGAACATCGTGAGACAACAAACCAAGACAGTTAAGTGAGGCATGTAGTGATGGTACCATGTATATGTCTAATGTACGTTCCTGGGTGTGACAGTTCAATGAAGACAGAACATCGTGTGACCACAAACCAAGACAGTTAAGTGAGGCATGTGGTGATGGTAGCATGGATGTGTCTACTGTACGTTCCTGGGTGCGACAGTTCAATGAAGACAGAGCATCGTGTGACAACAAACCAAGACAGTTAAGTGAGGCATGTGGTGATGGTACCATGGATGTGTCTAATGTACGTTCCTGGGTGCGACAGTTCAATGAAGACAGAGCATCGTGTGACAACAAACCAAGACAGTTAAGTGAGGCATGTGGTGATGGTACCATGGATGTGTCTAATGTACGTTCCTGCGTGCGACAGTTCAATGAAGAGAGAACATCGTATGACAACAAACCAAGACAGTTAAGTAAGGCATGTTGTGATGGTACCATGGATGTGTCTAATGTACGTTCCTGGGTGCGACAGTTCAATGAAGACAGAGCATCGTGTGACAACAAACCAAGACAGTTAAGTGAGGCATGTTGTGATGGTACCATGGATGTGTCTAATGTACGTTCCTGGGTGCGACAGTTCAATGAAGACAGAGCATCGTGTGACAACAAACCAAGACAGTTAAGTGAGGCATGTGGAGATGGTACAATGGATGTGTCTAATGTACGTTCCTGGGTGCGACAGTTCAATGAAGACAGAGTATCGTATGACAACAAACCAAGACAGTTAAGTGAGGCATGTGGAGATGGTACAATGGATGTGTCTAATGTACGTTCCTGGGTGTGACAGTTCAATGAAGACAGAACATCGTGTGACAACAAACCAAGACAGTTAAGTGAGGCATGTGGTGATGGTAGCATGGATGTGTCTAATGTACGTTCCTGGGTGTGATAGTTCAATGAAGACAGAACATCGTGTGACTGCAAACCAAGACAGTTAAGTGAGGTATGCGGTGATGGTACCATGGATGTGTCTAATGTACGTTCCTGGGTGTGATAGTTCAATGAAGACAGAACACCGTGTGACAGCAAACCAAGACAGTTAAGTGAGGTATGCGGTGATGGTACCATGGATGTGTCTAATGTACGTTCCTGGGTGTGATAGTTCAATGAAGACCGAACATCGTGTGACAACAAACCAAGACTGTTAAGCGAGGCATGTGGTGATGGTACCATGGATGTGTCTAATGTACGTTCCTGGGTGCGACAGTTCAATGAAGACAGAACATCGTGAGACAACAAACCAAGACAGTTAAGTGAGGCATGTAGTGATGGTACCATGTATATGTCTAATGTACGTTCCTGGGTGTGACAGTTCAATGAAGACAGAACATCGTGTGACCACAAACCAAGACAGTTAAGTGAGGCATGTGGTGATGGTAGCATGGATGTGTCTACTGTACGTTCCTGGGTGCGACAGTTCAATGAAGACAGAGCATCGTGTGACAACAAACCAAGACAGTTAAGTGAGGCATGTGGTGATGGTACCATGGATGTGTCTAATGTACGTTCCTGCGTGCGACAGTTCAATGAAGAGGGAACATCGTATGAAACAAACCAAGACAGTTAAGTAAGGCATGTGGTGATGGTACCATGGATGTGTTTAATGTACGTTCCTGGGTGTGACAGTTCAATGAAGATAGAACATCGTGCGACAACAAACCAAGACAGTTAAGTGAGGTATGTGGTGATGGTACCATGGATGTGTCTAATGTACGTTCCTGGGTGCGACAGTTCAATGAAGACAGAACATCGTGCGACAACAAACCAAGACAGTTAAGTGAGGTATGTGGTGATGGTACCATGTATGTGTCTAATGTACGTTCCTGGGTGTGACAGTTCAATGAAGACAGAACATCGTGTGACAACAAACCAAGACAGTTAAGTAAGGCATGTGGTGATGGTACCATAGATGTGTCTAATGTATGCTGCTGGGTGCGACAGTTCAATGAAGATAGAACATCGTGTGACAACAAACCAAGACAGTTAAGTAAGGCATGTGGTGATGGTACCATGGATGTGTCTAATGTACGTTCCTGGGTGTGACAGTTCAATGAAGACAGAACATCGTGTAACAACAAACCAAGACAGTTAAGTGAGGCATGTGGTGACGGTACCATGGATGTGTCTAATGTACGTTCCTGGGTGTGACAGTTCAATGAAGACAGAACATCGTGTGACCACAAACCAAGACAGTTAAGTGAGGCATGTGGTGATGGTACCATGGCTGTGTCTAATGTATGTTCCTGTGTGTGACAGTTAAATGAAGACAGAACATCGTGTGACAACAAACCAAGACAGTTAAGTGAGGTATGTAGTGATGGTACCATGGATGTGTCTAATGTACGTTCCTGGGTGTGACAGTTCAATGAAGACAGAACATCGTGTGACAACAAACCAAGACAGTTAAGTGAGGTATGTAGTGATGGTACCATGGATGTGTCTAATGTACGTTCCTGGGTGTGACAGTTCAATGAAGACAGAACATCGTGTGACAACAAACCAAGAGAGTTAAGTGAGGCATGTGGTGATGGTACTATGGATGTGTCTAATGTACGTTCCTGGGGGTGACAGTTCAAAGAAGACAGAACATCGTGTGACAACAAACCAAGACAACTAAGTGAGGCATTTGGTGATGGTACCATGGATGTGTCTAATGTACGTTCCTGGGTGCGACAGTTCAATGAAGACAGAGCATCGTGTGACAACAAACCAAGACAGTTAAGTGAGGCATGTGGTGATGGTACTATGGATGTGTCTAATATACGTTCCTGGGTGTGACAGTTGAATGAAGACTGAACATCGTGTGACAACAAACCAAGACAGTTAAGTGAGGCATGTAGTGATGGTACCATGGATGTGTCTAATGTACGTTCCTGGGTGTGACAGTTCAATGAAGACAGAATATCGTGTGACAACAAACCAAGACAGTTAAGTGAGGTATGTGGTGATGGTACCATGGATGTGTCTAATGTACGTTACTGGGTGTGACAGTTCAATGAAGACAGAACATCGTGTGACAACAAACCAAGACAGTTAAGTGAGGCATGTAGTGATGGTACCATGGATGTGTCTAAATGTACGTTCCTGGGTGTGACAGTTCAATGAAGACAGAACATCGTGTGACAGCAAACCAAGACAGTTATGTGAGGCATGTGGTGATGGTAACATGGATGTTTCTAATGTACGTTCCTGGGTGTGACAGTTCAATGAAGACAGAACATCGTGTGACAACAAACCAAGACAGTTAAGTGAGGTATGTAGTGATGGTACCATGGATGTGTCTAATGTACGTTCCTGGGTGTGAAAGTTCAATGAAGACAGAACATCGTGTGACAACAAACCAAGAGAGTTAAGTGAGGCATGCGGTGATGGTAACATGGATGTTTCTTATGTACGTTCCTGGGTGCGACAGTTCAATGAAGACAGAACATCGTGTGACTGCAAACCAAGACAGTTAAGTGAGGTATGCGGTGATGGTACCATGGATGTGTCTAATGTACGTTCCTGGATGTGATAGTTCAATGAAGACAGAACATCATGTGACAGCAAACAAAGACAGTTAAGTGAGGTATGCGGTGATGGTACCATGGATGTGTCTAATGTACGTTCCTGGGTGTGATAGTTCAATGAAGACAGAACACCGTGTGACAGCAAACCAAGACAGTTAAGTGATGTATGCGGTGATGGTACCATGGATGTGTCTAATGTACGTTCCTGGGTGCGACAGTTCAATGAAGACAGAACATCGTGTGACAGCAAACCAAGATAGTTAACTGAGGTATGTGGTGATGGTACCATGTATGTGTCTAATGTACGTTCCTGGGTGTGACAGTTCAATGAAGACAGAACATCGTGTGACAACAAACCAAGACAGTTAAGTAAGGCATGTGGTGATGGTACCATAGATGTGTCTAATGTATGCTGCTGGGTGCGACAGTTCAATGAAGATAGAACATCGTGTGACAACAAACCAAGAGAGTTAAGTAAGGCATGTGGTGATGGTACCATGGATGTGTCTAATGTACGTTCCTGGGTGTGACAGTTCAATGAAGACAGAACATCGTGTAACAACAAACCAAGACAGTTAAGTGAGGCATGTGGTGACGGTACCATGGATGTGTCTAATGTACGTTCCTGGGTGTGACAGTTCAATGAAGACAGAACATCGTGTGACCACAAACCAAGACAGTTAAGTGAGGCATGTGGTGATGGTACCATGGCTGTGTCTAATGTATGTTCCTGTGTCTGACAGTTAAATGAAGACAGAACATCGTGTGACAACAAACCAAGACAGTTAAGTGAGGTATGTAGTGATGGTACCATGGATGTGTCTAATGTACGTTCCTGGGTGTGACAGTTCAATGAAGACAGAACATCGTGTGACAACAAACCAAGACAGTTAAGTGAGGTATGTAGTGATGGTACCATGGATGTGTCTAATGTACGTTCCTGGGTGCGACAGTTCAATGAAGACAGAGCATCGTGTGACAACAAACCAAGACAGTTAAGTGAGGCATGTGGTGATGGTACTATGGATGTGTCTAATATACGTTCCTGGGTGTGACAGTTGAATGAAGACTGAACATCGTGTGACAACAAACCAAGACAGTTAAGTGAGGCATGTAGTGATGGTACCATGGATGTGTCTAATGTACGTTCCTGGGTGTGACAGTTCAATGAAGACAGAATATCGTGTGACAACAAACCAAGACAGTTAAGTGAGGTATGTGGTGATGGTACCATGGATGTGTCTAATGTACGTTACTGGGTGTGACAGTTCAATGAAGACAGAACATCGTGTGACAACAAACCAAGACAGTTAAGTGAGGCATGTAGTGATGGTACCATGGATGTGTCTAAATGTACGTTCCTGGGTGTGACAGTTCAATGAAGACAGAACATCGTGTGACAGCAAACCAAGACAGTTATGTGAGGCATGCGGTGATGGTAACATGGATGTTTCTAATGTACGTTCCTGGGTGTGACAGTTCAATGAAGACAGAACATCGTGTGACAACAAACCAAGACAGTTAAGTGAGGTATGTAGTGATGGTACCATGGATGTGTCTAATGTACGTTCCTGGGTGTGACAGTTCAATGAAGACAGAACATCGTGTGACAACAAACCAAGAGAGTTAAGTGAGGCATGTGGTGATGGAAACATGGATGTTTCTTATGTACGTTCCTGGGTGCGACAGTTCAATGAAGACAGAACATCGTGTAACAACAAACCAAGTCAGTTAAGTGAGGTATGTAGTGATGGTACCATGGCTGTGTCTAATGTACGTTCCTGGGTGTGACAGTTCAATGAAGACAGAACATCGTGTGACAACAAACCAAGACAGTTAAGTGAGGTATGTAGTGATGGTACCATGGATGTGTCTAATGTACGTTCCTGGGTGTGATAGTTCAATGAAGACGGAACATCGTGTGACAACGAACCAAGACAGTTAACTGAGGCATGTAGTGATGGTACCATGAATGTGTCTAATGTACGTTCCTGGGTGTGACAGTTCAATGAAGACAGAACATCGTGTGACAGCAAACCAAGACAGTTATGTGAGGCATGTTGTGATGGATCCATGGATGTGTCTAATGTACGTTCCTCGATGTGACAGTTCAGTGAAGACAGATCATTTTGTGGCAACAAACCAAGACAGTTGAGTGATGCATGTGGTGATGGTACCATGGATGTGTCTAATGTACGTTCCTGGGCGTGACAGTTCAATGAAGACAGAACATCGTGTGACAACAAACCAAGACTGTTAGGTGAGGTATGTAGTGATGGTACCATGGATGTGTCTAATGTACGTTCCTGGGTGTGACAGTTCAATGAAGACAGAACATCGTGTGACAACAAACCAAGACATTTAAGTGAGGCATGTGGTGATGGTAGCATGGATGTGTCTAATGTACGTTCCTGGGTGTGATAGTTCAATGAAGACAGAACATCGTGTGACTGCAAACCAAGACAGTTAAGTGAGGTATGCGGTGATGGTACCATGGATGTGTCTAATGTACGTTCCTGGGTGCGACAGTTCAATGAAGACAGAACATCGTGTGACAATAAACCAAGACATTTAAGTGAGGCATGTGGTGATGGTACCATGGATATGTCTAATATACGTTCCTGGGTGTGACAGTTCAATGAAGACAGAACATCGTGTGACCACAAACCAAGACAGTTAAGTGAGGCATGTGGTGATGGTAGCATGGATGTGTCTACTGTACGTTCCTGGGTGCGACAGTTCAATGAAGACAGAGCATCGTGTGACAACAAACCAAGACAGTTAAGTGAGGCATGTGGTGATGGTACCATGGATGTGTCTAATGTACGTTCCTGCGTGCGACAGTTCAATGAAGAGAGAACATCGTATGAAACAAACCAAGACAGTTAAGTAAGGCATGTGGTGATGGTACCATGGATGTGTCTAATGTACGTTCCTGGGTGCGACAGTTCAATGAAGACAGAGCATCGTGTGACAACAAACCAAGACAGTTAAGTGAGGCATGTGGTGATGGTACCATGGATGTGTCTAATGTACGTTCCTGCGTGCGACAGTTCAATGAAGAGAGAACATCGTATGACAACAAACCAAGACAGTTAAGTAAGGCATGTGGTGATGGTACCATGGATGTGTCTAATGTACGTTCCTGCGTGCGACAGTTCAATGAAGACAGAGCATCGTGTGACAACAAACCAAGACAGTTAAGTGAGGCATGTGGAGATGGTACAATGGATGTGTCTAATGTACGTTCCTGGGTGTGACAGTTCAATGAAGACAGAACATCGTGTGACAACAAACCAAGACAGTTAAGTGAGGCATGTGGTAATGGTACCATGGATGTGTCTAATGTACGTTCCTGGGTGTGATAGTTCAATGAAGACAGAACATCGTGTGACTGCAAACCAAGACAGTTAAGTGAGGTATGCGGTGATGGTACCATGGATGTGTCTAATGTACGTTCCTGGGTGTGATAGTTCAATGAAGACAGAACACCGTGTGACAGCAAACCAAGACAGTTAAGTGAGGTATGCGGTGATGGTACCATGGATGTGTCTAATGTACGTTCCTGGGTGCGACAGTTCAATGAAGACAGAACATCGTGTGACAGCAAACCAAGATAGTTAACTGAGGTATGCGGTGATGGTACCATGGATGTGTCTAATGTACGTTCCTGGGTGTGATAGTTCAATGAAGACCGAACATCGTGTGACAACAAACCAAGACTGTTAAGCGAGGCATGTGGTGATGGTACCATGGATGTGTCTAATGTACGTTCCTGGGTGCGACAGTTCAATGAAGACAGAACATCGTGAGACAACAAACCAAGACAGTTAAGTGAGGCATGTAGTGATGGTACCATGTATATGTCTAATGTACGTTCCTGGGTGTGACAGTTCAATGAAGACAGAACATCGTGTGACCACAAACCAAGACAGTTAAGTGAGGCATGTGGTGATGGTAGCATGGATGTGTCTACTGTACGTTCCTGGGTGCGACAGTTCAATGAAGACAGAGCATCGTGTGACAACAAACCAAGACAGTTAAGTGAGGCATGTGTTGATGGTACCATGGATGTGTCTAATGTACGTTCCTGCGTGCGACAGTTCAATGAAGAGAGAACATCGTATGAAACAAACCAAGACAGTTAAGTAAGGCATGTGGTGATGGTACCATGGATGTGTTTAATGTACGTTCCTGGGTGTGACAGTTCAATGAAAATAGAACATCGTGCGACAACAAACCAAGACAGTTAAGTGAGGTATGTGGTGATGGTACCATGGATGTGTCTAATGTACGTTCCTGGGTGCGACAGTTCAATGAAGACAGAACATCGTGCGACAACAAACCAAGACAGTTAAGTGAGGTATGTGGTGATGGTACCATGTATGTGTCTAATGTACGTTCCTGGGTGTGACAGTTCAATGAAGACAGAACATCGTGTGACAACAAACCAAGACAGTTAAGTAAGGCATGTGGTGATGGTACCATAGATGTGTCTAAGGTATGCTGCTGGGTGCGACAGTTCAATGAAGATAGAACATCGTGTGACAACAAACCAAGACAGTTAAGTAAGGCATGTGGTGATGGTACCATGGATGTGTCTAATGTACGTTCCTGGGTGTGACAGTTCAATGAAGACAGAACATCGTGTAACAACAAACCAAGACAGTTAAGTGAGGCATGTGGTGACGGTACCATGGATGTGTCTAATGTACGTTCCTGGGTGTGACAGTTCAATGAAGACAGAACATCGTGTGACCACAAACCAAGACAGTTAAGTGAGGCATGTGGTGATGGTACCATGGCTGTGTCTAATGTATGTTCCTGTGTGCGACAGTTCAATGAAGACAGAACATCGTGTGACAACAAACCAAGAGAGTTAAGTGAGGCATGTGGTGATGGTACTATGGATGTGTCTAATGTACGTTCCTGGGTGTGACAGTTCAAAGAAGACAGAACATCGTGTGACAACAAACCAAGACAACTAAGTGAGGCATTTGGTGATGGTACCATGGATGTGTCTAATGTACGTTCCTGGGTGCGACAGTTCAATGAAGACAGAGCATCGTGTGACAACAAACCAAGACAGTTAAGTGAGGCGTGTGGTGATGGTACTATGGATGTGTCTAATATACGTTCCTGGGTGTGACAGTTGAATGAAGACTGAACATCGTGTGACAACAAACCAAGACAGTTAAGTGAGGCATGTAGTGATGGTACCATGGATGTGTCTAATGTACGTTCCTGGGTGTGACAGTTCAATGAAGACAGAATATCGTGTGACAACAAACCAAGACAGTTAAGTGAGGTATGTGGTGATGGTACCATGGATGTGTCTAATGTACGTTACTGGGTGTGACAGTTAAATGAAGACAGAACATCGTGTGACAACAAACCAAGACAGTTAAGTGAGGCATGTAGTGATGGTACCATGGATGTGTCTAAATGTACGTTCCTGGGTGTGACAGTTCAATGAAGACAGAACATCGTGTGACAGCAAACCAAGACAGTTATGTGAGGCATGTGGTGATGGTAACATGGATGTTTCTAATGTACGTTCCTGGGTGTGACAGTTCAATGAAGACAGAACATCGTGTGACAACAAACCAAGACAGTTAAGTGAGGTATGTAGTGATGGTACCATGGATGTGTCTAATGTACGTTCCTGGGTGTGACAGTTCAATGAAGACAGAACATCGTGTGACAACAAACCAAGAGAGTTAAGTGAGGCATGTGGTGATGGTAACATGGATGTTTCTTATGTACGTTCCTGGGTGCGAAAGTTCAATGAAGACAGAACATCGTGTGACTGCAAACCAAGACAGTTAAGTGAGGTATGCGGTGATGGTACCATGGATGTGTCTAATGTACGTTCCTGGATGTGATAGTTCAATGAAGACAGAACATCATGTGACAGCAAACCAAGACAGTTAAGTGAGGTATGCGGTGATGGTACCATGGATGTGTCTAATGTACGTTCCTGGGTGTGATAGTTCAATGAAGACAGAACACCGTGTGACAGCAAACCAAGACAGTTAAGTGAGGTATGCGGTGATGGTACCATGGATGTGTCTAATGTACGTTCCTGGGTGCGACAGTTCAATGAAGACAGAACATCGTGTGACAGCAAACCAAGATAGTTAACTGAGGTATGCGGTGATGGTACCATGGATGTGTGTAATGTTCGTTCCTGGGTGTGATAGTTCAATGAAGACCGAACATCGTGTGACAACAAACCAAGACTGTTAAGCGAGGCATGTGGTGATGGTACCATGGATGTGTCTAATGTACGTTCCTGGGTGCGACAGTTCAATGAAGACAGAACATCGTGAGACAACAAACCAAGACAGTTAAGTGAGGCATGTAGTGATGGTACCATGTATATGTCTAATGTACGTTCCTGGGTGTGACAGTTCAATGAAGACAGAACATCGTGTGACCACAAACCAAGACAGTTAAGTGAGGCATGTGGTGATGGTAGCATGGATGTGTCTACTGTACGTTCCTGGGTGCGACAGTTCAATGAAGACAGAGCATCGTGTGACAACAAACCAAGACAGTTAAGTGAGGCATGTGGTGATGGTACCATGGATGTGTCTAATGTACGTTCCTGCGTGCGACAGTTCAATGAAGAGAGAACATCGTATGAAACAAACCAAGACAGTTAAGTAAGGCATGTGGTGATGGTACCATGGATGTGTCTAATGTACGTTCCTGGGTGCGACAGTTCAATGAAGACAGAGCATCGTGTGACAACAAACCAAGACAGTTAAGTGAGGCATGTGGAGATGGTACCATGGATGTGTCTAATGTACGTTCCTGCGTGCGACAGTTCAATGAAGAGAGAACATCGTATGACAACAAACCAAGACAGTTAAGTAAGGCATGTGGTGATGGTACCATGGATGTGTCTAATGTACGTTCCTGGGTGCGACAGTTCAATGAAGACAGAACATCGTGTGACAATAAACCAAGACATTTAAGTGAGGCATGTGGTGATGGTACCATGGATAAATCCAATATACGTTCCTGGGTGTGACAGTTCAATGAAGACAGAACATCGTGTGACCACAAACCAAGGCAGTTAAGTGAGGCATGTGGTGATGGTAGCATGGATGTGTCTACTGTACGTTCCTGGGTGCGACAGTTCAATGAAGACAGAGCATCGTGTGACAACAAACCAAGACAGTTAAGTGAGGCATGTGGTGATGGTACCATGGATGTGTCTAATGTACGTTCCTGCGTGCGACAGTTCAATGAAGAGAGAACATCGTATGAAACAAACCAAGACAGTTAAGTAAGGCATGTGGTGATGGTACCATGGATGTGTCTAATGTACGTTCCTGGGTGCGACAGTTCAATTAAGACAGAGCATCGTGTGACAACAAACCAAGACAGTTAAGTGAGGCATGTGGTGATGGTACCATGGATGTGTCTAATGTACGTTCCTGCGTGCGACAGTTCAATGAAGAGAGAACATCGTATGACAACAAACCAAGACAGTTAAGTAAGGCATGTGGTGATGGTACCATGGATGTGTCTAATGTACGTTCCTGGGGGCGACAGTTCAATGAAGACAGAGCATCGTGTGACAACAAACCAAGACAGTTAAGTGAGGCATGTGGAGATGGTACAATGGATGTGTCTAATGTACGTTCCTGGGTGTGACAGTTCAATGAAGACAGAACATCGTGTGACAACAAACCAAGACAGTTAAGTGAGGCATGTGGTAATGGTACCATGGATGTGTCTAATGTACGTTCCTGGGTGTGATAGTTCAATAAAGACAGAACATCGTGTGACTGCAAACCAAGACAGTTAAGTGAGGTATGCGGTGATGGTACCATGGATGTGTCTAATGTACGTTCCTGGGTGTGATAGTTCAATGAAGACAGAACACCGTGTGACAGCAAACCAAGACAGTTAAGTGAGGTATGCGGTGATGGTACCATGGATGTGTCTAATGTACGTTCCTGGGTGCGACAGTTCAATGAAGACAGAACATCGTGTGACAGCAAACCAAGATAGTTAACTGAGGTATGCGGTGATGGTACCATGGATGTGTCTAATGTACGTTCCTGGGTGTGATAGTTCAATGAAGACCGAACATCGTGTGACAACAAACCAAGACTGTTAAGCGAGGCATGTGTTGATGGTACCATGGATGTGTCTAATGTACGTTCCTGGGTGCGACAGTTCAATGAAGACAGAACATCGTGAGACAACAAACCAAGACAGTTAAGTGAGGCATGTAGTGATGGTACCATGTATATGTCTAATGTACGTTCCTGGGTGTGACAGTTCAATGAAGACAGAACATCGTGTGACCACAAACCAAGACAGTTAAGTGAGGCATGTGGTGATGGTAGCATGGATGTGTCTACTGTACGTTCCTGGGTGCGACAGTTCAATGAAGACAGAGCATCGTGTGACAACAAACCAAGACAGTTAAGTGAGGCATGTGTTGATGGTACCATGGATGTGTCTAATGTACGTTCCTGCGTGCGACAGTTCAATGAAGAGAGAACATCGTATGAAACAAACCAAGACAGTTAAGTAAGGCATGTGGTGATGGTACCATGGATGTGTTTAATGTACGTTCCTGGGTGTGACAGTTCAATGAAGATAGAACATCGTGCGACAACAAACCAAGACAGTTAAGTGAGGTATGTGGTGATGGTACCATGGATGTGTCTAATGTACGTTCCTGGGTGCGACAGTTCAATGAAGACAGAACATCGTGCGACAACAAACCAAGACAGTTAAGTGAGGTATGTGGTGATGGTACCATGTATGTGTCTAATGTACGTTCCTGGGTGTGACAGTTCAATGAAGACGGAACATCGTGTGACAACAAACCAAGACAGTTAAGTAAGGCATGTGGTGATGGTACCATGGATGTGTCTAATGTATGCTGCTGGGTGCGACAGTTCAATGAAGATAGAACATCGTGTGACAACAAACCAAGACAGTTAAGTAAGGCATGTGGTGATGGTACCATGGATGTGTCTAATGTACGTTCCTGGGTGTGACAGTTCAATGAAGACAGAACATCGTGTAACAACAAACCAAGACAGTTAAGTGAGGCATGTGGTGACGGTACCATGGATGTGTCTAATGTACGTTCCTGGGTGTGACAGTTCAATGAAGACAGAACATCGTGTGACCACAAACCAAGACAGTTAAGTGAGGCATGTGGTGATGGTACCATGGCTGTGTCTAATGTATGTTCCTGCGTGCGACAGTTCAATGAAGAGAGAACATCGTATGACAACAAACCAAGACAGTTAAGTAAGGCATGTTGTGATGGTACCATGGATGTGTCTAATGTACGTTCCTGGGTGTGACAGTTCAATGAAGACAGAACATCGTGTGACAACAAACCAAGACAGTTAAGTGAGGTATGTAGTGATGGTACCATGGATGTGTCTAATGTACGTTCCTGGGTGTGACAGTTCAATGAAGACAGAACATCGTGTGACAACAAACCAAGAGAGTTAAGTGAGGCATGTGGTGATGGTACTATGGATGTGTCTAATGTACGTTCCTGGGTGTGACAGTTCAAAGAAGACAGAACATCGTGTGACAACAAACCAAGACAACTAAGTGAGGCATTTGGTGATGGTACCATGGATGTGTCTAATGTACGTTCCTGTGTGCGACAGTTCAATGAAGACAGAGCATAGTGTGACAACAAACCAAGACAGTTAAGTGAGGCATGTGGTGATGGTACTATGGATGTGTCTAATATACGTTCCTGGGTGTGACAGTTGAATGAAGACTGAACATCGTGTGACAACAAACCAAGACAGTTAAGTGAGGCATGTAGTGATGGTACCATGGATGTGTCTAATGTACGTTCCTGGGTGTGACAGTTCAATGAAGACAGAATATCGTGTGACAACAAACCAAGACAGTTAAGTGAGGTATGTGGTGATGGTACCATGGATGTGTCTAATGTACGTTACTGGGTGTGACAGTTAAATGAAGAAAGAACATCGTGTGACAACAAACCAAGACAGTTAAGTGAGGCATGTAGTGATGGTACCATGGATGTGTCTAAATGTACGTTCCTGGGTGTGACAGTTCAATGAAGACAGAACATCGTGTGACAGCAAACCAAGACAGTTATGTGAGGCATGTGGTGATGGTAACATGGATGTTTCTAATGTACGTTCCTGGGTGTGACAGTTCAATGAAGACAGAACATCGTGTGACAACAAACCAAGACAGTTAAGTGAGGTAGGTAGTGATGGTACCATGGATGTGTCTAATGTACGTTCCTGGGTGTGACAGTTCAATGAAGACAGAACATCGTGTGACAACAAACCAAGAGAGTTAAGTGAGGCATGTGGTGATGGTAACATGGATGTTTCTTATGTACGTTCCTGGGTGCGACAGTTCAATGAAGACAGAACATCGTGTGACTGCAAACCAAGACAGTTAAGTGAGGTATGCGGTGATGGTACCATGGATGTGTCTAATGTACGTTCCTGGATGTGATAGTTCAATGAAGACAGAACATCATGTGACAGCAAACCAAGACAGTTAAGTGAGGTATGCGGTGATGGTACCATGGATGTGTGTAATGTTCGTTCCTGGGTGTGATAGTTCAATGAAGACCGAACATCGTGTGACAACAAACCAAGACTGTTAAGCGAGGCATGTGGTGATGGTACCATGGATGTGTCTAATGTACGTTCCTGGGTGCGACAGTTCAATGAAGACAGAACATCGTGAGACAACAAACCAAGACAGTTAAGTGAGGCATGTAGTGATGGTACCATGTATATGTCTAATGTACGTTCCTGGGTGTGACAGTTCAATGAAGACAGAACATCGTGTGACCACAAACCAAGACAGTTAAGTGAGGCATGTGGTGATGGTAGCATGGATGTGTCTACTGTACGTTCCTGGGTGCGACAGTTCAATGAAGAGAGAGCATCGTGTGACAACAAACCAAGACAGTTAAGTGAGGCATGTGGTGATGGTACCATGGATGTGTCTAATGTACGTTCCTGCGTGCGACAGTTCAATGAAGAGAGAACATCGTATGAAACAAACCAAGACAGTTAAGTAAGGCATGTGGTGATGGTACCATGGATGTGTCTAATGTACGTTCCTGGGTGCGACAGTTCAATGAAGACAGAGCATCGTGTGACAACAAACCAAGACAGTTAAGTGAGGCATGTGGTGATGGTACCATGGATGTGTCTAATGTACGTTCCTGCGTGCGACAGTTCAATGAAGAGAGAACATCGTATGACAACAAACCAAGACAGTTAAGTAAGGCATGTGGTGATGGTACCATGGATGTGTCTAATGTACGTTCCTGGGTGCGACAGTTCAATGAAGACAGAGCATAGTGTGACAACAAACCAAGACAGTTAAGTGAGGCATGTGGAGATGGTACAATGGATGTGTCTAATGTACGTTCCTGGGTGTGACAGTTCAATGAAGACAGAACATCGTGTGACAACAAACCAAGACAGTTAAGTGAGGCATGTGGTAATGGTACCATGGATGTGTCTAATGTACGTTCCTGGGTGTGATAGTTCAATGAAGACAGAACATCGTGTGTTTGCAAACCAAGACAGTTAAGTGAGGTATGCGGTGATGGTACCATGGATGTGTCTAATGTACGTTCCTGGGTGTGATAGTTCAATGAAGACTGAGCACCGTGTGACAGCAAACCAAGACAGTTAAGTGAGGTATGCGGTGATGGTACCATGGATGTGTCTAATGTACGTTCCTGGGTGCGACAGTTCAATGAAGACAGAACATCGTGTGACAGCAAACCAAGATAGTTAACTGAGGTATGCGGTGATGGTACCATGGATGTGTCTAATGTACGTTCCTGGGTGTGATAGTTCAATGAAGACCGAACATCGTGTGACAACAAACCAAGACTGTTAAGCGAGGCATGTGGTGATGGTACCATGGATGTGTCTAATGTACGTTCCTGGGTGCGACAGTTCAATGAAGACAGAACATCGTGAGACAACAAACCAAGACAGTTAAGTGAGGCATGTAGTGATGGTACCATGTATATGTCTAATGTACGTTCCTGGGTGTGACAGTTCAATGAAGACAGAACATCGTGAGACAACAAACCAAGACAGTTAAGTGAGGCATGTAGTGATGGTACCATGTATATGTCTAATGTACGTTCCTGGGTGTGACAGTTCAATGAAGACAGAACATCGTGTGACCACAAACCAAGACAGTTAAGTGAGGCATGTGGTGATGGTAGCATGGATGTGTCTACTGTACGTTCCTGGGTGCGACAGTTCAATGAAGACAGAGCATCGTGTGACAACAAACCAAGACAGCTAAGTGAAGCATGTGGTGATGGTACCATGGATGTGTCTAATGTACGTTCCTGCGTGCGACAGTTCAATGAAGAGAGAACATCGTATGAAACAAACCAAGACAGTTAAGTAAGGCATGTGGTGATGGTACCATGGATGTGTTTAATGTACGTTCCTGGGTGTGACAGTTCAATGAAGATAGAACATCGTGCGACAACAAACCAAGACAGTTAAGTGAGGTATGTGGTGATGGTACCATGGATGTGTCTAATGTACGTTCCTGGGTGCGACAGTTCAATGAAGACAGAACATCGTGCGACAACAAACCAAGACAGTTAAGTGAGGTATGTGGTGATGGTTCCATGTATGTGTCTAATGTACGTTCCTGGGTGTGACAGTTCAATGAAGACAGAACATCGTGTGACAACAAACCAAGACAGTTAAGTAAGGCATGTGGTGATGGTACCATAGATGTGTCTAATGTATGCTGCTGGGTGCGACAGTTCAATGAAGATAGAACATCGTGTGACAACAAACCAAGACAGTTAAGTAAGGCATGTGGTGATGGTACCATGGATGTGTCTAATGTACGTTCCTGGGTGTGACAGTTCAATGAAGACAGAACATCGTGTAACAACAAACCAAGACAGTTAAGTGAGGCATGTGGTGACGGTACCATGGATGTGTCTAATGTACGTTCCTGGGTGTGACAGTTCAATGAAGACAGAACATCGTGTAACAACAAACCAAGACAGTTAAGTGAGGCATGTGGTGACGGTACCATGGATGTGTCTAATGTACGTTCCTGGGTGTGACAGTTCAATGAAGACAGAACATCGTGTGACCACAAACCAAGACAGTTAAGTGAGGCATGTGGTGATGGTACCATGGCTGTGTCTAATGTATGTTCCTGTGTGTGACAGTTAAATGAAGACAGAACATCGTGTGACAACAAACCAAGACAGTTAAGTGAGGTATGTAGTGATGGTACCATGGATGTGTCTAATGTACGTTCCTGGGTGTGACAGTTCAATGAAGACAGAACATCGTGTGACAACAAACCAAGACAGTTAAGTGAGGTATGTAGTGATGGTACCATGGATGTGTCTAATGTACGTTCCTGGGTGTGACAGTTCAATGAAGACAGAACATCGTGTGACAACAAACCAAGACAGTTAAGTGAGGTATGTAGTGATGGTACCATGGATGTGTCTAATGTACGTTCCTGGGTGTGACAGTTCAATGAAGACAGAACATCGTGTGACAACAAACCAAGAGAGTTAAGTGAGGCATGTGGTGATGGTACTATGGATGTGTCTAATGTACGTTCCTGGGTGTGACAGTTCAAAGAAGACAGAACATCGTGTGACAACAAACCAAGACAACTAAGTGAGGCATTTGGTGATGGTACCATGGATGTGTCTAATGTACGTTCCTGGGTGCGACAGTTCAATGAAGACAGAGCATCGTGTGACAACAAACCAAGACAGTTAAGTGAGGCATGTGGTGATGGTACTATGGATGTGTCTAATATACGTTCCTGGGTGTGACAGTTGAATGAAGACTGAACATCGTGTGACAACAAACCAAGACAGTTAAGTGAGGCATGTAGTGATGGTACCATGGATGTGTCTAATGTACGTTCCTGGGTGTGACAGTTCAATGAAGACAGAATATCGTGTGACAACAAACCAAGACAGTTAAGTGAGGTATGTGGTGATGGTACCATGGATGTGTCTAATGTACGTTACTGGGTGTGACAGTTCAATGAAGACAGAACATCGTGTGACAACAAACCAAGACAGTTAAGTGAGGCATGTAGTGATGGTACCATGGATGTGTCTAAATGTACGTTCCTGGGTGTGACAGTTCAATGAAGACAGAACATCGTGTGACAGCAAACCAAGACAGTTATGTGAGGCATGTGGTGATGGTAACATGGATGTTTCTAATGTACGTTCCTGGGTGTGACAGTTCAATGAAGACAGAACATCGTGTGACAACAAACCAAGACAGTTAAGTGAGGTATGTAGTGATGGTACCATGGATGTGTCTAATGTACGTTCCTGGGTGTGACAGTTCAATGAAGACAGAACATCGTGTGACAACAAACCAAGAGAGTTAAGTGAGGCATGTGGTGATGGTAACATGGATGTTTCTTATGTACGTTCCTGGGTGCGACAGTTCAATGAAGACAGAACATCGTGTAACAACAAACCAAGTCAGTTAAGTGAGGTATGTAGTGATGGTACCATGGCTGTGTCTAATGTACGTTCCTGGGTGTGACAGTTCAATGAAGACAGAACATCGTGTGACAACAAACCAAGACAGTTAAGTGAGGTATGTAGTGATGGTATCATGGATGTGTCTAACGTACGTTCCTGGGTGTGACATTTCAGTAAAGACAGAACATCGTGTGACAACAAACCAAGACAGTTAAGTGAGGCATGTAGTGGTACCATGGATGTGTCTAATGTACGTTCCTGGGTGCGACAGTTCAATAAAGACAGAACATCGTGTGACAAACCAAGTCATCGCCTCCAAAACTGGCAGATTATTATTAACATTAGTATTTTTATTTTTATGTTATTATTTTAGTTAATTGATGGAAATTAATCACTTCTTCACACTAGCTGTACATAGGCAAAGGTTTTTGATAATCAACATGAGAAATTTAATGACACGGCCAGGATTTGAACCACGAGTCTCCTGGTTTCCGTCCAGTCATTGAGCTACCAGGGCCAACTTTTCGTCATGAATAATAATGTATAAAGCACATGCTCTTATTTTGTCATTTAATGTATGTCTTACATTTTTAAGAGTAATTTGAATTTAAAACCTGTAAATCTCAGTACACGTTGCTTTGACAGTCACAGTACTCCTGGAGTGACACACGACTCGCCCATATCTGGGTTATGAATGTTTCAATACCGACTTACGGCCTCAAATCATCTAGGGCCGTCGAGAAATAGCCTTTTATTCACCGAGGTAGATATTTTCGAACTGCTCCCTTTTTGCCTCTCACCTAGGCCTGACTTTTCTTCATATGTTAATGCGTGTTTGTCGAAAATGAATTACACAAATAAATAAGCTTCTTACTCAAGATCAGTGTGGACTAAACATATGCATATCTACACTAGGTTACAAATACACAGGACATACTAGCGGTTTCTGAGGTTAACTTTAGTGCTGTGTTTACTTGATCATTTACTGACAGGGAGTAGCTCGCCGGCCCAGTAAACACATTAATGCTCTACTCTAAATATTGACCGGTTAGAAATCGTATTATTATTATGCTCAGATGAACAATCCGCTGTGGGAAAACCAGTGAACGACGTAATGCATGAAGAGAGATAACTAACAAAAGTAAAAAGCTGATGTGTTAACAATCATACATACATCTTTACCACCCTACGACCGCCCCATTCCAGAGTTTAATGCCAGTTGATGTACATATATTGATTAGAAATGATTAGAGACATGTGTACATATTGTGAGAGACGAGGTTAAACATTCTAATACCGGTGTAAACTCTAACATGCATGTAGTCATGCTGTCTGTGGTGCTCGCCTATAAGAAGTGCTTCATTACACCCACATTTTTCCAGAAGTATACCCTTTTAAGTCTGACTGAACATTCGTTAAGTAATAAACTCTAATCTTCTATGGATGCGACATGAAAGATACCTGCATTCAAACTACCGTTTTAAATGTAACACACATTTCCCACACAGTCCGACATCCCCTTGATAAGCTTGGAAAATTAATGCTCTACCACTATAGGCAGTCAATTTTTATGGCTGCAATGTATACCCTAACCTTTCGTTCCATCTTGGTGTGTTATATCTTTAATAAAATCCAGTAAAGAAACGCAGGGTGTTGATGTCCGGTGGAAACCAGGGATATTAAGTGTCTCCAAAAATGAAAATCATAGGATTCAAATCAGCAAATCGAGGAGGCCATGTTAAGATTCCTCCTCGACCAATCCATCTATCAATGACGAAATCGTGTAATGTGCGACTGAAATGAGGTGGTGCACCATCGTGTAAGAATCACATTCGTTGGATGAAGCCCCGAGGCAAATCAATTAAAGAAGCACAGGTTTCTAAAGGCCGTGTTCATAGTTATCACTTTGGTCTAGAGTAACGTGGTGGTAGAGTGTCTGCCTCACGTTCAAGAGGTCCCGAGTTCGAATCTCGGTCAGGTTGTGTTACCTGGATAAGGTTTTTTCCGGGGTTTTACCTTATCCTGAAAGACGAATCTCGGGTAGCTCTAAGCTCTATGGACCCTGGGCTCATTTGAGCATCATTTCACCCATTCCGTTCATCGTCCGATATGATTTAACGTTGGAGGACGTAAATTAAAAAAAAAACAACAACACTTTGGTCTAGACTAGATTTAGGTTTTTAGATTTAGGTTTTCATTGTGCATATTCCAAAATTTTACAATTTACAACTTTAGGCTTCATATATTTGTCTTTACCTTGTTGCTACCTTGGCTTACATGACACCCTTGTCTTCTGCTCTGCCAGGTAGCTCTTAACCTCCATGCCTCCTTGTTACTTAATCAGCTCCTTTCTTCCCCCTCATCTTCCTTTCTTATATTCTTTACATTTCTTTCCCATTTTTCATTTACTTTCTCTAAGAACTCACCAATACTACTTATCTTCTTTTCCTCCCGGCCGGTTAACATTTTTATAGCTACTATCCTCTTCTCTACCTTCTCCCATTTTTCTCCCAAATCTTTTTGCTCCACATTGCGACCTCCTCGCATTCTGTTACATGGTGATCTATGCTTTACTATCTTGCGACTAACTTAGTCCGGACCAAAGGCGGTCTAACTTTCTGGTATTTATAGACGATAAAAGAACCTCGGACCAAGTAAAGCCGCGGACCAGCTCGGAGCAAATGTTACACGACGTAGAAAGCTTCTTCTGCGCATGCGCCAGTCTCATAGAGTGCTAAACAAACGACAGTGTACCTACAAGTTTATAAATATCTGTGGTAGTTTCGCAGCTGTTTCTTAATTATTCTTACGGTTGCTGCTGCTGTTTGAGGTTCGGTCACAAAGTTTGGTGTGCTGTGAATATGGATAATATGAAGAAGCGTGGTATCAATTGGTCAGAGAAAGACCAATGTTTGCTCTACTCCAAAAAAGAATGAACATTATAGAAAATAAATCCGTGTCGACGAATACAAATATGAGAAAGGAGGAGGCATGGAGGGAAATTTATAACGAGTTTGCTGATAATGCGGCTTACTGATACAGGTCAGCAGTGTTGTCTTGATATCCTCCTCTTACATAATACCGAAGTGATGTTAGGATTTGAGTGTCAGACCTCGGTTATCGTCCCTGACGTACAGGTTAGGACGAATCATTTCTATCAGCTTTCTGACGTTCGCTTTACTAAACCTGTATCTGCTTTTGAAGTTTACGTCGTCGTACTTCGCAATAATTTCTATTCTTGGTAGATAAGTTTTCCTTCGTCGTTTTATTTCACGAATTCTACGCGCTACAGCTACATTCATCACTTCAGTGTCGCCCACGTTACAAAGATAGTCCGCCTTTTATATACACCTCGGAGGCGGACCAAAACTTGAGCCGTGTTTGGTCCCCGGACTATCGCTAATCCCGTCTATGAATAAGAAAATCGATGTTCCAACGTTAGTCCACCGGAAGTAGCAAGTTTGTCCGGACCAAGCCTGACTATGAATACGGCCCTCAGAAACTCCATATACATCTATGCACTCAGATGCGGAAGAAAGAAATAGGGACTAATTAGTTCATCGGGAGTAATTGTACTCAAAACCGTTAGGCAGAGCTTATGACGATATCTGTCCTGACGTAATTTATGAGTGTTTTTAATTATGAATATTATTGTAGATGAAATTGTAAATTATTTTTTTTTGTAAATGATGTTAATGTGAAGATTTTGCTTATTTACATAAATTTGATATGTTACTTAATTTTTGTTTTGATCAGTTAATTTGAATTGGTGTTTAAATAATTGAATTGAATATATATAATTATTTTGAAGTTTTGTAATTTGTTCTTGGTTGAAATTTTGTATCTTTGTAAGTTTTCGGTCAAGCCATAATGAGTTTCTAAAAGTTTTTAAAAGTTTTTTTGTTCAAGTTTTGGAGGGATTTTATATTAAGAACGTATTGGGTACCAGTACGTGAAATATCGGTTATCGCTATTGTAGTTAGTAGTTTTATAATTTAGCTAGCTACCAGTTAAATATTCACTGGATACCAGTATTTGTATTATTTGTGAATTGGTAGTCATTTTATATTTTGTATTATTTTATTTTAAATGTCTTTAAAGTTTGTTTCATGATGTGAAAAAATTTGCATGTTAACTGTAGTGCTTTTGTAGTTATTTGGTTCTTAATAAATAAGGATTTGGAAATTATGTCCCGGTATAAGAAATTAGGAACCGGGATGTAGAATTTCTTCACAACCCTCCCTCCCTCCCTCCCTCCCTCCCTCCCTCCCTCCCTCCCTCCCTCCCTCCCTCCCTCCCTCCCTCCCTCCCTCCCTCCCTCCCTCCCTCCCTCCCTCCCTCCCTCCCTCCCTCCCTCCCTCCCTCCCTCCCTCCCTCCCTCCCTCCCTCCATCCATCCATCCATCCCTCCATCCCTCCATCCCTCCATCCCTCCATCCATCCATCCATCCATCCATCCATCCATCCATCCATCCATCCATCCATCCATCCATCCATCCATCCATCCATCCATCCATCCATCCATCCATCCATCCATCCATCCATCCATCCATCCATCCATCCATCCATCCATCCATCCATCCATCCATCCATCCATCCATCCATCCATCCATCCATCCATCCATCCATCCATCCATCCATCCATCCATCCATCCATCCATCCATCCATCCATCCATCCATCCATCCATCCATCCATCCATCCATCCATCCATCCATCCATCCATCCATCCATCCATCCATCCATCCATCCATCCATCCATCCATCCATCCATCCATCCATCCATCCATCCATCCATCCATCCATCCATCCATCCATCCATCCATCCATCCATCCATCCATCCATCCATCCATCCATCCATCCATCCATCCATCCATCCATCCATCCATCCATCCATCCATCCATCCATCCATCCATCCATCCATCCATCCATCCATCCATCCATCCATCCATCCATCCATCCATCCATCCATCCATCCATCCATCCATCATCTTCTATTTTATTTTTGTCCCTGAAGTCAGTAAGACTATGACTGACAAGATTGTGACGGAACATTTGCATTATAGCAAGGCTGATGTCCTGGCCGAGTTTGGATTGGACATCCTCATACATCCCCCTATAGTCCAGACTTAGCACCTAGTGATTATCATCTGTTTCCTGAGTTGAAGTCACACCTGGGTGGAACACATTTCCAGACCGACGATGATTTGAAAAAATGAGGTTGAGCGCTACCTGCGCAACTGGGCGGGAGAGTGCTACGGCAAGGGTATACAAAAACTGCCACAGTAAGTTCCGCCAGTCCATCAATGACAATAAATATGTTTTCTATTTTAAATAAAATTGGAGAGCTTATTTTACGTACATGCCTCCGTACCTCAGCGCCATTACCTGCATAATGGCTAGATGTTCACTGTGTTCTCCTGGTTTTCCTGCTACTTGTTCATATGATTTCCGAAGGAGTGCATTACCTCATAGAAGAGAAAATGTACCATCCGAAATTCACAGCCATCCGAAATATGGTGCACTTGCCCTATTATTCAAACTTATCTTCACATAAATCTGTATCACTGCTTTGATGATGGGCGTTCCAGAAATAGTTGACACCATTAAACACCCTGCATATACACTCTGAATTTTCTTACTCAAATAAGCGACTAGCGCTCACCAACAAAAACGTATAGGACAAAGTTCAAAGCAAGCTGTACCAACAGTTCTTTTTTCTGTATTAATGTGCAACAGAGCGTTGGTTACAAACCACACAAATTAGTTGGAATTACACAGGATTATTACGATGTATCCTGGAATTTACAAGCAAAGCTGTGTAAGGTCTTTTTGTAATTTAAGCTGAGCTGTGTAATGTAACATTAGGATATGGAATATTACCACTAGAGTTGTAAAAATACCACGTAATGCTAGTATCACACACGCAACGTAGGGATCATGGCTAAGCTGTTAGCAGGATTTGAAGGTTGTAGTTGTAGTTTTTTGAGACAATATATGGGCCGCTAATTCTAAGCTCTATATACCCTGTACCCATTTGAACATCATTTCATTTATCGTCCGATATGACTTAACGTTGGAGGTTTTCCCTTATCCTGAAAGATAAATGTCAGATAACTCTAAGCTCTATGAATCCTGTACTCATTTGAACATCATTTCATTCATCGTCCGATATGACTTAACATTGGAGGTTTTCTCTTATCCTGAAAGATGAATGTCTGGTAACTCTAAGCTCTGTGTACCCTGTACTCATTTGAACATCATTTCATTCATCGTCCGATATGACTTAACGTTGGAGTTTTTCTCTTATCCTGACCAATGAATGTCTGTTAACTCTAAGCTCTATGTACCCTGTACTCATTTGAACATCATTTCATTCGTTGTCCGATATGACTTAACGTTGGAGTTTTTCTCTTATCCTGACCAATGAATGTCTGTTAACTCTAAGCTCTATGTACCTTGTACTCATTTGAACATCATTTCATTCGTTGTCCGATATGACTTAACGTTGGAGGTTTTCTCTTATCCTAAAAGATGAATGTCTGATAACTCTAAGCTCTATGTACCCTGTACTTATTTGAACATAATTTCATTCATCTTCCGATATGACTTAACGTTGGAGGTTTTCTCTTATCCTGAAAGATGAATGTCTAGCAACTTTAAGCCCTATGTACCCTGTACTCATTTGAACATCATTTCATTCATCGTCCGATATGACTTAACGTTGGAGGTTTTCCCTTATCCTGAAAGATGAATGTCTGGTAACTCTAAGCTCTATGTAACCTGTACTCATTTAAACATCATTTCATTCATCGTCCGATATGACTTATCGTTGGAGGTTTTCCCTTATCCTAAAAAAGGAATGTCTGGTAACTCTAAGCTCTATGTACCCTGTACTCATTTGAACATCATTTCACTCATCATCTGATATGACTTTGACGTTGTAGGACGTACATTTAAAAATGAATTTTTTATAAGTTAATTATATACAAAAAGTTGCAATACTAATTTTACCTTATTGATAAATGTTACGCATGTTTTTAATTAGTGACAAATAATTACGTTTCTTTGGGCGTTTGATGATATACCTATAATGAAATTTGCATAACAATATTAGTTCATTATCAAAATGATATTCGTTATACACATTTACATTTTCAATCAAAACAGCTTCATTAATTATTCCATAACGATACAGATTTTGTAATTGTTATTACAAAAGCTGAAGTGTTATATTAATACATTATGTTTGTAAGGGTATAAAGAGGATTTTTAAGTACGTTTAGTTTTATCTTTACATAGTGTATTTCAGTCAATATAAACATTCAAATGTTTAACAAATGAACGTTGTATGGTGGCTTTAAATTTCCACATTTACATGCAATATGAGAAACAATTGAAAACGGAGTTAAAGGATTGCAAAAGTATTGATTGTGTATTCATTTTTTGTCGTAACGTTTGTCATTCACTTCATTGACTTCATAGTCTATTCTGAGAAAATTCAAGTTACGAATTTTAATTTCGAAGTAAACATTTTAAATATATAATGTTATTCCAATTAAAATATGTGTTCGTTCTTGAGAAAGTGTTGAAGCCAGGCCATCCAGCTAAGCTGGTAAGGTATACGTCTACATTGTAAGAAGCACCGCGTTCGATTCCTGGATGGGATTGGTAATCTTATCTAGCCAAGATTGGCTCTTCTCCGCAGTTTGGAAGTAAAAACCAGATCCTGAAAGTGTCTGTACATATGTGATATCCGAATTATAAAACATAAAATAACTTAAGTCGACTGGGCTCGAGAAAATTCTAAAGGCACTTTCATCCATAAAATCAATGCAGTTAAGGCCTGTGTATATATAAAATAAAAATGATTTAAAAATATTGCATGTAATGGATATTTAAGAGTAATGTGAATTTTCTAGAAAATCTTAAGCTTGACACCTTTGTAAGTTAATGAACTCCTATGTAGCGATGGAGGGTATAGATAGTCTGGAAAGTTTCCGACAAAATAAATATAAAGAACATTTTTTTTCAGAATTTTTGTATCTTATTTTTTAACATAGTCTCCTTGTAACTCTACACACTTCTCCCAGCGATGCTCACATCTCTGTAACCCGTCCAAATAGTACTCGGCGCTTTTCAACATAGTCTCCTTGTAACTCTACACACTTCTCCCAGCGATGCTCACATCTCTGTAACCCGTCCAAATAGTACTCGGCGCTTTTCAACATAGTCTCCTTGTAACTCTACACACTTCTCCCAGCGATGCTCACATCTCTGTAACCCGTCCAAATAGTACTCGGCGCTTTTCAACATAGTCTCCTTGTAACTCTACACACTTCTCCCAGCGATGCTCACATCTCTGTAACCCGTCCAAATAGTACTCGGCGTTTTTCAACATAGTCTCCTTGTAACTCTACACACTTCTCCCAGCGATGCTCACATCTCTGTAACCCGTCCAAATAGTACTCGGCGTTTTTCAACATAGTCTCCTTGTAACTCTACACACTTCTCCCAGCGATGCTCCCATCTCTGTAACCCGTCCAAATAGTACTCGGCGTTTTTCAACATAGTCTCCTTGTAACTCTACACACTTCTCCCAGCGATGCTCCCATCTCTGTAACCCGTCCAAATAGTACTCGGCGCTTTTCAACATAGTCTCCTTGTAACTCTACACACTTCTCCCAGCGATGTTCTCATCTCTGTAACCCGTCCAAATAGTACTCGGCGCTTTTCAACATAGTCTCCTTGTAACTCTACACACTTCTCTCAGCGATGTTCTCATCTCTGTAACCCGTCCAAATAGTACTCGGCGCTTTTCAACATAGTCTCCTTGTAACTCTACACACTTCTCCCAGCGATGTTCTCATCTCTGTAACCCGTCCAAATAGTACTCGGCGCTTTTCAACATAGTCTCCTTGTAACTCTACACACTTCTCCCAGCGATGTTCACATCTCTGTAACCCGTCCAAATAGTACTCGGCGTATTTCAACATAGTCTCCTTGTAACTCTACACACTTCTCCCAGCGATGTTCCCATCTCTGTAACCCGTCCAAATAGTACTCGGCGTATTTCAACATAGTCTCCTTGTAACTCTACACACTTCTCCCAGCGATGTTCACATCTCTGTAACCCGTCCAAATAGTACTCGGCGTATTTCAACATAGTCTCCTTGTAACTCTACACACTTCTCCCAGCGATGTTCTCATCTCTGTAACCCGTTCAAATAGTACTCGGCGTTTTTCAACATAGTCTCCTTGTAACTCTACACACTTCTCCCAGCGATGCTCCCATCTCTGTAACCCGTTCAAATAGTACTCGGCGTATTTCAACATAGTCTCCTTGTAACTCTACACACTTCTCCCAGCGATGTTCACATCTCTGTAACCCGTTCAAATAGTACTCGGCGTATTTCAACATAGTCTCCTTGTAACTCTACACACTTCTCCCAGCGATGTTCTCATCTCTGTAACCCGTTCAAATAGTACTCGGCGTTTTTCAACATAGTCTCCTTGTAACTCTACACACTTCTCCCAGCGATGCACCCATCTCTGTAACCCGTCCAAATAGTACTCGGCGTATTTCAACATAGTCTCCTTGTAACTCTACACACTTCTCCCAGCGATGTTCTCATCTCTGTAACCCGTTCAAATAGTACTCGGTGTTTTTCAACATAGTCTCCTTGTAACTCTACACACTTCTCCCAGCGATGTTCTCATCTCTGTAACCCGTCCAAATAGTACTCGGCGTATTTCAACATAGTCTCCTTGTAACTCTACACACTTCTCCCAGCGATGTTCACATCTCTGTAACCCGTCCAAATAGTACTCGGCGTATTTCAACATAGTCTCCTTGTAACACTACACACTTCTCCCAGCGATGTTCTCATCTCTGTAACCCGTCCAAATAGTACTCGGCGTATTTCAACATAGTCTCCTTGTAACTCTACACACTTCTCCCAGCGATGTTCTCATCTCTGTAACCCGTCCAAATAGTACTCGGCGTATTTCAACATAGTCTCCTTGTAACACTACACACTTCTCCCAGCGATGGTTCCATCTCTGTAACCCGTCCAAATAGTACTCGGCGTATTTCAACATAGTCTCCTTGTAACTCCACACACTTCTCTCAGCGAGGCTCCCATCTCTGTAACCCGTCCAAATAGTACTCGGCGTTTTTCAACATAGTCTCCTTGTAACTCCACACACTTCTCTCAGCGAGGCTCCCATCTCTGTAACACGTCCAAATAGTACTCGGCGTTTTTCAACATAGTCTCCTTGTAACTCTACACACTTCTCCCAGCGATGCTCCCATCTCTGTAACCCGTCCAAATAGTACTCGGCGTTTTTCAACATAGTCTCCTTGTAACTCCACACACTTCTCTCAGCGAGGCTCCCATCTCTGTAACACGTCCAAATAGTACTCGGCGTTTTTCAACATAGTCTCCTTGTAACTCTACACACTTCTCCCAGCGATGCTCCCATCTCTGTAACCCGTCCAAATAGTACTCGGCGTATTTCAACATAGTCTCCTTGTAACTCTACACACTTCTCCCAGCGATGCTCACATCTCTGTAACCCGTCCAAATAGTACTCGGTGTATTTCAACATAGTCCCCTTGTAACTCTACACACTTCTCCCAGCGATGCTCCGGTCTCTGTAACCCGTCCAAATAGTACTCGGCGTTTTTCAACATAGTCTCCTTGTAACTCTACACACTTCTCCCAGCGATGCTCACATCTCTGTAACCCGTCCAAATAGTACTCGGCGTATTTCAACATAGTCCCCTTGTAACTCTACAAACTTCTCCCAGCGATGTTCTCATCTCTGAACCCGTCCAAATAGTACTCGGCGTTTTTCAACATAGTCTCCTTGTAACTCTACACACTTCTCCCAGCGATGTTCTCATCTCTGAACCCGTCCAAATAGTACTCGGCGTTTTTCAACATAGTCTCCTTGTAACTCTACGCACTTCTCCCAGCGATGTTCTCATGTCTGTAACCCGCCCAAATATTACTCGGCGTTTTTCAATATAGTCTCCTTGTAACTCTACACACTTCTCCCAGCGATGTTCCCATCTCTGTAACCCGTCCAAATAGTACTCGGCGTTTTTCAACAGTCTCCTTGTAACTCTACACACTTCTCCCAGCGATGCTCCCATCTCTGTAACCCGTCCAAATAGTACTCGGCGTATTTCAACATAGTCTCCTTGTAACTCTACACACTTCTCCCAGCGATGTTCTCATCTCTGTAACCCGTTCAAATAGTACTCGGTGTTTTTCAACATAGTCTCCTTGTAACTCTACACACTACTCCCAGCGATGTTCTCATCTCTGTAACCCGTCCAAATAGTACTCGGCGTATTTCAACATAGTCTCCTTGTAACTCTACACACTTCTCGCAGCGA
>CM060958.1:11966753-11990429 GCA_030765055.1 Mantis religiosa
CAACGACCAAAGAGGGCGGAAGAGGCAACTCTCTGCCCGGGGTTAATACAGGCAGGAGTTTTGTTGAGACGCTCAAAGAGGCAGCCCCTCTCTCAACTTACCTTGCGATACGTTGGTAGCATGTCCAAGGGACATATTACTTACAAGCTCCAAAGAAAAAGCCGGATAGATTCACCGGGTAACGACCCAAAATTTCACTTTGGTGAATGATGATACAGAGTCCCCATACACAGAATCCAACGCATCTTTGATTTGTGTAGGCGTATTGCCTTTGAAAAACAAATATTTAATGGCAGCTCGATACTCGACGTTCATTTTTATAAAAACACTCACATCAACTCACTCAAACGATTGTTACATAACAACTGAGCGTCCAAAATGGCTGAACTTTGGTGAGGAACTGTCAAACAAATTAATGAAATGCATTTGGTTTTATTGACAAGTGCTGCCATCTTCATGATGAGCTCATAAACTTTTCAGACGACCCTCGTAATTAACCTACCCAGTATTTGCCTCGTGATCCGGTAAAACCCCTGAAAAAGCCTATGGGTAGGTTGGTCGCCCACGGGAATCGAATCTGGGCCTCCCGAGTACAGACGTGAATATACGATCACTGAACAAAACCATTGGTCATCTTTGACAAAGTTTAAAATTTTGAAACCTGTGTCATCAAAATGGTATTTAGGATTGGTGATTTATTTTTTTAAACATTTTCGTGTTACATCCTGGGAAGACACTCGCTTTTCATTTTGAATATTGGTCCAATTCGTATTTTATAACTTTTCCTATGGTGCTCCGTATAGTAGAATTAGCATCACAGATTACTGAATCTACTGTAGTTCGCAATTACAAAGCAGCAGCACTTTCTGTAGCGAGGTTCTATCAAAACGCGGACTACAAATGTCCAATATTTACAGAGTGGGTTACCACTTCCATCCTCAGGGATGTCTTCTCTCTTGCTCTGCTTTTGACCATCGTTATTTGCTCACTTTTACATTAGCACAAATCCCGGAGAAGAAGGTAAACACAGCTGTTCCGTAGGGAGAGGACGGTTTTGTCAACACATGTCTTGGGGCTTGATTTGATGGCCAGCTTTGGGAAACGAGATAACAATGAAGTCCTGTGACGTCACACGACTCATGTTCCGCTTCCAGGATAATCCATTTGCATACCCGACAGCAGTAGTTCACCAAAATTACATTAGATAGACATTAAAACATAGAAATGCATTTTTATATCTTCAATGATGTATAAACAGTACATATACTTTACATAACAAAATAACCACCAGGCGTACAATTTGTGGAAAACAACCTCGAATCAAGAACAAAATGTCACATAAATATTTAACTAATTATTTTGGCTCAATATGTACCCAAGTTTCCACACGAACATGTTCAAGGCAATCAATTTATTCTACCCTATACAAAGAAAACTTTTCAAAAAATTATGATTTTCTCAAAAATGACCAGGGATTTTAAATAAATATTATACGTATAATATATTTCAATAATAAATGAACATTATATCTTGAATTTTCTAGAAAAACCTCCTAAAGTCCTCCTCAACGATGCGTCACATTCTGTATGTCCCGAGTTCGAAACCCTTTCAGGGTAAGTTATCTGAAGGTATTCCCTTATTCTGAAAGATTATCTGGTAACTCTAAGCTCCATGTACCCTGTACACATTTGAACATCGTTTCATTCATCGTGCGATATGACTTAACGTTGGAGGTTTTCTCTTATCCTGAAAGATGAATGGTAAGTTTAAGCTCTATGTACCCTGTACTCATTTGAACATCATTTCACTCATCGTCCGATATGACTTAACGTTGGAGGTATTCCCTTATCCTGAAAGAGAAATGTCTGATAACTTTAATCTATATGTACCCTGTACTTCTTTGAATATCATTTCATTCATCGCCCGATATGACTTAACGTTGAAGGTTTTCCCTTATCCTGAAAGTCAAATGTCTGGTAACTCTAAGCTCTATGTAGCCTGTACTCATTTGAACATCATGTCATTTGTCGTCCGATATGACTTAACGTTGGAGGTTTTCTCTTATCCTGAAAGATGAATGTCTGGTAACTCTAAGCTCTATGTACCCTGTACTCATTTGAACATCATTTCATTCATCGTCCGATATGACTTAACGTTGGAGGTTTTCTCTTATCCTGAAAGATGAATGTCTGGTAACACTAAGCTCTATGTACCCTGTACTCATTTGAACATCATTTCATTCATCGTCCGATATGACTTAACATTGGAGGTTTTCTCTTATCCTGAAAGATGAATGTCAGGTAACTCTAAGCTCTATGTACCCTGTACTCATTTGAACATCATTTAATTCAGCGTCCGATATGACTTAACGTTGGAGGTTCTCTCTTTTCCTTAAAGAGGAATATCTGGTAGCTCTAAGCCCTATGGTCTCTGGGCTTATTTGAACATAATTTCACCCATTTCCAATAAGACGTGTTTGGCCTCCAAAGTACCATCCCTGTTGCAAAAATGTTGTGAATGAGCGGTGGTGTCAGCTTGTACATGGAAGTTTTCATTTAGTTGAGATGCTTTCGAACGCAAGGCCAGAGTGATTAGTAAAGCGAATAGAGAAGGTCACATGAGTACACAGATAAGCCTTCTATTGGAAGTCTGGCATTCACTGGTCCACAAGTAAACTCTCTTTCAGATTTCATTGCTCGCGCACACAGAGATCCTGCCAAATGCGTACCTTTTATTGCTTGCAATCAAGGAAAAGCCAACATATAAAGAGATAAGAGTTGGACTGGACTTTAGAAAGCTTCCCGAAAGGCTACGTGCACCAGTAAAACGAAAGGAAATAGAATTAACACAGGGTTGCTGCAATGAGGTTACTCCAGTGAAGGCAGATCAAAGAGCACAGGCCCAATAATCAGCTGATTTGCAGGCATCTCGTACTTCAGAGCAAGAAGACGTCATAGGACTTCCACACCAGGAGGGTTACCTGCCCCTGTTTATTTTTGAAGTTATGCAGCGTGCTAAGCGACATATACGATTTACGTCATCCTTAAAAGACTGTAACGGATAATTTTTAGAACAGTATTTTGGAGAGGCGTGGATAACTCAGTGCAAAAGTGTTTTATGAGTCAGAAAGCAAACACTATGGTTGTGGATTGAAAAAAATTCAGAGACTTCCAGACTAAGAGAGCCGCAGTAGCAATTTCAGATGAGTTTGCAAACTGTTTCATTGGCGTACATTCGCAAATACCTTTAAACTCGCCCCTATAGGTACATGCATCAGTAGACAAACACTTTGGAACACAAAATGGCTGATTTACATAATAGGACAAATATGATTTATATCTTCACCAAACACGTGTTTTCGTTTTAGAGCCATATAAAAAAATTGCTAAGAATTAGGTATAGTTTGATCCAAATAAATCTGAACCATTTCAATAGTCCATAAATTTTGAACTAATAATAGGACATACGTGCAACTTTGGTAGAATATAATACACAACTGGGAGATTACATTACACTATTTACATCTCAGAGATTTAATTCGAAGTGTCCTGCACCAGCATCTATACATGTTTGTACTCATCTCACCATATTCTGTGAAGTTTTACGGAGAGTATCCTCGCCAATGTTACTTATTTCGGTTGGAATGGATTCCTTGAGAACATCAGTTGTCCGTGGCCTATTCTTTTACACTATATTTTTAGATACCACCTCCAGAAAAATCCGGTGAGGTAGGTCAGGGGATCTACGAGGCCAAATACCATTAGAGATTATTTGATTATCAAATAAATTGTTACAAGCTCTACGGTGTCATTAGATGTATGGCACGTAGCTCCATCTTGCTGGAAAAAACCTTTTCTCAATTCGATATCACCCAGCTGCTCCACAAATGTCTTGAAGATACCCATATAAACTTCAGTGTCTATTGTCGTATCAAAGAAAATGGGACCAACGATCCAGGAAGCTGACTTCACGCATGATGCAATGAGATTTCGTGGATCACTTGGGGGTTTACAGCACGTTCTACCACGTTCTCACTTTTTTACTGCTTATCCACCACTCCACTAATATAAAACTTCACTTAGTTCCCACTGTTGCTTCATTAAACATCACTGACTTCACTTAGTTTCCCCTGTTACTTCACTAATATCATCTAGTTCAATTGTTATTGTGACTTCATTTATTACTTCACTACTTTAGTCTAGTTCAACTGTTACTATGTCTTCATTTAGGTAGTTCATATTATCACTTCACTAATGAGGTACTGTTCCACTTCACTATGACTTCATTTAATTCACTTCCTTACTTCATTAATGTAATAGAGTTCTGCTTCGCTATGACTTCATTTAGTTCACCTTCTTACCTCACTAATGTAGTATAATCTTTTTCACTCTGATCTCATTTATTTCATTTTCTCACTTCACTAAGGTAGTGTATATGAACTTCACTGTGACCTGATTTAGTATGCATTTTATCTTCACTAATGAGGTATTGTTCTGTCTCACTATGAATTCATTTACTTCACTTTCTCCCTTCACTAATGCAATATAGTTCTACATCGCTACATCTTTATTTAGTTCATTTTCTCACTTCATTAATGTAGTATATTTCTACTTCACTATGACCTTTATTATTTCACTTTCTCACTTCAATAAAGTAATATAAATATGCTTCACTTTAGCCTGAAGTAACATACTGCTGCATATATTATCAAAGAAACTGGTTACATGTTCCATGGTGTAATTAGATGTATGGCACGTTGCTCCATCTTGCAGGAAATAACCTTCTCTCAATTCGATATCATCTAGCTGCTTCAAAAATGTATTGAAGATACCCATATAAACTTCAGTGTCTACAGTCGTATCAAAGAAAATGGGACCCATGATCCTGGAAGCTGACACCACGCATCATGCAGTGGGGTTTCGTGGATCACTCGGGGGTTTACAGCAGCCCAATATCTGGTGTTTTGTGTGTTTATGTAGCCTGACAGATGAAACCATGTCTCATCTGTAAACCACGTTATGGAGAGAATGTCTGGACGTGGAATAAGAGTACCCTGAAACCATCGACAGTAACTGATTCGTTTATCATAATCTGCTTCTTTCAGTTGTTACACCACATGCACTCTGTAAGGTCGTAGCTCTTTGACATGTTCCATATGAATACCCTGATTCCTGGCTCAATCGACACAACGATTTGTTTGGAGAATTCAATAGCCTTCTGTGAACATCTGTAACAGTCTCTGCATTCAATGGCGGTCTATGTTTTCCTCTCTCACTAATGAGTATACCAGTTGCCTCCAGCTTTCTTACAGAGCGATAAAATTGTTGTCTTTGTCGAAACATCGCATACCTTAAATTCTCTTAGAAATTCCCGTTGTGTTGTTACCAAGGAATTTGTTTTCCAATACGTTTTCAAAATGTAAATACGCTCCCGTAGTGAGTACTGCATATTGCTGTTATGACTGCACATTTAAGACTGTCAGCTGTCAACAACTGTCAGTGTTGTGAGCTCTCCCAGTGCCAAGGAGATCATTAAAACAAATTTGTACATTCTACGTGATTTCAAAGGGAAAGTATGGCTTATTGAAGGTTTATACTGGTTTATACTGATCGCAGTATAGATTGTTTTAGTTTCTTTTGCAAATTACAGCAGTTTTTAGCTCGTAGATTTATTGTAATGTCGGATACAGCTTTTTTACTTGTGTTAAAAGTATCAAAACGAGTTCTAAACACTGTAAAAAGCGTATAAAGGGAGGAGGTGTGTTCTGAGATCTGCTGTTACCTTTTCGTATTGTCACGGATTGCATTTTTTTGTGTTGGAGCCGCGACAAGCCAGTGCCGGGCTCACGGGCAGGAGAGAAAGAGACAGATAGTGGCGCGCAGAGGTAAACACTTGCCGAGAGAGAGAAAGAGATAGCTGTCTGAAAGTTTCGTCTTTTCTGATGCCGTCGCGATTGTTATCCAGAAATCTATCATATTCTAGAACAATGACTGGTATTTATGAATAGTTGCAAAGTGTGAAAAGCAGTCAGTTGAGTTGTGCAGTAATTGAGTGAGTTGTAGTGCAGTGGATTTTTTGTTTGTTTGTATGTGGCGGGAGCAACAAGACGACCTTGAATACTGTTGTTTGTCAATGTTACGTCATTTTGCTGCTGCCAGTGTTGTACAATGTTACTGTTACTGTTTGATCAGCATATTTTTATATTAGTAAGTTCTCATTGTTGGTAACTACGTTCTGATTTTTCGGCGAACCTTTTGACTTGAGATACCCAAGTCCTACTCAAACAGAGCAATAAAACAGACATTTTTTCGTATCCTTTTCTTCTTAAACTATCGGGATGAAATATTTCTAAGAATAACTGCTGAAAAAGTAAAATATGTACACTAAAACCTTAAATATACATTATATGACTATAAAACTTCCGTAATAAACTCCTTAAAATGTGGAAAAAATTTATTATTTTCTCTCAAAGAATATAACATGCAAATATGTAAATAATCCAAACTCTGTGATAAGCTTAGACACCAGCAGGAACCATCAGTCTACCTACTCCACGGGTCAGTCTCCCTGAAGGACCGTGCCACACCTAGGGCAGGCAGTTCCATTAACGTTTCCACTGCTACAGTGCGGACGATGGTTCTGTGCCGGTGGAGACCATGTGCGCAGTCGTTTAGAATCCAGTTGCTCAGCCTACACTCTCGGTCATGCGCAGTACACTGAAATGGCCAGTATCGTGGAGAGGTTTGACCGGGTAACTTCTAACGCTTCGGTACCGTCACCTTAAGATTTTAAAGTTTTACAAATTGTGGTCATTTATCGCACTGGTGATTAGTGTTTTTGTCTGTATGTATGTGTGTATGCTTATATACGAGGCATGTTTTTTTAAGACAGTATCGTTTTGCGATTCCGCCGCCGCAGCACTACGGTCGGCGTTCCGCGCATGCGCGCTGGTTACCTAAACTCTTGTCTGCGCATTGACGCCATTACAGTTTGATTCTTCATTGTATACGTTGGTTTCTGAGTGTTTAAGATGACTCCGACAATCGTGAGTCCGGCCGACTGTGAAGTACGGGCTGTTATACGATTTATTAGTGCTAAAGGTGTAAAACCGATCGATATTCATCGTGAGATCTGTGAAGTTTACGGACAAAACATTATGAGTAATGGAATGGTAAGGAAATGGGTGAGAGCATTTAAAGATGGCCGCACTAATGTGCATGATGAACGGAGTGGGCGTCCTTCGGCCGTTACTGAAGATTTGGTGCAGAAAGTGGACGAAAAGATGAGAGAAAACAGACGCTTTACAATTTCATCATTGTGCGACTATTTTCCTCAATATTCTCGTAGTGTTTTGTATCGCATTGTGACCGAGAACTTGAAGTACCGGAAATTGTGTTCACGTTGGGTTCCGAAAATGTTGACGGATTTGCACAAAACCCAACGTTTAGGCAGTTCATTGACTTTCCTTGAGCGGCACCACAATGAAGGTGAAGATATTTTAGACCAACTTGTTACTGGTGACGAAACATGGGTGGCTTACGTCACACCAGAATCGAAACAACAATCCATGGAATGGCGACATTCATCATCACCCACAAAAGTGAAGTTTAAGCAAACAATTTCTGCCCGGAAAATCATGTTCACAGTTTTTTGGGACAGAAAAGGAGTATTGCTAGTGGAGTTTCTGCCTCGTAATGAGACAATCAATGCAGCGTCTTATTGTGAGACATTGAACAATCTGCGCCGTCCAATCCAGAGCAAAAGACGTGGCAAGTTGAGTAAGGGTATCGTTTTGCTGCATGACAATGCCCATCCACATGTGGCTAATTGGACCAAAGATATCATCAAAGCTTTTCAATGGGAAACTCTAGATCATCCTCCATACAGCCCTGATCTGGCACCCAGCGACTATCATTTGTTCCTGCACTTGAAGAAACATCTGGGCGATCAGCGTCTTCAAGACGATAACGAAGTCAAAACAGTTGTGATACAGTGGTTAACACGTCAGGCGGCAGAATTTTATGAGGAGGGTATACAAAAAGTGGTGCCACGTTCTGACAGTGCCTCAATATTCACGGAAATTATGTGGAAAAGTAGATTAAGGTATAGGCTTTCATGTAAAACTAAAATTATTGCGATACCTATGCACGTGTTTTTTTAATTCCAAAACGGTACTGACTTAAAAAACATGCCTCGTATATTTTCTTTATATTTAAATGCCTCCAATTCAAATAAAACTCGGTGGAAAAAAACACTTCACAGCCAAACCGCGAAGTTATTGATAAGGTCAATCTATTCTGATAGGGAATCAGTTTCTAGAGATATGCTAATAAAATGCAAGTGTGGGTGAGTGCAGCAACAAAAGTATCTGAGAGAAAATTTCGTAAGATAATTAAAGAAGGGGAGAAATATGCGGCACAAGTGACCTCCTTTAATACATCTGGAAAGTACATAGTGTACCAGAAACAATCATTGTTAATAATGACTTTGATAGGCGTGTTATTCGCCAAATTATTTATAATTTGTATATTCAGGAGAAAACTGTACCCACTGTCAAAATTTGGGAAACCTGAAACATCAAGATTCCATTAACTTTAAAGGGGGAAGCACTAGTTTAATGTGCCATAGGTTTCAAGTGGAAGAAAACGAGGAACAAAAAGGTCTTGTTAGAGCAAAGGTATTTGAGAAATTGACCCATGACATATTTACATGCCATAAAAAGGCTTGGAGACAAAGGAAGGTCAGTTAGCAATGAAGATGAAACGTATCTTCATGCGAGAATCGGCTAACTCACTTCCATGCGCTACAAGCCACAAAGGCATCACCCCAGATATTTATTTTCCCGTAAATTAAAACACTTGTGAAAGCAAAGAAGTAAAACCGTAAAGAAGATCTGTTGTTTCTCAGTGGCTAAATGAAGGAGTGCTCATATATCTTAAGGTAAGCGTTTTAGTGAAGACTAGTCTGTGAAATATGTCCTTGCTGCATTGTCTTCCATCTTCTAGCCCTAGCACAAGATACAAGTGATGCCTGGGCATAGACTCTCTCCAGTGCGCGAAGAAAGTAGGTCACCGGCACATAACTATCTTCGCTCCTGAAAACTGAAATAAGAACACCGTGGGGTCATTGTCCCAGGAAGGGAAAACTTTATTGACGCATTCCTGGGGTCAGATGCATCACATGATCACACTGACAGAACCATAGGCACATAAGACACAGACAACAGAGCATGCACAATGTCGGCACTAGTACCGTGTATATCCACCTTTCGCAGCAATGCAGGCTGCTATTCTCCCATGGAGACGATCGTAGAGATGCTGGATGTAGTCCTGAGGAACGGCTTGCCATGCCATTTCCAGCTGGCGCCTCAGTTGGACCAGCGTTCGTGCTGGACGTGCAGACCGCGTGAGACGACGTTTCATCCAGTCCCAAACATGCTCAATGGGGGACAGATCCGGAGATCTTGCTGGCCAGGGTAGTTGACCTACAACTTCTAGAGCACATTGGGTGGCACGGGATAAATGCGGACGTGCACTGTCCTGTTGGAACAGCAAGTTCCCTTGCCGGTCTAGGAATGGTAGAACGATGGGTTCGATGACGGTTTGGATGTACCGTGCACTATTCAGTGTCCCCTCGACAATCACCAGAGGTGTACGGCCAGTGTAGGAGATCGCTCCCCACACCATGATGCCCGGTGTTGGCCCTGTGTGCCTCGGTCGTATGCAGTCCTGATTGTGGCGCTCACCTGCACGGCGCCAAACACGCATACGACCATCATTGGCACCAAGACAGAAGCGACTCTCATCGCTGAAGACGACACTTCTCCATTCGTCCCTCCATTCGGGCCTGTCGCGATACCACTGGAGGCGAGCTGCACGATGTTGGGGCGTGAGCGGAAGACGGCCTAACGGTGCGCGGGACCGTAGCCCAGCTTGATGGAGACGGTTGCGAATGGTCCTCGCCGACACCCCAGGAGCAACAGTGTCCCTAATTTGCTGGGAAGTGGCGGTGCGGTCCCCTACGGCACTGCGTAGGATCTGACGGTCTTGTCGTGCATCCGTGCGTCGCTGCGGTCCGGTCCCAGGTCGACGGGCACGTGCACCTTCCGCCGACCACTGGCGACAACATCGATGTACTGTGGAGATCTCACGCCCCACGTGTTGAGCAATTCGGCGGTACGTCCACACGGCCTCCCGCATGCCCACTATACGCCCTCGCTCAAAGTCCGTCAACTGTACATATGGTTCACGTCCACGCTGTCGCGGTATGCTACCAGTGTTAAAGACTGCGATGGAGCTGCGTATGTCACGGCAAACTGGCTGACTATGACAGCGGCGGTGCCCAAACGGTGCGCAGCTAGCACTATTCGACGGCCAACATCGCGGTTCCTGGTGTGTCCGCTGTGCCGTGCGTGTTATCATTGCTTGTACAGCCCTCTCGCAGTGTCCGGGAGCAAGTATGGTGGGTCTGACACACCGGCGTCAATGTGTTCTTATTTCCATTTCCAGAAGTGAATTTCACTCGCCGTACACTCGCCTGATCCTTCGAGAAAACCAAGGTGAAGGAGAACCGCACCTAGACCTCCCCAAATGAAACCCAAGGTTATCGTGGGGACAATTCTCTTAGCCAATACGCCAATACTCACCTTCTCGCGACGAGATGACCCACAGGAGGTAACCCAGGGAATCGGAAGTTCTTTGACAGATCTAAGTTTATTATTGCGGAAAGCGGACCACTCTTCCTGCCAGCAGGTTTGCAGAGCTCTCCGCAATACGGCCCTAAAATCTTCCGATGTCACAGATGGTACTCGAACCCTGGGCTTCATGGTAGCCGACTTGGCTGCTGAATCCGCCATTTCATTCCCCCGCAAGCCTACGTGACCAGGAATCCATGCACACACCACGTTAACGCCAGAAGCGTGTAAAAGGCGGAGGGCATCCTGTATCCGCTGCACAATAGGGTGGTAGTTGTACAGCTGCCGTAGGCTTTGAAGTGCACTGAGGGAATCACTCAGGATTAAGCAGTTCCCCAACTTTCGTCGACGTACGTGTCAAATGGCCCGGTATATTGCATAAAGCTCTGCAGTAAAAATGGAAGTGCTAGTGTGGAATCCGAATGTATACGGTTCGGTTCCACACACGTAAGCACAACCAACACCATTTGAGTTCTTGGAGCCATCGGTGTAAATTTTAACATGGTCCTGATATCGCGATAAAAATTCTAAAAAACATGTGCGGATACTAGACATAGTAGATTTATCATATTTAGTCATGCCGAGATCAACGTGGGACGCTCTGCACAACCAAGGAGGGTATGTCCTCTCCCCCCTAGGATACATCTTGGGCATTACAGTATCCAGATGTCTAAGGAGCTCCCGGAAACGAAAACCAGGTGGCTTTGGTTTAATAGAAGTGTTCCTATAACACACGTCCATGAAGGTATTAAAGAACGGCGTAAACGTTGGATCTGTGGGCATGCATTTAAGTCTACAGCCATAATGATGGAGAACCGCACCTAGACCTCCCCAAGTGAAACTCTCAAGGTTATCGTGTAGACAATTCTCTTAGCCAATGGATCCCAGTTACAACGAACTCGAGCATTTCTCCTTTAAGGGACGTTTGGAGCAGCTCGAGAAATTCTAGATTAGAACGCTAATTATTATCCGACATCTAGTCAGTACTCCAAAGAACCCGTGGGACATGACATTAGCTCACCAAATTTACACCGTAGCTCCTGATATTTGGGCCCTGCACGTCTCTTTGTCTCGCGTTTAGCCCGCATTTCCAATTTCACTCCTTTTCCCTTCACCAGGGGGTACCGAGAATTGAATTATTCCGGTCCTGTGAAGTTATTTGAACGATTCACTCGTTAACACTTCCGTGTGAAATCGGATCACTTCTGCCTGACAAACGAGATAGCTGTCTGACATAAAATACAGCATGGCGAATAAAGAATAATAAACGTGGTTATTTTATATAGATTTGTCCATTAATTCTTATACTGCTGAACTCTGCATACTATTTTTTAATTCCCTTCCTGCCAAAATAACTTTTACTCCGGTTTTTTACGCAATACATTTCACGGTTTGATCTATCTATACGAGTATACTCACGTTAGTACAATCTTTATCAATTTAAGAATATTCAGGCTGGCACCTGCCTGCCGTGCTAGGGGTCCCGGGTTCGATTCCCGGCGGTGGGGGTCGGGATGTTTCTCCGACCAAGATAATTCCCCATCTTCCCCAAAGTCTGGAAGTATGAATGAGAGTGTGAATGTGTACGTGATCTAATGATTAAAAACCAAAGATAACGAGTTAACACCTTCGATATGTTCCAAAGGAGAACGGCCGCCGATATGACCATTGCAGTTAAAGGCGGGGTATATATGGAACAAGGGAAAACAAATATTCACAACTAAAATTTCCAAATAATCCAGTCAGGAAGATTATAAATATCTAACAATGTTTTTACATATACTTTCCTGACAAAGGAAACGATAACTGACAATGCCGGAAGTTCCAACTCGCAACCACGTAAATGTCAGCATTAAAGCTACTGTAGAGCTTGAAAACAATTTCAGTTTTTAGCAGTTAAAAATTAATAGCGAATTTTTAGAAATCGAAGTTTAGAGAGTGTACATCTCTCCCATCATCAGCATATTTTAAAAAATGTCATAACCACAAATAGATATAACACAAATATCTACAAAACAAAACACTATCAACACTCGCATCACTGAACAAAAGACTGTTTTCAGTAAATTAAATGCCAGGTCAGGAGATGGCGTAAGTATAGAAAATTATTTGGGTCAAAGAAACGTAACTACACAAACTGTATAGATCTGTGCTTCTTAAGTCGACGGCTTTCCATTTTTATGGCCGGTTTCCAAGAAGAGCTTAAACTGAAATACAGCATCACGATTAAGCGTGCTCCTCTCGGAGGTAATGGCCAAAGCCTCTTTAACTCTCCGCTCCCAGTAACTGTTGCACTTTGCCAAGATGGTCGTCTCCCGAAAGTTGGTTCTATAGTCGTTAACAAAACAATGCTGTGCCAGCCCAGACTTCTCAGGTTGCATTAAACGAATGCTCCGTTCATGTACGTTTATTCCGGTAGCGTTTATTCCGTTTATTCCTGGGGAGACCATCAATTCAGAGAAATACTGTTCTTAGTTGGATCGTCTGAATGTTGCCCTAGAAGTGAAAAGGCAGAGTTAGCATCTAATGGTGGAGTCGTCTTTCATCAAGACAATGCCAAACCACACACTTCTATGGTAACTCGTCAGAAATTACGGAATTTCGACTGGGATGTGTTACCTAACCCGCCTTATTCTCCAGACATTGCCTCATCCGAATATCATTTATTCCGATCCCTGCAAAACTTCCTTAATGGCAAACGCCTTACTTCCTTGGACGATTGCAGACTCGCCGTAGGAGAGTTCGTCAACCAGAAAACTGCAAGATTTTGGAAAAATGGTATTGATAAGCTTCCTGAGAAATGGAGATAAGTTATTGATAATAATGGTGCATACTGCACAAAATAAAGTTTGTTTTGAAAAGCTCATTTCCTTGTTTACTTTCGATGACCTTGCGTATGTAAACAGATTACCCCTACATAATTAGGCAACTTCGTTGTCGTAGTTGTGATACGGGCATACAGTGCAGGCGTTCTTTGTCATAAACACGTAACAAGAAACGAACGAATTTATGAGACAAACCAATATTACCAGAGATCACACAAGTAAAAAGGGTCAAGTTTCCATTATATTGAACTAGAAGTCATGTTTTTATTTTATATGTGTAGAGATAGTCAAAATGCCTTTTATTAAAATGTTTTTTTTTTCTATTGAAAAATGTGGTTTTTTTTTTCCAAAGATGACAGTAAAAACTATTACCCACAGAGATCGTTCCTCTTTGCATTGTGCTGCCGTGCGGTATTTTATCACTGGAAGAACAAAGGCCCAAGGCAGCCTTTCTCTTTACGTTTAATTATGTGACCACTTGACCACATACCGCCTGGCTCATTTCATAAGAGTCCCTCGCGATAAATCCCTCTTTTGTTTCCCATGTCGTGAAATATCGCGCCACGACCAATCCGGTCGCCCAGGTTATCTGCCTCTCTTAATTTCCCTTGTGCATACTTTGGCTTCCTGCACTGCGCACACGCGCCTCTGACCGGAACACGCACATTCTCTAACGGATGTTAATCCGCTTCGATTTTATTTATTACTTCCGCGGTAACCTGTGCTCGATAGTTATGACAGTTGTGGAAAGGGACGATTCTATCTAAGTATAATGTTCGATTATCCACATTTGCTGGCCTTTGTTCGCCGTAAAGCGATAAATTGAACATAAAATGAACCCATATTCCGTGTTGTAGGAAACCGATTGACGTCATGCTGACTACTGGCGTAAACTTCTGATATTTCGTTTAATTAATTTAGCTCTTTCATAGTAAAAAGAGCACCAGGGCTAATTGCCTTCTGTTACAAAATGTAGTGGTGAAAATCTTAAAGAAAAATAAGAGCGAGACTTTCAAAGAGAGAGAAGCTCCAAATAATAATTTTCATTAAAATAAGAGAGAATAATGACTCAAAGAAGTAAGGCTACTCTTCAGCACTCTTTCTATTGTACAGTCACGCGTAGGTCCAGTGTCGAGGCATGACTTTCAAAGTGCCAGAAGCTCCACATAATAATTTTCATTAAAATAAGAATGAATAATGACCCAAAGAACTAAGGCTACTCTTCAGTACTCTTTCCATTGTACAGTCACACGTAGGTCCAGTGTCGAGGCATGACTTTCAAAGTGCCAGAAGCTCCACATAATAATTTTCATTAAAATAAGAATGAATAATGACCCAAAGAACTAAGGCTACTCTAAAGTACTCTTTCTGTTGTACACTCACAGGTAGGTACAGTAGCGAGGTGTGACTTTCAAAGCGAGAGAAGCTCCAAATAATAATTATCATTAAAATAAGAGAGAATAATTACTCAAAGAACTAAGGCTACTCTTCAGTACTCTTTCTATTGTACAGTCACACGTAGGTTCAGTGTCGAGGCGTGACTTCGAGGGAAGCTACAAATAATAATTTTCATAAAAATAAGATAGAATAATCACTCACAGAACTAAGGCTACTCATCACTAGTCCTTCGATTGTACAGTCACACGCATGTCTTAGTAGCCTTGGTAACGTGGACGTAGCGTGTCTGCCTCACGTTCAAGAGGTCCCGACTTATGATCTCGGTCAGGGTGAGTTACCTGGATAAGGTTTTTCCGGGGTTTTCCCTTATCCTGAAAAACGAATGTCGGGTAGCTCCAAGCTCTACGGACCCTAGGCCCATTCGAGCATCACTTCCCCCATTCCATTCATCGTCCGATATGACAACGTTGGAGGACGTATACTACGGGGGGGGGGGGGGGGGCGGGACCCGTAGGTCTAACGACGAGGCGTAACTTTCAAAGTGAGGGAAACGCCAAATAATAATTTTCATTAAAATAAGAGAGAATAATGACTCAAAGAACTAAGGATACTGTTCAGTACTCTTTCTATTGTACAGTCACACGTAGGTCCAGTAGCGAGTCGTGACTTTCAAAGCGAGGGAAGCTCCAAATAATAATTTTCATTAAAATAAGGGAGAATAATTAGTCAAAGAACTAAGGCTACTCTTCAGTACTCTTGCTATTGTAGTCAGAGGTAGGCCCTTCTTGCATTTAAAGACTATTCACACTACAAGCAGACATATTCCGGCTTCCCTTTTCTACTCCAACGTTCCAATTTCTGCTACAACTGGCCTACACCGTGTGAATTGTTAGACTAACGTGGAGAAAGTGTGCAATTCACATACTTTTACTAATAACTTATAGATTCACAAGAATTTCCTATTTGTTATCACGATATACTAGTCTACGTAATATACTGTTGCGAATGCTATTGAAAGGTACTTACGGTTGCATTTAAAAGTGTCACATAAAACAAATGAAAACTCAACTTCACTTCACAGAGAGCTCACGTGACAAAATCTGTCAGTGCTTCCTAACTACTGAAAAGTCTCGACTTGTTCCGGGAACCTACGAAGCGTGGTATTCAAGGTTATGAATGCGTAAATGCAGAAATATTGATATTGAATGAGCTCGCGGTACTCGTAACTGGAGTGCAAGTAGCTGTCAGATTTTCCGGGGATGTTCGCGAATAAATTTTGAAAATGTATCCAGAGAAATTAAAGTATTGCTGGGCGCAGATTTTGTTTCTTTTTCTTCTCAAATTTTTGCAGCACGCTTCGCCACTGCAAATAAACGTCGTTGTCCATACTCCAATGTTACCACTGGTGCAATTTTACCTTTGTTACTATTCTCTTGCATTATTACTCCAGTGTTTTGAGTTGTACTTTTGTTTTAACCAACACAAACAGCATTTTTAAGTAGGGTAAAGCTAAGCAGATCCAACACTATTAGCATCAACATAATCCTACTACAGTCTTTTGTTTTGGTCGTTGGATAACTTGGAAAAAACAATTGAGGAAACAGCAACTCACAGTCTTCAACTACTGTTGAGACATCCGCCAGCACACTCCGATCGCACTGCCACTGAAGATGTCTGCCGCAGCCGCAGACGTAGATGAAGGAACCCAGTAGACCACGCCCCACAATTCCGGTTAATACTTTATATTATATTATTGTTTTTTAATGTAAAAAGAAATCAAAATACATCATAGCCTACCTAAGGTAGAATTTCTTACAAATTTCACACCGGCACCCTTTCTTCTTGACCGTCATCTAACCTAGGTGTTCACCAAGCGCCGCTTTCCCGCCTTCACCTACTTTGGGCAAGGGATCAGGCGGGAGTATTCAATCAAATACTTGGGAGTTAAGCTGGACAAGGGCCTAACTTTTCGGGAGGACATCCGGGATCAAGCGCATCGGTCGTGGGATGCCGTGGCATCACTATACCCTGTGCTTAGGTCTGCGATGTCTGTTTCCCTAAAGTTGCGCCTCTTTATGGCTCTGGTCGTCCCTGTCATGCTCTATGCGTGCGAAGTCTGGGGTATGGCCTCAGGCTCAGACCTAGTACTGCTCCAACGTGCACAGAATAAATGTCTTCTTTATTTATTCTGTATGCACAAGGTTCCCCGTGAATCTACTTCACGAGGCTTCATCCCTCCGCTATGTGGAGGATGAAATTAGGCGCTGGGCGACAAAATTTTCGAGAGTTTGCCTCACCACCAGAGCACCCTCGTCAGATCCCTTGGGGACTATGTACCTCGTGAGCGTCGCTTAAAGCGATACCGGTTAACCCGCATGTCTTGCAGTCATTACCGGTAACCACATGATCGCCATTGCAGCCTAAACTAAATTACAGCTATCCATAATTTATTCTGGAAAACTCAAAATTATACTTATCTTCTTCCAAGTTTATTAACTAATCCACCAGCGGTGCACGCTGTCTGTGGCACCCGGTTCATCATTCCCTGAGGAGCAACAAGCTACCCCCCTTCTCTACCTCCACTTAATTTACACCCGTCATCCTGCAACATCCACATCCCGACACTACGTGGTTAAGCACTTCCCAGAGCAGGTACACGATTTGACCACCCTTCGGGCTGTTCCAAACAGCCTGCCAGCCTGCAATTGAATTGAAATCTAACCTAGGGGTACACTTTAAGGATTAGAGAGAAATAGAAGGACAGGGAAAACCACGAAGCCCCCCGACGTCCGGAATGACGAGAATCAAACTCCGAACCTGCCTCACATCTATTTCAGTGGCTGTGTATGAATATCCATCACGACATTTTTATAATTGATCCAGCAATCAAGTATTCCCCACATAGAGGTTGCTTAATGTTGACAAATTAAGCAGGGAGCCCAAGAAGGCCCTCGTTAAACATTGAGATGCAGAGAGTGCGGCCAGCTCCATTGCATGGGAATGAGATGTGAATATTTCATGTGCCTTAGGGTGAACGCAGCTCAAACTGCCTGCCACGCTGCTCAATCTCCACGCGGCAATACATTCCTTTCCATTTGTTTGTCATTTTTAAAACACAAATATATAACTGTATACATTGTTCTCGTCTTTGGACAAGAATTAAACAAATAGCTTTCAAAAAATTACAAAAGTATGCACTTCCAGAGTGTGTTTTGTTTATAAGTCCACATCGTATCCACGACCGATTTACAATGGTGCCACGGAACGCGTCTCTTAAGCTTTGTTCTACTGAATCTTGAACATTATTTTAATTTTGTTTATTGTATAAATACAAAATGTGTATTACGCCTACTGTAATATAACTTGCAATTGCTAAGGTTTACCTGATTTTATAGCATTTGGCTTACAAAGAACTGAAACATTCTACTGTTTTTAAACTAAATTAAATAAATATTTTATCCCTATATGTAAAATCAAACAAAATTGGAAATTAACTCATTATTAGGTCTGTGACTCACTCTGCTTCTACAGTGCGATCTATGTAAACCTGAACCACTTCAAAAAACCATACTTTCCCTTTGAAAGCTCATAGAATGTAGAAATTTCTTTTAATGATCTCAGTGGCTTTGGAACAGTTGACAACACTGACAATTGTTGACAGTTGACAGTCTTAAATGTGCAGTCATAACAGCAACATGCAGTGCTCACTACGAGAGCATGTTTACATTTTGAAAACATACTGGAAGACAAATTCCTCGGTAAAAACACAACGGGAATTTCGAAGAGAATTTAATGCTCCGACAAAAGCAACAATTTTATCGCTCGTAAGAAAGCTGGAGACAACTGGTATACTCATTAGTGAGAGTGGAAAACAGACCGCCATTGAATGCAGAGACTGTTACAGATGTTCGCAGAAGGCTATTGAATTCTCCAAACAAATCCTTGTGTCGATTGAGTCAGGAATCAGGGTATTCATATGGAACATGTCAAAGAGCTACGACCTTACAGAGTGCATATGGTGTAACAACTGAAAGTAGCAGATTATGATAAACGAATCAGTTACTGTCTATGGTTTCAGGGTACTCTTATTCCACGTCCAGACATTCTCTCGATAACGTGGTTTACAGATGAGGCATGGTTTCATCTGTCTGGCTACATAAACACACAAAACACCAGATATTGGGCTGCTGTAAACCCCCAAATGGTTCACGAAACCCCAATGCATGGTGCGTGGTGTCAGCTTCCAGGATCGTTGGTCCCATTTTCTTTGATAGGACTGTAGACACTGAAATTTATATGGGTATCTTCAATACATTTTTGGAGAAACTGGATGATATTGAATTGAGAGAAGGTTACTTCCACCAAGATGGAGCAACGTGCCATACATCTAATGACATCATGGAACTTTTAACCAGTTTCTTTGATAATTTGTTACAGTATATTACTTCGGGTTACAGTGAAGTATATTTATATTACTTTAGTGAAGTGAGAAAGTCAACTAAATGACGTCATAGTGAAGTAGAACAATACCTCATTAGTGAAATTAGAATGTGAACTAAATCAGGTCACAGTGAAGTATATTTGTATTACCTTAGTGAAGTGAGAAACTGATCTAAATGAAGTTATAGAGAAGTAGAGCTATATTACCTTAGTGAAATGAGAAAGTCAACTAAATGACGTCATAGTGAAGTAGAACAATACCTCATTAGTGAAGTTGGAGTGTGAACTAAATCAGGTTACAGTGAAGCATATTTATATTAATTTAGTTAAGGGAGAAAGTGATCTAAATGAAGTTATAGTGAAGTAGAAATATACTACATTAGTGAAGTGAGAAAGTGAACTAAATGAAGTCATAGTGAAGTAGAACTATATTACATTAGTGAAGTGAGAAAGTGAATTAAATGAAGTTATAGTGAAGTACAACTATATTACATTAGTGAAGTGAGAAAGTGAACTAAATGAAGTCATAGTGAAGTACAACCATATTACATTAGTGAAGTGAAGTAAATTAAGTCATAGTGAAGTAGCACTATACTACATTAATGAAGTGAGAAAGTGAGCTAAATGAAGTTATAGTGAAGTAGAGCTATATTACATTAGTGAAGTGAAAAAGTGAACTAAATGAAGTCATAGTGAAGTACAACTATATTACAATAGTGAAGTAAGAAAGTGCACCAAATGAAATCATAGTGAAGTAGAACTATACTACATTAATGAAGTGATAAACTGAACCTCATTAGTGAACTTATAATATGAACTAAATCAGGTCACAGTGAAACATATTTAAATTACCTTAGTGAAGTGAGAAAGTGAACTAAATGAAGTCATAGTGAAGTGAGAATATGAACTACCTAAATGAAGACATAGTAAGAGTTGAACTAGACTACGGTAGTGAAGTTATACCTGAAATCACAATAAAAATTGAACTAGATCATATTATTGAAGTAATATGTGAACTAAGTGAAGTCGGTGATGTTGAATGAACCGACAGGGTTAACTAAGTGAAGTTTTAAGCTACATTAGTGGAATGGTAGAACTTTGTACAGCTACAATATAGAAAGAACATTGTATCTATACCAGATATGCAGTAGGAAAACTGAGAACATGGTCTTTCAAAAATTTCCATAAATATGCAGCGCTACCAACTCAGCCGATTTGATTATTTGAAGACGGTACATTTCCTTATCAGCTGGAAGCCAAATATCTGGAATATTTTATGTAATTCTAAACTAATTATATATTAAAGAATACAACATGATTCAATTTACTTTTACAAAACTAGGATTTAAGTTATTCAATAATGGGTTACTTCAGCACAGGAGAGTTGTTACAAAATGCATAGTCAGTGCTATTTGGCCACTCCTGCATTGCCCGCCTCGGTAGCGTAGATGGTAGCATGTCTGCCTCACGTTCAAGAGGTCTCGAGTTCGAATCTAGGTCAGTGTGGGTTACTTGGATAAGGTTTTTTTCTGCGGGTTTCTCTTATCCTGAAAGATGAATGCCTGGTAACTCTAAGCTCTATGTACCCTGTACTCATTTGAACAACATTTCGTTCATCGTCCGATATGACTTAACGTTGGAGGTTTTCTCTTATCCTGAAAGATGAATGTCTGGTAACTCTAAGCTCTATTTACCCTGTACTCATTTGAACATCATTTCATTCATCATCTGATATGACTTAACGTTGGAGGTTTTCTCTTATCCTGAAAGATGAATGTCTGGTAACTCTAAGCTCTATGTACCCTGTACTCATTTGAACAACATTTCATTCATCGTCCGATATGACTTAACGTTGGAGGTTTTCCCTTATCCTGAAAGATGAATGTCTGGTAACTCTAAGCTCTATGTACCCTGTACTCATTTGAACATCATTTCATTCATTGTCCGATATGACTTAACGTTGTAGGTTTTCTCTTATCCTGAAAGATGAATGTCTGATAACTCTAAGCTCTATGTACCCTGTACTCATTTGAACAACATTTCATTCATCGTCCGATATGACTTAACGTTGGAGGTTTTCTCTTATCCTGAAAGATGAATGTCTGGTAACTCTAAGCTCTATGTACCCTGTACTCATTTGAACATCATTTCATTCATCGTCCGATACGACTTAACGTTGGAGGTTTTCTCTTATCCTGAAAGATGAATGTCTGATAACTCTAAGCTCTATGTACCCTGTACTCATTTGAACATCATTTCATTCATCGTCCGATACGACTTAACGTTGGAGGTTTTCCATTATCCTGAAAGATGAATGTCTGATAACTCTAAACTCTATGTACCCTGTACTCGTTTGAACATCATTTCATTCATCGTCCGATACGACTTAACGTTGGAGGTTTTCCATTATCCTGAAAGATGAATGTCTGATAACTCTAAGCTCTATGTACCCTGTACTCATTTGAACATCATTTCATTCATCGTCCGATATGACTTAACGTTGGAGGTTTTCTATTATCCTGAAAGATGAATGTCTGATAACTCTAAGCTCTATTTACCCTGTACTCATTTGAACATCAATTCATTCATCGTCTGATATGACTTAACGTTGGAGGTTTTCTCTTATCCTGAAAGATGAATGTCTGGTAACTCTAAGCTCTATGTACCCTGTACTCATTTGAACAACATTTCATTCATCATCCGATATGACTTAACGTTGGAGGTTTTCCCTTATCCTGAAAGATGAATGTCTGGTAACTCTAAGCTCTATGTACCCTGTACTCATTTGAACATCATTTCATTCATCGTCCGATATGACTTAACGTTGGAGGTTTTCTCTTATCCTGAAAGATGAATGTCTGATAACTCTAAGCTCTATGTACCCTGTACTCATTTGAACAACATTTCATTCATCGTCCGATATGACTTAACGTTGGAGGTTTTCTCTTATCCTGAAAGATGAATGTCTGGTAACTCTAAGCTCTATGTACCCTGTACTCATTTGAACATCATTTCATTCATCGTCCGATACGACTTAACGTTGTAGGTTTTCTCTTATCCTGAAAGATGAATGTCTGATAACTCTAAGCTCTATGTACCCTGTACTCATTTGAACATCATTTCATTCATCGTCCGATACGACTTAACGTTGGAGGTTTTCTATTATCCTGAAAGATGAATGTCTGATAACTCTAAGCTCTATGTACCCTGTACTCATTTGAACATCATTTCATTCATCGTCCGATACGACTTAACGTTGGAGGTTTTCTCTTATCCTGAAAGATGAATGTCTGATAACTCTAAGCTCTATGTACCCTGTACTCATTTGAACATCATTTCATTCATCGTCCGATACGACTTAACGTTGGAGGTTTTCTCTTATCCTGAAAGATGAATGTCTGGTAACTCTAAGCTCTATGTACCCTGTACTCATTTGAACATCATTTCATTCATCGTCCGATACGACTTAACGTTGGAGGTTTTCTCTTATCCTGAAAGATGAATGTCTGGTAACTCTAAGCTCTATGTACCCTGTACTCGTTTGAACATCATTTCATTCATCGTCCGATACGACTTAACGTTGGAGGTTTTCTATTATCCTGAAAGATGAATGTCTGATAACTCTAAACTCTATGTACCCTGTACTCGTTTGAACATCAGTTCATTCATCGTCCGATATGACTTAACGTTGGAGGTTTTCTCTTATCCTGAAAGATGAATGTCTGGTAACTCTAAGCTCTATGTACCCTGTACTCGTTTGAACATCATTTCATTCATCGTCCGATATGACTTAACGTTGGAGATTTTCTATTATCCTGAAAGATGAATGTCTGGTAACTCAAAGCTCTATGTACCCTGTACTCGTTTGAACATCATTTCATTCATCGTCCGATATGACTTAACGTTGGAGATTTTCTATTATCCTGAAAGATGAATGTCTGGTAACTCAAAGCTCTATGTACCCTGTACTCGTTTGAACATCATTTCATTCATCGTCCGATATGACTTAACGTTGGAGATTTTCTATTATCCTGAAAGATGAATGTCTGGTAACTCTAAGCTCTATGTACCCTGTACTCGTTTGAACATCATTTCATTCATCGTCCGATATGACTTAACGTTGGAGATTTTCTATTATCCTGAAAGATGAATGTCTGATAACTCTAAGCCCTATGTACCCTGTACTCGTTTGAACATCATTTCATTCATCGTCCGATATGACTTAACGTTGGAGATTTTCTATTATCCTGAAAGATGAATGTCTGATAACTCTAAGCCCTATGTACCCTGTACTCGTTTGAACATCATTTCATTCATCGT
>CM060958.1:11991429-12138929 GCA_030765055.1 Mantis religiosa
ACAGCATCTGCTACTGTTTTCGATAAATGTACATCAGTTCTTGAATATCAAATAATTTGGATTTTGTATTTAAGAAGCAAGTAAGGCTTTTGCTTAGCATCTGAAAGATAAACCTGGACAAAGAAATAGAAACCCAAAAAGTGTATGCCAACTTATTATTTCTGAATACTCCTGGAGAATATAAAATGGTTCGCAAAATGACATCAGTAGTACCTCAAAACTGTTGAGAGATTAAGGACGCTATACTTCGTCTATCCTTGAAGATGGTACCATGAACCAGGTGACAGGAACTCAACGTTGTGGGATGCAAGAATGTAACAGATAATGTTGGCTTTTGTTTCCAACAAAATAAGACGCAAGTAAACAGAACCCTTTCGGGAACTCACAATTAGTTAAGGATACTTCTGCATCTGTCCTGGTGTAATGCTTGAGTGAAATGAGCCTTGATATCACTTCATTTAGGAAAACACCAACTTAAACTCTCTACTGAACATTATTGCTGTACTTCAACACCAAGAATAGATTGTCATCTTTATTTTTTATCTCTTGGACATACAAAGAGAACGGAATTTAAAAGTCGTCAGCTAGACAACCAGTTTTAAAAAGTTTGATTTGATGTAGTCTGAAAAATGAAATTAAAATTTATAATTTGTTAGCATAAACATTTGTTAACGCTATAATTGCTATAAAATAACTTATATGTTTATATTTCTTAGATAAAATGGGAGCTAACAGCAGGAACAATACTGATAAACCAAGACTGAAAACACATGAGTGTACTTTCAAGGTTCCTAATATTGCCAAATAAATTCAGACTATGAGTTCTTTCTTTTGCCCCATTTTACTGCGATTAAGCTGACTTTTTAAGACGTGGAATAAAGTTGGCAATCCTGCACTACTGTGAGTGGGTAACCCTGTTATATTACGTGACTGGAGCGATGGGGAATGAATTAGGTTCTGAAAAGGAGAGAAACACGCTATAAAGCAGTTCGACAATGTGTAGCACAAGCACTAAAGGTACACAGTGTGCGGACGTGACCAGAGACAAAGACTGCATTTTATTCCATTCTTCTCTCATTTTCTAATCCGTTCATGCACGCCTTAGGGGGTGGAAGAAGAAAAGAACGGCAACGGTAAAGCTTTGAGAACCAAATTTATTGCCGAGGGAGAGGACGTAGTACAGCCATTGCCAAAACAAGTCTTGCTTTGTTTGGGCTCTAAACAAATGACAACTGAGGAAGTATCGACAACCAAATGATGCATCCAGTGGACGATTTGAAGATGGTGACACAATGTGTTGTGAATGTTACCTTATCAGAGTAATTAAAAACGGACAGATAACGCCTTTAAAGGGGCAGTTAGACCTTGTTCATTCTAATACAGGTACATACATAACCTCTTTTGTTGCCAGCCGCTTCTCAGTAGTAATTAGAAAAAAATTGTCAGTAAAAGGGGAAACGAACAGGAGAAATATAAGGAATTATTTAGGGAAACTTAAAGAGAGATGGCTAAGAACAATTAAGGGTATGTATGACTGAAATTTTCAAATTCTGAACTAATAATGCTAGCTTTTTCAAATTTACACCATAGGTGTAGTATATTATAAACATGTTACAACCTAAATTTAAACCATTTTTCTCCAGCAGTTTAGAAATTATGATAAATTTTGTATGTTTTTGTTACGTCACTAAAAAGTCCCTTGAGACAAAATATTTTGAATTTTGGTCTAATATTTTAACCCTATGTTCATAATACACATACTTTTTGAAATTGCTCTGGGATTTTCTGTCTCCTTTAGTTTAGGTCACAAAAAATTTTTAATTTACAAATATGCTTTTTTTGTCTAAAAAACTAAGTTTTGTGTTTGAAAATTAAAAATATATGCTTATATACATTTCACAATAAAACCTAGGGCAATTTCCATTCCTCATGATATTCTGAACCTGTGTAGGAAATTTCATGAATGTAGTACAAAAACTGCATCGCAAGGAGCATTTTACAGGAAGAAAAATGCTGAAAATATGAACATTGAGAAAACAGCGATTAAAGATTTGATTGCATAACTCACATTAAAATCCACCAGGCTGATAGGTTGGACCCTCAGATTTCTTTTTCCTCTCCTCTGTTGCTGCTTTTTCCACCTTTTTCTTCTTTAGATGTTGCTTTTCTTCTGCACAACTTCGCTTCTTGCTTTGCAGGATACGAGTCTGATCTCGCTGCACTGAAGTTTTCCTTGCTGAGTCTACTACACTTTCACCTCTGATATTTTGCTGCAGCTCCAATGACTTAAGACTACCCATGTTAAACTCACTGATGCTTTTAATAACAGCAAGATCCAATTTTTGTTTTGATATGAAAACTTCCTTTGGACACTTATTCCATATGACATGATGCAAAGATTCATTGGCATTCTGTGTTTTTCCTGTTTTGCACCTCTCTAGTAATGTTGTAGAAGCCAGCCTCTGATATATTGGCAACATTTTAGGAACTATTTTGTCTGAAAGCCTTATTTTTCTTTTCTTGAATTGAAAATTTAAGAACGGAAAGCAGACAAAGAATGTGGATGTAGGCAAAAGAGGGCGTGACTCTGACAGAGTTTAAAGGCCACCGACATTTAAATAAGCATTTAAAAATGGCGTCCGGAGGCAAATTATGCATTTTTCACATTCGGGAATGTCTAAATTATTTTATACAATTAAAATAAAAAAGTCGTTATTTTCACGATTTTCATGAAATTTCAGTCATACATACCCTTAAGAGAAAAATGTAGATTAGGATATGTGAAATGGCATTAGAGGACCTACAATACACAAAAACCTAGGCTTAGGTGTATGGGGACCGAATTATAATTCAATGGCGAGCAACATGGTAGGATTTTCAGGATTTAGGAATACATGGCGTTTTGCAGTGTGGATTTTATAATAGTAATATTTATTTTGCAATTCCATTTGATGATGTAAAAGGAAAGATGAGTAATTACAAATTATAAGTCCAGTAAACGAATTTAAATTATCACGCGTTGAAGCTTTAGAAGTCTTTTAGGCCAAATTTTCAAGTTAATTCAATTTAAACAGTCAAAATAGTTTTGGACTTTGAAACTAGTAATTATTTTTTTAAAATAGTTTGGCCAGATCTTAGTCACAGGTACTCACTGGCTAAAGATCTTTTGCTGATATCCCTAAAATCCTAAAATATTTAATCATGAAATATTTTAATCAAACATTGCATATGACGTCGAACTGCGGATTCCAGATGCATATCTATAGCTCAGTACTGATGTAGGACTGTCACACAAAGCAACGACTGCAATTATATATGTGAATGTAATCGGCAAGATCAAAAAAGGTAATATGGAGAGCGGGTTTCATTTACGAATTTTGCCCTATAGAGATTCTCCAAAAAAAAAAAAAAAAAAAAAAAAAAAAAAAAAAAAAAAAAAAGCGTATCAAAAGAACAGCCAATTCGCAGCACAAAACTGGTCTGTGATCCATTCATAGCCCCACCCTTCTTCGTAATTCGATTTTTGTCCCTCTCTCCTGCCCGGTTTTTACCATTATAATACTAAAAGGAACTTTTGAATACGCAGCTGTCCGTTCCGGCACTGCCTCAGGCTAACGTTGACAAAGGACAGCATTTCCAGCTTTTTTGCCCTCCTTTCTTCATCACAAAACATCAGCTTTCTACACTTTCTGCTTCCTCGGCCTAAAAAAAGTATAAATTTTATGGATATAGTCGCCAAAGCAATTATAATCATTAGGGCCTGAGTGTACATGTTCTCAAGAATATAAACATTATTTCAAAATGACGTTAAGACCTTATTAAAATCAAACAAATGAAGACTTAAAAGCTAACTTCATTTGTTGCTGTTCTTGTTTTACATTTAGGTATACTTTTAACATCAAATACTGATTTACAATCTAGGTATACAAATATGGACTATTTATTATTAACAAATACAGAAATACCCGCTGAGAAATGTCTTTCCGTGTCTACGGAACCTCACCAGTACATTAGAATGTCAATGTAGACATAAAATCATCTGCATTCTGACCGCAGCACTGCTTCTTCAATGTTTTCCTGACGCTTTCGCCTTCAAAATAGTCCCTATAGAAAGTAGTACTAAGAGAGTGGTCTGAGAAGTTTCCAACTTCAACGTAAAGATGACAGCACTCGTGAATAAAATGCAGCGAATTTCGTTGTTCATCTGTGGGCAGCTACTCACCAAAGTTTAAGCCATTTTGGACGCTCATTTGTTATATAACAGTCCTTTGAGAGAGTTTATGTGAGTGTTTTTATGAAAATGGACGTTCGAGACGACCAAAACTGCAACTACCGACGAAAACATCGCCAAAGTTCATCAAATGGTGTTACACGACCGCCGAATCAGAGTGACAGAAGTAGTAGAGGCTATGAACATGTCAAAAGAACGTGTTTGTCACATATTAAATCAACATTTAGACATGAGAAAGCTAACCGCGCGTTGGGTGCCGCGTTTGCTCACGTTAGACCAAAAACGTGTTCGAATGAACATTTCCAACGCTCTGTTGGCGCAGTTTAGACGCAGTAAATCCCAGTTTTGGCGCCGATTAATTATTGTATATGAAACTTGGATACACCATTATACGCCCGAAACAAATATACAATCCAAAGAGTGGACTGCAAAGAAGGAAGCGGCTCCAAAAAAAGCAAAAACTGTTATTTTCGGCTGGAAAGTGCTGACGACTGTTTTTCAAGATAGTCATGGAGTTATTTTTATCAATTATATTCAAAAAGAAAAACCATCCCCCGCCATCTTATTCCACCGGTGCTCCATCTTGATTTCATGTATTATCAGAGTCACCGCCTGCGGTGCCGTATGCAGTAAAGGCAGGTGTTAAACCTTACACATTTATAAAACTACACTGGAGCTGGAACAGCGGCATAATTTCATTCATCGTCCGATATGACTTAACGTTGGAGGTTTTCTCTTATCCTGAAAGATGAATGTCTGGTAACTCTAAGCTCTATGTACCTTGTACTCATTTGAACATCATTTCATTCATCGTCCAATATGACTTAACGTTGGAGGTTATCTCTTATCCTGAAAGATGAATGTCTGGTAACTCTAAGCTCTATGTACCCTGTACTCATTTGAACATCATTTCATTCATTGTCCGATATGACTTAACGTTGGAGGTTTTCTCTTATCCTGAAAGATGAATGTCTGGTAACTCTAACCTCTATGTACCCTGTACTCATATGAACATCGTTTCATTCATCGTCCGATATGACTTAACGTTGGAGGTTTTCCCTTATCCTGAAAGATGAACGTCTGGTAACTCTAAGCTCTATGTACCCTGTACTCATTTGAACATCATTTCATACATCGTCCGATATGACTTAACGTTGAAGATCGTGAATTAGAAAAGAATGTTTTAGATTTTGATGTTGCTTAATTTTAATCTACAGATTTGGGAATATGCACATAAACTTGCGAAAAATGGCGATAAACTGGATATATCTTCGAATATCACTAAAAAGATATATAATTTGTAAAAATTCCTATAAGAAAAAAAATCAAAAGTAGAGAGCAAATGATCTAATGCCAGTCAAAGTGTCACGAGACACTAAACGACATAGCATTACCCCGGCGTCATCAGAAAAGAAATAGTACCTAATCATTAAAATCTGGGGACTAATAATTACTATGGCTGGCCTGCAGTGTCCTAGGTCCGACATTCAAAACCGGTCCAAACCGATCGATTTTAAGTGTCTTTAAGAGGGACAGCCCCTTGTAAGTAGGCTAACTGACATTTAAAAGAATTAGGGACGAAATTCTTGTAAAGTGGGAGCGCTGACATGATCTTGAAAATTTAACAGCGTTATTAACAAAATATTTATTAAATTATTATTTCATTTATTTATTTATTATTTCATTAACTTATTTATTATTTCATTCATTTATTCATTCAATTTTTCATTCACTTATTCATTCTCTTGTTCATTCACTCATTGGTTCATTCATTCGTTCATTCATTGGTTCATTCAATGGTTCATTCATTCGTTCATTCATTCGTTCATTCATTCGTTCGTTCATTCGTTCGTTCATTCGTTCGTTCATTCATTCGTTTATTCGTTCGTTCATTCATTGGTTCGTTCATTCGTTCATTCGTTCGTTCATTCGTTCGTTCATTCATTCGTTCGTTCATTCGTTCGTTCATTCATTCGTTCATTCATTCGTTCATTCATTGGTTCATTCATTGGTTCATTCATTCATTCGTTCATTCATTCGTTCATTCATTCGTTCATTCATTCGTTCATTCATTGGTTCATTCATTGGTTCATTCATTGGTTCGTTCATTCGTTCGTTCGTTCATTCGTTCGTTCATTCGTTCGTTCATTCGTTCGTTCATTCGTTCGTTCATTCATTCGTTCAATTATTGGTTCATTCATTCGTTCATTCGTTCGTTCATTCGTTCGTTCATTCGTTCGTTCATTCGTTCATTCATTCGTTCGTTCATTCGTTCATTTATTGGTTCATTCATTCGTTCAATCATTCGTTCATTCATTCGTTCATTTATTGGTTCATTCATTCGTTCATTCATTCGTTCATTCATTGGTTCATTCATTGTTTCATTCATTGGTTCATTCATTGTTTCATTCATTCGTTCATTCATTCGTTCATTCATTCGTTCATTCATTCGTTAGTTCATTCGTTCGTTCATTCGTTCGTTCATTCGTTCGTTCATTCATTTGTTCATTCATTCGTTCATTCATTCGTTCATTCATTGGTTCATTCATTGGTTCATTCATTGTTTCATTCATTGGTTCATTCATTGGTTCATTCATTCGTTCGTTCATTCGTTCGTTCATTCGTTCCTTCATTCGTTCCTTCATTTGTTCCTTCATTCATTCGTTCATTCATTCTTTCATTCATTCATTGGTTCATTCATTGGTACATTGGTTCATTCATTGGTTCATTCATTCTTTCATTCATTCGTTCATTCACTGGTTCATTCATTCGTTCATTCATTCGTTCATTCATTGGTTCATTCATATTTCATTCATTGGCTCATTCATTCGTTCATTCATTCGTTCATTCATTAATTCGTTCATTCATTCGTTCATTCATTCGTTCATTCATTCGTTCATTCATTGGTTCATTCATTCGTTCATTCATTCATTGGTTCATTCATTCGTTCATTCATTCGTTCATTCATTCGTTCATTCATTCGTTCATTCATTCGTTCATTTATTGGTTCATTCATTCGTTCATTTATTTATTTACTTATTTATATCCCATTGCTTTTGACCGATAAGACAGTACGAAACTACACATTTCAAACATTCATTGCGTTTATGCCACATGCTATTACCTCTGTAGCAATTTTGTGCATTTATCGTGTGCCTAGCATCGGTTCATTTGTTTGGGATCGTCATTTGTTTTCTGCACATATGTTCAAAGTCAGCTTTATCAAACAACACATAGAGAAACAAAAGCACACATACAAACAGTTCCATAAACTAATTTAATTATTTAATTAATTAACTAATTAACATTTTATTGTATTTATTTCTTGTAATTAGAATTGGATATTCCTTCTCGCTTTTAAATTATTTCTTTTGTTCAGCAAAATTACATTCGAGTTACGATTCTGCCTGGATGAATAAAAACCTCCAACTAGATTACTGTCGACTATTTCAATTTTTTTACGTCGCACTACGTTTGACCAATAAAACATATGCTGAACGACATGTTTCAAAGAGAACACCATTTCCCATAATTTTGTCGCATTCCTAGAATTTCCTTTTTTGTTTACGTACGTATCAGCTAGCAGATTTGTTGCAGTAATATAAAACACGCCATGCGGTCGTCATTTCTTCCTGCATAAATAGTGAAATAAAACTGGTGTTTTGGCATAGCATTAGTGAAATAGATAAAAGGGAGAGAGACATACCAAAAAACACAAAGAGAAACAAGCCGATCATAACCCCACCACCAGCTGGCGCAGGGTTTGTCAAACTATGGCTCGCGAGCTGCTTTTGTTTCGAAAAATACAGATGGTCAAGAAACTGTTCATAGCACACAGAATAAAGCAAGCGCACTCAGAAAAATATAGATAAACGAACAGTAACTATTTCCTTACATCGATTGATATCTAGACTTAGAAATAAAACACAATTTCACAGTAAAACACAAATTATTCGTCTAGTAAACAAGATCCGTGGTATGGCGCCTCGCTGACACACACCCCTTCCCTTTTCTTATCCAGTTGTGTTTCATCCACTGTCATTGATAGTTCCATCTGTTTTCAAAGCCGATGATTGCTATTTAAGTAATATGGGTCGAAAACGTTGTGAGACTACAAAAGAAGAAAGAGAAATATGCGTTAGGTTTTTTAAAACAGGAAAATATTTTCAAGAAATTGGAGAAACCATTGAAAGACCTATAGTGAAGACCAGTACTCCAAAACTTGCTATTGCAGTTCAAATACAGACACAGGAAAGTCTGTTCCAGCACAAACTACACTCCTGGAAATGGAAATAAGAACACATTGACGCCGGTGTGTCAGACCCACCATACTTGCTCCGGACACTGCGAGAGGGCTGTACAAGCAATGATCACACGCACGTCACAGCGGACACACCAGGAAACGCGGTGGTGGCCGTCAAATGGCGTTAGCTGCGCAGCGTTTGGGCACCGCCGACGTCAGTGTCAGCCAGTTTGCCGTGGCATACGGAGCTCCATCGCAGTCTTTAACGCTGATAGCATGCTGCGACAGCGTGGACGTGAACAGTAAGTACAGTTGACGGACTTTGAGCGAGGGCGTATAGTGGGCATGCGGGAGGCCGGGTGGACGTACCGCCGAATTGCTCAACACGTTGGGCGTGAGGTCTCTACAGTATATCGATGTTATCGCCAGTGGTCGGCGGAAGGTGCACGTGCCCGTTGACCTGGGACCGGGCCGCAACGACGCTGGAAGCACGCCAAGACCGTCGGATCCTACGCAGTGCCGTAGGGGACCGCATCGCCACTTCCCAGCAAATTAGAGACACTGTTGCTCCTGGGGTATCGGCGAGGACCATTCGCAACCGTCTCCATGAAGGTGGGCTACGGTCCCGCGCACCGTTAGGCCGTCTTCCGCTCACGCCCCAACATCGTGCAGCCCGCCTCCATTGGTGTCGCGACAGGCGTGAATGGAGGGACGAATGGAGACGTGTCGTCTTCAGCGATGAGAGTCGCTTCTGCCTTGGTGCCAATGATGGTCGTATGTGTGTTTGGCGCCGTGCAGGTGAGCGCCACAATCAGGACTGCATATGACCGAGGCACACAAGGCCAACACCTGGCATCATGGTGTGGGGAGCGATCTCCTACACTGGCCGTACACCTCTGGTGATCGTCGAGGGGACACTGAATAGTGCACGGTACATCCAAACCGTCACCGAACCCATCGTTTTACCATTCCTAGACCGGCAAGGGAACTTGCTGTTCCAACAGGACAGTGCACGTCCGCATGTATCCCGTGCCACCCAACGTGCTCTAGAAGGTGTAAGTCAACTACCCTGGCCAGCAAGATCTCCGGATCTGTCCCCCATTGAGCATGTTTGGGACTGGATGAAACGTCGTCTCACGCGGTCTGCACGTCCAGCACGAACGCTGGTCCAACTGAGGTGCCAGCTGGAAATGGCATGGCAAGCCGTTCCACAGGACTACATCCAGCATCCCTACGATCGTCCCCATGGGAGAATAGCAGCCTGCATTGTTGCGAAAGGTGGATATACACGGTACTAGTGCCGACATTGTGCATGCTCTGTGCCTATGGTTCTGTCAGTGTGATCATGTGATGTATCTGACCCCAGGAATGTGTCAATAAAGTTTCCCCTTCCTGGGACAATGAATTCACGGTGTTCTTATTTCAATTTCCAGGAGTGTATAAGAAACGTGCTTTATGAAGCTGAGCATGGAGACCGAACAGCTCATAGAAAACCATACATCAGTAAAATCAACAGAAAGAAGCGAGTTGCTTTTGCAAAACAACACAAATACGATGGGTTTGATTTCTGGAAGAAAGTTGTATTTACTGACGAGACTCAATTTGAGCTCTTTAAATCACAAGGGCGAGTAATAGTGTGGAGAAAAAAGAATAGTGAGCTTGAGGAGAAAAATATAACAGCTTCAGTTAAAAATGGAGGCTGCTCAGTGACTTGTCTGGTGTGGGAGATGTGTTTTATTGATGGAATTATGAACCATAAGGTTTATGTAAACATCCTAAAACACATCTGTCCAGAAGTGTGAATAATATTGGTCTTTCTGAGGATTGTATTTTCACACAAGATAATGATACAAATCACACAGCTCTAGATACAAGGCTATGGTTGTTGTATAATACTCCACGGTAGATGTCGACATCACCGCAATCCCTGGACATGAATCCAATAGAGAATTTGTGGAGTATACTGGACAAAAATATTACAAATCATCAGATATCTAATATAAAGGATCTAAAACAGGCTCCGCTAGAGGAATAACGTAAAATTACAGTGGAAACAATACAATCTTTGTTGAAATCCATGCCAAAGAGAATGTAAGAGATTATAAAGAGGAATGGAGGGCCTACCAAGTACCAACCGTAACATTACACATCATTTTCAGTATGTAGACCAATAGTTATTTTGTATTCTATATTTCATATCTTTACTTTTGAATGTGAGTATGTTTATGTGAATACACACTATATGTTTTTAATATAGTCAAAATGAAAAATTCAAGGCCATGGCCGAGATTTGAAACACGGATCTCATGGTTTCCTTCCAGTCGCTCTAACCCACTAAGCTACCATGGCCAACGTGCCGTCCTGAGATTACATTTTTTTATAATCTTTATTGATCGATCAGCAGTATAATGCTTTACAGATCAGGGTGAAAAGAAGGTAACAGTACAATAAGTACAATACCACTCAGGGGTGGGCTAACAGGCCGCACCCTAACTACATTAAGTTAGAACTCCAATAATACTCTCTGAGAAATTATGTCAATATTAAAGATGTAAGACAGACATCAATCACTAGAATCACTCGAATCAGATGTATTACTTAGAAGCAGGTCCTGTGGTAGTCTCCTCTTCAAGCGTGAGGGCTGGCGCGTGCGGACGTCGATGTTATAATGCACAGCTCCTGGAACTTCTTGCAGCGTGGAAAAGAAACGACGAGCGATCCTGCGAATGTAGTCGTGAAGCGGTAACAGTCCTAGTTCGTGATGGCGCTGCTGATTACGGATGAACCATGGAGCGTTGGTAGCGATGCTCATGAAGCGATTCTGTATGACCTGAAGACGACGCAGATGACATGTGTGTGTGGTCCCCCACACTTGGCAGGCATAAGTAATAAGCGGACGAACGAGTGATTTGTAGAGTAATAATGAAGACTGTAGGCCGAGGCTGGAACGGCGATGCAACAGAGGTGAGAGTTTAGAAAGTCGCCCGGAGGCCAGTGATATAAGACGATCGATATGAGCCCGCCAAGTCAGTCGAGAGTCCAAAAGTACTCCAAGGTATTTAACGGGAGTTGTAGTGGGTAGCCAAGGGACATTGTTCCTGTAGAGACGCAACGGAGTAAGCGGAGTATATCGGCGAAGAGTGAAGATTTTAGCTTCGGTTTTCTGAGGGTTCAATGAGATCCGCCAAGTGCTGAACAAATGAGTTAGGCGATCTAAAGAGAGCTGTACTACTTGTTGTGCGTGCTGGAGATTAACATGAGAATAATATAGTACTGTGTCATCAGCGTAAAGAGCTAAAGAAGTCGGAGCTAAGTCAGGAATATCAGAAATGTATATATTAAGTAGAGTCGAGGGCAAGGTAGAACCCTGTGGGACACCTGCGGTAATATTACGTGGGGATGAAAGCTTTCCATCAATGCATACTGAAAAGCTGCGATCGTAGAGAAAACTGTGGATTAGATGTGATAAGTAATTAGGAAGACCGATGCGGTAGAGCTTAAAGAGCAAACCATCATGCCAAACCCTGTCGAATGCCTGTGCCACATCAAGGAACACAGCCGTGGTATACTGATGCGCCTCAAAGCCGTGAACAATTGACTGAGTTAATCGTAAAAGCTGATGGGTAGTAACATTAAATTGATTCGAGTTCAAATCCCGGCCATGGCCTTGAATTTTTCATGTTGACTCTATCAAAAACCTTAGCCTATATATGACTGGTGTGGAGAAATGATTACCTTCCATCAATTAACTAAGATGCTACACGTGTTTCGTTATTGTATTACTCTTTTACTTAACAATAAATAACAAAAACCTTAGCCTATATATGACTGGTGTGGAGAAATGATTACCTTCCATCAATTAACTAAGATGCTACACGTGTTTCGTTATTGTATTACTTTTTTACTTAACAATAAATAAAACCGTGTCCCTGCTGTACTTTATTCTGATTATTTTCTACTATGCGGACATCCTTAAAGGTAAACCAATGCATTAGACGAATACTCTCTGGGGTAATTGTATAAATAAGGCCATATGTATTAGATTAATTTATTCATGCATTTCCAACGATTCTACGTGTACGATAAAGCACTCAGATTTTTTATTTTTTGCTGTGTAATCTGACAAATGAGGAAATATGTGTTAAACCCAGTACACACTTGCGTCAGTAAAGTATACGAATAAGTTAAGTACCAGCTTTTCTAGCGTACCTGTTACATTTTCTTGCTAATTTCTCCGTATTTTACCTATCCGATCCAATATCTGTAATTTATCTCTTATTTCTGGTAATGGATAGAGAAGCCTGCTCGGAAATCTCATTAGGGCAACTATAATTCTTCTGTCATCTGTTTTTACACTGGAGCATTTGTCCTTGTATTTTATGTCTCAAAGTTCTTATGGCTTCCTGCATTTACGGAATATCTGAACAACTTTTATAGCAATGCAGTTTTTATACCATAAGGTAATGTTAAGACCCAGTTTTTTTGAAGCCGTGGTACATTCATTCATCAGTAGTATTTATATATGAGATAATTTGTAATCTGAAATGCTCACTTTAGTTTGAGGTTGGGGTGATGGAATTATACTTTGTGAATGTAATAAAAGTTTTGTACAATCAATGTATCGAATTAAACCAAATCTTTAAAACCTCCTGTTAGTGTTAATGGTTTGTCAACCTATAGCAGTAGACGCAACTTAGCCCTACGCGTGTACTGCCGAGGTCGTTAACGCACTTACTTACGAACTAAATGTCTGTGGTTTAAATCCCATCAGGATCGTACCCACTATTTAAAATTGTGCTTTTGCAATAACATTCTCTACCCAGAAGCTTCCAAAAACGAATCCCACATAACCTTATTCTTCCGTGTCATTTTTAATTACACTTTAGATCCTCACTTACAGATTTCGTTGCAGAATACAGTATGCAAAGCGATAGTCACATGTTTCAAGAGTGTGTATCTATGCGAAGTCCTTGTAATTTATTGATCTTTACAAGAGAACAAAACAAATAGCATCATCAGTTGAGAAAAGTAGAAATATTTAAAAAGACAAAGAAATTAATAGGCATACTTAGGAATTTCACTACACCAAGAATAAAATGTCAAAAATTGGTACTTGATCGAGGACTTCAAGTCTATACCCAGAAAAATTCAAGTAATATGCTTCACTTCTTAATTAAGTAACAATTATACGAGAGATGCGTTCAAGTTATAGCACCTATTTTTGTCAAGACTGCGACGGGATAGGAGCTTATGTTTTTTTTAACATACACGTGGAATCTTCGTGAATGAGTGACCGAGATGGCAGCACTGTACAGTGTATAGAGCTCTAATAGTAGCGTCGAGATTTAGAACTGTTTTAATATTTAAAATGGTGACGTTTCCATTGCAAGAACAGCGTGTAATCATTCGTTTTGTCCATTTTCGTGATGTGTCACCTATTGAAATTCATCGCCAGTTAAGTGAGGCATGTGGTGATGGTACCATGGATGTGCCTAATGTACGTTCCTGGGTGCCACAGTTCAATGAAGACAGAACATCGTGTGACAACAAACCAAGACAGTTGAGTGAGGTATGTGGTGATGGTACCATGGATGCGTCTAATGTACGTTCCTGGGTGTGACAGTTCAATGAAGACAGAACATCGTGTGACAACAAACCAAGACAGTTAAGTGAGGTATGTGGTGATGGTACCATGGATGTGTCTAATGTACGTTCCTGGGTGCGACAGTTCAATGAAGACACAACATCATGTGACAACAAAACAAGACATTTAAGTGAGGTATGTGGTGATGGTACCATGGATGTTTCTAATGTACGTTCCTGGGTGAGACAGTTCAATGAAGGCAGAACATCGTGTGACAACAAACCAAGACAGTTAAGTGAGGCATATGGTGATGGTACCATGGATGTGTCTAATGTACGTTCCTGGGTGCGACAGTTCAATGAAGACAGAACATCATGTTACAACAAACCAAGACATTTAAGTGAGGCATGTGGTGATGGTACCATGGATGTTTCTAATGTACGTTCCTGGGTGAGACAGTTCAATGAAGGCATAACATCGTGTGACAACAAACCAAGACAGTTAAGTGAGGCATATGGTGATGGTACCATGGATGTGTCTAATGTACGTTCCTGGGTGCGACAGTTCAATGAAGACAGAACATCATGTTACAACAAACCAAGACATTTAAGTGAGGCATGTGGTGATGGTACCATGGATGTTTCTAATGTACGTTCCTGGGTGAGACAGTTCAATGAAGGCAGAACATCGTGTGACAACAAACCAAGACAGTTAAGTGAGGCATATGGTGATGGTACCATGGATGTGTCTAATGTACGTTCCTGGGTGCGACAGTTCAATGAAGACAGAACATCGTGTGACAACAAACCAAGACAGTTAAGTGAGGCATGTGGTGATGGTACCATGGATGTGTCTAATGTACGTTCCTGGGTGTGACAGTTCAATGAAGACAGAACATCGTGTGACAACAAACCAAGACAGTTAAGTGAGGCATATGGTGATGGTACCATGGATGTGTCTAATGTACGTTCCTGGGTGCGACAGTTCAATGAAGACAGAACATCATGTGACAACAAACCAAGACAGTTAAGTGAGGTATGTGGTGATGGTACCATGGATGTGTCTAATGTGCATTCCTGGGTGAGACAGTTCAATGAAGGCAGAACATCGTGTGACAACAAACCAAGACAGTTAAGTGAGGCATGAAGTGATGGTACCATGGATGTGTTTAATGTACGTTCCTGGGTGCGACAGTTCAATGAAGACAGAACATCGTGTGACATCAAACCAAGACAGTTAAGTGAGGCATGTAGTGATGGTATCATGGATGTGTCTAATGTACGTTCCTGGGTGTGATAGTTCAATGAAGGCAGAACATCGTGTGACAACAAACGAAGACAGTTAAGTGAGCTATTTGGTGATGGTACCATGGATGTGCCTAATGTACGTTCCTGGGTGTGATAGTTCAATGAAGGCAGAACATCGTGTGACAACAAACCAAGACAGTTAAGTGAGGTATTTGGTGATGGTACCATGGATGTGTCTAATGTACGTTCCTGGGTGTGATATTTCAATGAAGACAGAACATCGTGTGACAACAAACCAAGACAGTTAAGTGAGGTATGTAGTGATGGTACCATGGATGTGTCTAATGTACGTTCCTGGGTGTGATAGTTCAATGAAGGCAGAACATCGTGTGACAACAAACCAAGACAGTTAAGTGAGGTATGTGGTGATGGTACCATGGTTGTGTCTAATGTACGTTCCTGGGTGTGATAGTTCAATGAAGGCAGAACATCGTGTGACAACAAACCAAGACAGTTAAGTGAGGCATGTGGAGATGGTACCATGGATGTGTCTAATGTACGTTCCTGGGTGTGACAGTTCAATGAAGACAGAACATCGTGTGACAACAAACCAAGACAGTTAAGTGAGGTATGTGGAGATGGTACCATGGATGTGTCTAATGTACGTTCCTGGGTGTGATAGTTCAATGAAGGCAGAACATCGTGTGATAACAAACCAAGACAGTTAAGTGAGGCATGTGGAGATGGTACCATGGATGTGTCTAATGTACGTTCCTGGGTGTGACAGTTCAATGAAGACAGAACATCGTGTGACAACAAACCAAGACAGTTAAGTGAGGCATGTGGAGATGGTACCATGGATGTGTCTAATGTACGTTCCTGGGTGTGACAGTTCAATGAAGACAGAACATCGTGTGACAACAAACCAAGACAGTTAAGTGAGGTATGTGGAGATGGTACCATGGATGTGTCTAATGTACGTTCCTGGGTGTGATAGTTCAATGAAGGCAGAACATCTTGTGACAACAAACCAAGACAGTTAAGTGAGGCATGTGGTGATGGTACCATGGATGTGTCTAATATACGTTCCTCGGTGCGACAGTTCAATGAAGACAGAACATCGTGTGACAACAAACCAAGACAGTTAAGTGAGGCATGTGGTGATGGTACCATGGATGTGTCTAATGTACGTTCCTGGGTGTGACAGTTCAATGATGACAGAACATCGTGTGACAACAAACCAAGACAGTTAAGTGAGGCATGTGGTGATGGTACCATGGATGTGTCTAATGTACGTTCCTCGGTGCGACAGTTCAATGAAGACAGAACATCGTGTGACAACAAACCAAGACAGTTAAATGAGGCATGTGGTGATGGTACCATGGATGTGTCTAATGTACGTTCCTGGGTGTGACAGTTCAATGAAGACAGAACATCGTGTGACAACATACCAAGACAGTTAAATGAGGCATGTGGTGATGGTACCATGGATGTGTCTAATGTACGTTCCTCGGTGCGACAGTTCAATGAAGACAGAACATCGTGTGACAACAAACCAAGACAGTTAAGTGAGGCATGTGGTGATGGTACCATGGATGTGTCTAATGTACGTTCCTGGGTGCGACAGTTCAATGAAGGCAGAACATCGTGTGACAACAACCCAAGACAGTTAAGTGAGGCATGTGGTGATGGTACCATGGATGTGTCTAATGTACGTTCCTGAGTGCGACAGTTCAATGAAGACAGAACATCGTGTGACAACAAACCAAGACAGTTAAGTGAGGCATGTGGTGATGGTACCAAGGATGTGTCTAATGTACGTTCCTGAGTGCGACAGTTCAATGAAGGCAGAACATCGTGTGCCAACAACCCAAGACAGTTAAGTGAGGCATGTGGTGATGGTACCATGGATGTGTCTAATGTACGTTCCTGGGTGTGACAGTTCAATGAAGACAGAACATCATGTGACAACAAACCAAGACAGTTAAGTGAGGTATGTAGTGATGGTACCATGGATGTGTCTAATGTACGTTCCTGGGTGTGACAGTTCAATGAAGACAGAACATCGTGTGACAACAAACCAAGACAGTTAAGTGAGGCATGTGGTGATGGTACCATGGATGTGTCTAATGTACGTTCCTGGGTGCGACAGTTCAATGAAGGCAGAACATCGTGTGACAACAAACCAAGACAGTTAAGTAAGGCATGTGGTGATGGTACCACGGATGTGTCTAATGCGCGTTCCTGGTGAGACAGTTCAATGAAGACAGAACATCGTGTGACAACAAACCAAGACAGTCACGGCCTCGCACCAGCCGGTCTGATGACATGATCTAGCCAGAGGAGAACGTTGTTTTGAAGGAGCGCCGATAGAGCGTTGCAACGTTGTCCACTCGCTTATCGTCCCATAAGCTAAGGAAGGCCCCGATATATGTTCTATACTATCCCTAAATATTGTGTATTAAACCAAACTTGCCAATTTCAAATAATCCTCCAAGGTCTCCTGTGGATATTATGAGGGCTCTTCAATAAAGAATGATCACAACTTTATTTGACAAAGTATTTTTACTCATCCTCATAATTTTGATGACCATTCTCAAAATAGTCCCCCCCTGAATGCGATGCACTTGTCCCAGCGTTTATGCCAGTCTTAAAAAACATGCTGGAAACCATTTTTGAGAGATCCTTCAAAATCGCCTCCGCAGCCTTCACCACTGCTTGTGATAAAGGATAATGTCTCACACAAAGGCGTTTCTTAAAGTTAGGGAATAGAAGAAAGTCACATGGGGCTAAATCCAGACTATAGGGAGGGTGAGGGATGTACTTCATATTGATTTTTGCAAGATATTCAGCAACATTAATGGCAAAATGCGGCCGCACATTCAGCCTACTTCATGGAAATATGGTCTTTTGCGTCTGATATGGACTGGCAATATTTTCAGGACATCCCTGTGGTATTGTCCAGTTACTGATGTGTGTGCAGGTACAACATGCTGATAAACCATTCCATGAATGTCAAAGAATGAGATGACCATAACTTCCGCAGTAGAAGCAACCACTTTTGCTTTTTTGTGGGTTGGTGATGAAGGATATTTCCACACTGAGCTTTGCTGTTTGCTCTCAGGATCAAAATGATGTAGCCAAGTTTCATCAGTAGTGTTTACATTTGTAAGAAACTCTGGATCTTCCTCTAATATCAACTTTAACTGCATGTTACCTCCATTGCAGCGGTAGGCGATACTGAACATATAAAAGTGAATCGAGAATATATTGACACATTGCTTCACTCACACTGTTTATTCACAGGACATGTTTCAAGAGCTCTTGCTCCTATCATCAGCTGATTCAGTGTTCTTGAAACGCTGAATGTTGATCAGGCCACAAATTCCAAAGAGCAGCATTTAGATGAACCTGTTAAGTGTGATAAAAGCAAAGTCTTGTTGCTGGGTAGCAGTCATGGGAGGGGCATAGCATCCCTGCTCAAAAGGAATTTGGGCAGTGATTATGATGTAGTTGGTATAGTTAAACCCAGTGCTGGGCTCTCTGATGTTACAGAAGACCTGGTAAAACTTACTTCTGGTTTTACTAAGAGGGATCATGTAGTGATAGTGGGAGGGCCAGGGAATAGCCTGGATAGATATAGTAACTATTGTATTGAAAAGGACCTGAGTAACATCAGTAAGACCAGCAGCCATACAGATGTGAAGGTAGTGGGTCTCTTCCATAGGCATGACAAGCCTCAGCTTCATTGGAGGGTGAGGGACATGAATCTTAGACTTGATCGTGCCTTGTTAGGGCCTGCAGCCTCTCACATGAGTATGATAGATGTTAACAGTATCAGCAGGGATAATTACACTCTTCATGGTCTACACCTAAATTCTAGAGGCAAAGAGAAGTTGTCACTTCTGATTGCTGACAGGATTAAAGGCAAAATTCCTGTTGTTGCAAGTAGAAGGTCTTTTTTACGTTAAACCAATATAAGCCCAGTAACTCTAGGCAAATTAAATCAATCATCCCTAATAGCTTCATGACAATAAATTCAATTAAAAATACTCCTCTCAAGAACAATAGTAATGATAATAATATCAATAATATTAATAATAACCACTGTCTATCTGTATTTCATCAAAACATAAGAGGCATAAGAAACAAATTAGATGAACTAGCTATTAATCTGCATACTGAAATTCAACTACCACATGTTTTATGCCTTTCTGAACATCACTTGACACAGCAGGAATTTAAGCCAATTTCATTGCAAGGGTACTCTTTAGGAGCAGAATATAGTAGAAAAAAATTACATAAAGGGGGAGTTTGTATATATGTTAGAAATGATCTGATCTTTAAAGCTTTAGATTTATCCAGATTTTGCTATGAAAAAGACCTCGAACTCTGTGCAGTTCAGTTAACTGGAAGTAATTTGAACTTAGTCATAGTAGCCATTTATCGATCTCCCTTAGGAAGTTTCCAGATTTTTAAAAATCAATTAGAATATGCTCTGAACTTTCTATTTAAAACAAAAAGAGAAATAATCATTTGTGGTGACATAAATGTAGATTATCTGAAATCAAGTCTTCAAAGGGAACAGCTTAGCTCTTTATTTACCACATACCACATGACACATACAGTTAACTTTCCAACAAGAATCCAAAATAATTCATCCACAGCTATTGATAACATATTTGTAAATTCAGATATAACTAAATTTTGCTCTGTCTCATCAAAAACTAATGGACTATCAGATCATGATGCACAAATTCTAAGGATTGATAAGATAAATTTAAAACTCAAACCTAAATACACATATATTAAATATAGGGAAATAAACGAAAATACTCTGAATGAATTTAGTAAGAACCTTAAACTTGAATCTTGGAAACAAACTTATGAGGTTAATGGAACCAACAACAAATATAATAGCTTTCTTCAATGCTTTAAAACTAAGTTTGAATTCTGCTTCCCATCCAAGTATAAAAAAACATTTAACTTTAAAAAAGACAATTCCTGGCTCACTTTAGGAATTAAAACCTCATGCAGGCACAAAAGAGAACTATATCAGCAAGTTAGAATCAGTAACAATTTGCATTTAAAAAAGTACTACAAAAAATATTGTAAACTTCTAAAGAAGGTAATAATAGCAGCTAATAAACTAATTCAAAACTCAGACAATAAAATAAAAACCACTTGGAATATAATAAAAAATGTGACACGTAAACACTCATCAGAAAATTGCCCAATAACACTCATTGTTGACAATCATGAAATTGCCAAACCTCTTGTAGTTGCAGAATTGTTTAACAGATTCTTTTTGGATGTAACAAAAAAATTAAATATTAATTATGGAAGTAAAGATGCAGCACTAGAATTTCTAAGTTCAAGTTTCACAAACAATGTACCTACATTTAAAATCAGTTTAACTACACCTTCCGAAATAAATAAAATTATTGACTCTTTAAAAATGAAGAATTCTTCCGGTTATGATGAAATAACTACAAAAATCCTAAAATCTTGCTCCTCACAAATTAGCATTCCCCTTAGTTATTTATGTAATGAGTCTATAAAGACTGGTATTTTCCCTGACAGAATGAAATACTCAGTTGTTAAACCTCTTTTCAAAACAGGCGAACGCAATAATGTTTCAAACTATAGACCAATATCTCTCTTGCCAATATTTTCAAAAGTTCTTGAAAAAGTAATGTTCACCAGACTGTATAAACACCTTGAATGTAACAACATATTTGTCAGTGATCAGTTTGGATTCAGAAAAGGAATATCGACTAATAATGCAACTTACAAGCTTACACATGAAGTGTTGACTGCCTTAAATGATAAAAGACATGTAGGTGGAATTTTTTGTGATCTAGCAAAGGCTTTTGATTGTGTTAATCATGACATTCTTATAGCAAAACTGGAATTCTATGGGATAAAAAACGAACATTTAAGATGGTTTGTATCATATCTAAATGAAAGAAAACAGAGTGTTGAAGTAGCTGTCAGTGATATTGGTTATGAAAAACAAACTTCGAATTGGAAAATAGTAACTCATGGAGTACCCCAAGGTTCCGTGTTACGGCCTTTATTATTTCTTATCTATATAAATGACCTCTCACTTTATATAAAGGGCATTGCAAGTACAGTTCTTTTTGCTGATGACACTAGCGTCCTGGTGACCAGTACAAATTTAAACGAGTGTACAATTAAAATGAATTATGTTTTGAACTGTATGTCATGCTGGTTTAAAGCAAACAAATTATCTGTGAATCTAGACAAAACAAAAGTGGTCAAATTTATAACCTGTCGTACATCACATACTGAAATAGAAATCGGGATTAATGATATGTTATTAGAAGAAATTGACAGCATAAAATTTCTGGGCCTTCATGTGGACAGATGTTTAGATTGGAAAGCTCACATAAATTATATCTTACCTAAACTTAGCTCTGCCTGTTATGCTATCCGAGAGCTGGTTAATGTGAGTTCTATTGACACACTTAAATTGGTATATTATGCATACTTTAACTCTATTATGGAATATGGAATATTATTTTGGGGCAACTCAGTAGAAAGTAAAAAAATATTCCTTATGCAAAAGAGGGTTATAAGAATCATTACTAACACCCACACCAGATGCTCCTGTAAAGATCTGTTTACAAGATTGAAGATATTAACGCTTCCTTGCATGTATATATTCTCGATCCTAAAATTCTTTGTATGCAATCGTGCCTTATTTGCAACAAATAATGTAATTCACAAAATAAACACTAGACAAAAGTATAATATCCAGTATCCCAGTGCCAAACTTTCTTGCTTCCAGAAAGTGTGCATTATGAAACTATCAAAATATTTGACGGACTTCCTAATGTTCTTAAAGAAAAAGTTGATAACCGGTGCTTTTAAACAAAAGCTGTTAGAGAGTACCTTTGCTCAAAATCTTTTTATTCTGTACAAGATTATCTGAATGACCAATTATCCTGATAATGCTTCTGTAGCTCTATAAGTAGTATTTAACTATTCCAAGGACAAATCATTACTTATAAATATTTGATGCAAGCTGAAAGTTTATTTTTAATCTATATGTATTTAATAAATAACAAGAATGGTATCCATTGCAAAAAATTTGAGACGTACTGGCATAAGCCATGTGAAGGCTGGTTTAAAAAGTGTTTCATTTTGTATCATATATAATTATCCCTGCTTTGTTTTCCATATTGTTGTTCATATTGCCTGTATACTATAACATGTGTCTTATGTTAACTTTTGTACATATATACGCTATTAAACTTTATACCTCTAGACATGTTCAATGTTCACAGCCTTTTCTGGCTACAAGTGAACCTACTGAACGCAAATCAATCTAATCTAATCTAATCTAATCTGATACTTGACTGGTGCAAGTTGTAGTGCTTTCCTCTTTCTCCGTTTTGTCAATAGATGGCGTGATGTACTTGTCAAAGATGTCCGGTGGTGGAGTTTCAAAATTCATGACTCTATGACGATTTTTGTTAATGAAGATTTTTTCCCATACGGAAAGGTCTATGGGGTGATTCACGTATTTTATTAGAGATGTTTTCAAGTTGATGTCATGTCTAGTATTCAAAAAATGAAAAGCCACTGCTGATTTTCTGTTTCACCATTTTTAATGTTTCTTAGATGTTCTTTAGTTCTGATGTTAATATTTCTTTTTGTTTTTCCTATATAAATTTTAGGGCAATTTTCACATTTGATCTCATAGATTCCTGGTTTTTCTTTGGTAGTGATTGAATTTTTGGGAGGGCCTTTTAACAAATTTCGGATATTAAACCTATTTTGAGGTGCAAGAGTTATGTTGTGTTTTGAGAAGATTTTTTGGAATTTGTTATAGGCTGATGAGTGGAAAGTGAATTTTTTAAAAAGTTTTTTCTCTTTTTCTCCTGTAGGTTCTGGGGTGGTGGTTTCTTTTATTTACTTAGCTTTGTTGAGTCTGTTAACAGTTTTGTCTACTAAATTTCGGTTGAAACCGTTGGATATAGCTACTTTTTTATGTGTAGGTATTCTTCTTGATAATCTTCTCTGTTTAGTGGAAAGTTGATCATCCGAAAAATTAAACTGTTGAAAATGGCATGTTGGTGTTGTTTTGTGTTGAAACTGTTGTTCTTGATGTAATTATCTGTGTGTGTCGGTTTCCTGTAAATACCAAAGTTGAGTTTGTTGTTCATTTTTTTGATCTTGATGTCCAAAAAGGGGAGCACACCATCCTCTTCTGTTTCCAATGTAAATTGTATAGCTGGATTTTGTATATTCAAAAGTCTAAGACCATCTTGTATGAGTTTTTTAGGTACTATTGCAAAAATGTCGTCAACATAGCGATACCACACTTTGAAATAATTTGGAAACGTTTTTGTGATATGTGTTTCAAAAGCACTCATAAATAAATCTGCCAAGAAGGGAGACAATGGGTTGCCCATAGCTAGGCCTGTTTTTTGTTTATTTTGTTTATTTTTGCCTGTTGTTTGTTTTGCCCGTTTTTTGTGAGTGAAGCAATGTGTCAATATCTTCTCGATTCACTTTTGTATTAATTTGTGCTTCACTGTCCCTACGCTTCTTCCAAGTTTATACTTTGAGGATACTGAACATGCCTGGTTCTCATAGGCGGGAACCAGGAGTACCAACAATGAAACTACTACGGCGTGTTTGTTTCACATTAAGCTAACAGAGTATAATAAGATTGAATATTAGTGCTAAAAATAATGTCTGTAAAAATTATGATCATTCTTTATTGCACAGCATTTGTATGGTTGGGCTAACTGAGACGTGTAGTAAACCAAACTTTAATCTCTATTTAAGTGAAGTAAATACAGAAATAACTTCCGAAATATTTTGTACACCCACTAATAAACAAAAGAGGGTAAAACGTCATGCAAAAGTAATATACAGTATATATTACCTACTAATGAACTTTTTTTTGTTTGTATTTTAGGTGGTTCATTCCTGAGCTATTGGATTTCTCCCTGTGGATTTTCTCAGTCAGTTTCATAATTACTTACAAAGCCTTACTGTCCAAACTGCACACAACAAAGTGAATTGAAATTAGTTTCCTGCGAGTTGGACTATGGGATACCTAGAATGTACAAAGGTACATTCGTTTGTTTCCTTTTTACTTCAAAAGAAGATTTATTATGTTGCCCAAAGCTTAATTGCGGTGCTGGAGAAACCCAAAGCGGAATAAATACATGAAAGAAACGCAGAAAAAAAGGAACGGAGAATATGACTCAAAGCAAATAATTGACTTTTCCCTTACATTTGAACCGATTAATAGTTCCTTTCTCCTTGTTTTCCAGTCTAGTGGTTCAGTCGGAGAAAAGGAAATTTTCTTTAAGCGCTGGTTCGGCCACAGGTTATTCAACCTCATCTCAGGCAAGGAACGTAAAACTTTCGTGAGAAAATCGCCAAAACGTGAGCTTTCTTTTTAAGAATATATACGTACGAGGGTGGTAGGAAACGTTTCCGACTTAATCAAGATGCAATACAATTTTTTCATTTTTTTTTCAAGATAGTCTCGTTGTAACACTACACACTTCTCCCAGCGATGCTGACGGGTTACAGAGATCCGGTGAGTAGCTTTCCACAGATGAAAAACGAAATACACTAGATTTATTTAGGAGTGCTGTCATCTTCATGTTGAGTTCGGAAACATTTCAGACCACCCTCGTGATATATACACCCTGTACTCATTTGAACATCATTTCATTCATCGTCCGATATGACTTAACGCTGGAGGTTTTCTCTTATCCTGAAAGATGAACGTCTGGTAACTCTAAGCTCTATGTACCCTGTACTCATTTGAACTTCATTTCATTCATCGTCCGATATGACTTAACGCTGGAGGTTTTCTCTTATCCTGAAAGATGAATGTCTGGTAACTCTAAGTTCTATGTACCCTGTACTCATTTGAACTTCATTTCATTCATCGTCCGATATGACTTAACGTTGGAGGTTTTCTCTTATCCTGAAAGATGAATGTCTGGTAACTCTAAGCTCTATGTACCCTGTACTCATTTGAACTTCATTTCATTCATCGTCCGATATGACTTAACGTTGGAGGTTTTCCCTTATCCTGAAAGATGAATGTCTGGTAACTCTAAGCTCTATGTACCCTGTACTCATTTGAACTTCATTTCATTCATCGTCCGATATGACTTAACGTTGGAGGTTTTCTCTTATACTGAAAGATGAATGTCTGGTAACTCTAAGTTCTATGTACCCTGTACTCATTTGAACTTCATTTCATTCATCGTCCGATATGACTTAACGTTGGAGGTTTTCTCTTATCCTGAAAGATGAATGTCTGGTAACTCTAAGCTCTATGTACCCTGTACTCATTTGAACTTCATTTCATTCATCGTCCGATATGACTTAACGTTGGAGGTTTTCCCTTATCCTGAAAGATGAATGTCTGGTAACTCTAAGCTCTATGTACCCTGTACTCATTTGAACTTCATTTCATTCATCGTCCGATATGACTTAACGTTGGAGGTTTTCTCTTATCCTGAAAGATGAATGTCTGGTAACTCTAAGCTCTATGTACCCTGTACTCATTTGAACTTCATTTCATTCATCGTCCGATATGACTTAACGTTGGAGGTTTTCTCTTATCCTGAAAGATGAATGTCTGGTAACTCTAAGCTCTATGTACCCTGTACTCATTTGAACATCATTTCATTCATCGTCCGATATGACTTAACGTTGGAGGTTTTCTCTTATCCTGAAAGATGAATGTCTGGTAACTCTAAGCTCTATGCACCCTGTACTCATTTGAACATCATTTCATTCATCGTCCGATATGACTTAACGTTGGAGGTTTTCTCTTATCCTGAAAGATGAGTGTTTGGTAACTCTAAGCTCTATGTACCCTGTACTCATTTGAACATCATTTCATTCATCGTCCGATATGACTTAACGCTGGAGGTTTTCTCTTATCCTGAAAGATGAATGTCTGGTAACTCTAAGTTCTATGTACCCTGTACTAATTTGAACTTCATTTCATTCATCGTCCGATATGACTTAACGTTGGAGGTTTTCTCTTATCCTGAAAGATGAATGTCTGGTAACTCTAAGCTCTATGTACCCTGTACTCATTTGAACATCATTTCATTCATCGTCCAATATGACTTAACGTTGGAGGTTTTCTCTTATCCTGAAAGATGAATGTCTGGTAACTCTAAGCTCTATGTACCCTGTCCTCATTTGAACATCATTTCATTCATCGTCCGATATGACTTAACGTTGGAGGTTTTCTCTTATCCTGAAAGATGAATGTTTGGTAACTCTAAGCTCTATGTACCCTGTACTCATTTGAACATCATTTCATTCATCGTCCGATATGACTTAACGTTGGAGGTTTTCCCTTATCCTGAAAGATGAATGTTTGGTAACTCTAAGCTCTATGTACTCTGTACTCATTTGAACATCATTTCATTCATCGTCCGATATGACTTAACGTTGGAGGTTTTCTCTTATCCTGAAGGATGAATGTCTGGTAGCTCTAAGCTCTATGTACCCTGTACTCATTTGAATATCATTTCATTCATCGTCCGATATGACTTAACGTTGGAGGTTTTCTTTTATCCTGAAAGGTGAATGTCTGGTAACTCTAAGCTCTATGAACACTGTACTCATTTGAACAACATTTCATTCATCGTTCGATGTGACGTAACGTTGGAGGTTTTCTCTTATCCTGAAAGATAAATGTCTGGTAACTCTGATCTCTGTGTACCCTGTACTCATTTGAACATCATTTCATTCATCGTCCGATATGACTTAACGTTGGAGGTTTTTCCTTATCCTGAAAGATGAATGTCTGGTAGCTCCAAGCTCTATGTACCCTGTACTCATTTGAACATCATTTTATTCATCGTCCGATATGACTTAACGTTGGAGGTTTTAAGTTATTTGACGGTCATTTGGGAATTACTTCAGCCATTTCATATATCGTCGGATATGGGTTAACGTTGGAACTACCGTTCTGTACGTATTCAGAGCTTTTTTTATATACCTATAGTTTTTTGAAATGGGAAGTAATTTATTTTTATCTCTTGTCCGTGCAAAGGTAAAAAAAAGGTATAAAGACTTTCCAGGCACTCACGTAGGGATCATCTCTTACAAAATTTGGAGAAGGTATGTATAAAGCCATTTTATAGTCTTTTAGGTATTGTGATGAGGAGTAAACATTTAAAGAACGTTCTTTATTTAAAAAGTAAGCACTGATAGCGGTGAAATAAAGCATTACTTATAAAATTATAGAGCAAACTTCAAATAACAGGATCGGAGAATGCTGAAAAATTAACTTTCTGATGCTCTGTTGTTTTGTTACTCTATTGCTCTGATACAGACTAATGCCTCTGTTCGGTTCCTCTGATAGTCAATTGTTTCTGCAAATAATATTGTACGTTTAATAGACGTGGGAGAAGCATTTAACATGTATAGGAGCAGCGTGAAGAGATCTCTCTCCTCTGTGCAAATGTGTAATGTAAATTACTACTATAAATAGCCGCTGTGCTTAGCATCATCAAAGCTGGAATAAATAATATATGTATGTATCAGAATGTCAATGTGAGGAAGGCAGGCGGGCGGTCCGCCGGACAGGACTGCTGGTCCATGAATCACCGCCAGTGTGTCAGATAAATCATCACAACATGTCTACTCCTGGCTCAGCTACAACCCGCGCTACGCAAGCCAAGTCCACTGTATGTATCAGCCTGCGTTTTTAAGTCGCCAAATCTGTCAATTTTACAAAACCCAAACAGATCTACTGTAGTGTTTTGAATTTGTTACTCAACTCTCTGAATTGGGTACATATAAGTTGAACCTTTCCAGCCCAATGCTGTCATAGCAATCTTTACGCAAATATTTGTTTTGGAAATTGGATAAAATGCATTGGACTAAGAAAAGTATACATCATAAGATTTTTTATTTAAATACGAGGGCTGTTCAATAAAGAATGATCATGATTTTTTACGGTCATAACCTTTCACACTAAAATTCAATCTTATTATATTCTGTTAGCTTAATATGAAACAAACACGCCGTAGTAGTTTCATTGTTGTTACTCCTGGTTCTCGCCTGTGAGAACCAGGCAAGGTCAGACATGTTCAGTATCGCCTACCGCTGCAATGGAGGTAACACGCGAGGAACAATATGCGGCTTTGAAATTCTGCTTTCGTCTCAACAAATCTTAAGTTGAGGCCTATACAATGTTACAGGAGGCCTATGGAGAGTCTGTTCTTCCCGACAGCACAGCTCGAACGTGGTTTAAAATATTTAAAGAGGGGAGACAATCAATTTCAAAGAAAGGTGTACCCGGTGCGCCAGTTACTGCTCTTAAGGAAGAAAATTTCAACACTACTGCTGCTTACCTTAAGATCACTTTCTGAAATACTGAACATTTCATTGGGTGCCACCCACATGTTGGTGATAGAAACGTTACACATGAGACGTGTTTGTGCGCGATGGGTTCCAAGACTGTTGATTCCCGAACAAAAGGACATTCGCATGCAGGTCTGCATGCAGTTAAAATTGATGTTAGAGGAAGATCCGGAGTTTCTTTCAAACGTAATCACTGCTGATGAAACTTGGCTACATCATTTTGATCCTGAGAGCAGACAGCAAAGCTCAGTGTGGAAATCTCCTTCATCACCAACCCCCAAAAAGCAAATGTGGTTGCTTCTGCTGGGAAAGTTATGGTCATCTCATTCTTTGATATTCATGGAATGGTTTATCAGCATGTTGTACCTGCACACACAACAGTAACTGGACAATACTACAGGGATGTCCTGAAAGCATTGCAAGTCCATATCAGGCGCAAAAGACCGCATTTTCCTGGAACAGGCTGGATGCTGCTACACGATAGTGCGCGACCGCATATTGCCAATGCTGTTGCTGAATATCTTGCAAAAATCATGGTGAAGTACATCCCTCACCCTCCCAATTGCCCGGATTTAGTACCATGTGACCCTTTTCTATTCCCTAACTTGAAGAAACGCCTTCGTGGGAGGCATTATACATCTTCAGAAGCAGTGGTGAAGGCTGCGGAGGCGAATTTAAAGGATCTCTCAAAAATGGTTTCCAGCATGTCTTTGAAGACTGGCAGAAACACTGGGACAAGTGCATCGCATTCAGGGGAGACTATTTTGAGCAGAACCATCAAAATTTTGAGGATGAGTAAAGGTACGTTGTCAAAAACAAAACAAAACTGATTAGTTTTTATTGAACAGCCTTTCTAATTAGTTGATAGAATATTCCTCACTGGAGCTATCAGGAAAATTGATTTTTCTTCCTGGTTTTCCTTTATTGGGATTCTTCTTTCCGGCCTTTTTTGGTGCTATTTCTCTTGGTTCCGATGTTTTTGTTCAACCTTTTAGGGTTCGCCGTCTAGCTGCTTCCTGCAGTGGTTCTTTTATTTTAAAGGCTGTTAGAATATCAGACCTCATTTTATTTGGCTTTAGTCGAGTGATCATTTTGGAAAAATTTGAGGGATCTGGAATGGAGGAAATATCTGCGACGAAAATTTTGCTGCAGCTTTTGGGCGTCTCTAGGTCTCTGGAGATAGAAGTAATTGGTGAGGAAGGAACATGCCTAATTCTGCTAACTAGAGCAAGGAATTGGTAGAATACTCTGATATTGTTGGTTCAGTGGCGGTAGAACTGCTTGTTGTTGAGGTAATGTCCAACACAGACGTTTCTTGATGCGAAGGTCCACTACGGATGTTTCATGATCTTCGTCCGCAACAGAAAGTGCCTGTTATTTTCTGGTTGTTGGCCTATCGGTATTTTTAAGTTATCTGCGACCAGAACATCTCCATTACTAAACTGATCTGGGTTGAGAAGCTAAATACCAGTGCATTGTAACCCATGAACTGCTATTTATTTGTATTTTTGTATAAAATTAATGGAAAGTAGCAATCCCATTTCACTTTAAGTGATCCATGGGATAAAATAATTCAACATTCAAATATGCGTTGGACAATGGCAGTCGCCTGGTGGGTAATAGCTTTAGGATTGAGCGCCATTACCCGATAGCACCACAAGATCGACTCAAGTATAAATCGGTAGCCATAAATAGGCAGTATCGACCTATGTACTTTATAAAAAATGTTTAGAGATCTACTCAGTGTTATCTTGTAATGATCTTGGTGTATCTGCACTGAGAAATTGACACAAAACACGCTTCTTCTCAACAAACCCGCATACACTGCTCCACGGCCACGATACTCCTTCTGTGCGTTACCCCTACTGTCCGCTAGATGTCAGTAGTATGTAGTATCAGCTGGAATCACTGTGACATGAGCGCCATTGTCCGCTGAGCGCCATTTTACTACTTTCTCCTATATTTTCCAAATATTTTTTATTTGAATGAGTAGAGCCGGACTGAAAAATGTAATGCCATAGCCGGGATTTGAACCACAGATCTCCCGCTCTCCGTGCGATTGCTCTAAACCACTGAGCTACTATAGCCAACATGCCGACATGACATTAAATTCTCCAACTGACTCGTATGTGTCCCGGTAGACCACTAGGGGTTCTCATATGCTATGAGACACGCACATTTTGTGACGACTTACTATGCTGTAAGTACTTAAGTCCCAGACATGACATTAAATTCTACAACTGACTCGTATGTTTCCCGGTAAACCACTAGGAGTTCACATAAACTATGAGACACGTACCTTTTGTGGCGACTTACTATGCTGTAAGTACTTAAGTCCCAGACATGACATTAAATTCTTCAACTGACTCGTATGTTTCCTGGTAGACCACTAGGAGTTCTCATATGATATGAGACACACACCTTTTGTGGCGACTTACTATGCTGTAAGTACTTAAGTCCCAGACATGACATTAAATTCTTCAACTGACTCGTATGTTTCCCGGTAGACCACTAGGAGTTCTCATATGCTATGAGACACACACCTTTTGTGACGACTTACTATGCTGTAAGTACTTAAGTCCCAGACATGACATTAAATTCTCCAACTGACTCGTATGTTTCCCGGTAGACCACTAGGAGTTCTCATATGCTATGAGACACGCACCTTTTGTGTCGACTTACTATGCTGTAAGTACTTAAGTCCCAGACATGACATTAAATTCTCCAACTGACTCGTATGTTTCCCGGTAGACCACTAGGAGTTCTCATATGCTATGAGACACGCACCTTTTGTGTCGACTTACTATGCTGTAAGTACTTAAGTCCCAGACATGACATTAAATTCTCCAACTGACTCGTATGTTTCCCGGTAGACCACTAGGGGTTCTCATATGCTATGAGACACGCACCTTTTGTGACGACTTACTATGCTGTAAGTACTTAAGTCCCAGACATGACATTAAATTCTCCAACTGACTCGTATGTTTCCCGGTAGACCACTAGGAGTTCTCATATGCTATGAGACACGCACCTTTTGTGGCGACTTACTATGCTGTAAGTACTTAAGTCCCAGACATGGCATTAAATTCTCCAACTGACTCGTATGTTTCCCGGTAGACCACTAGGAGTTCTCATATGCTATGAGACACGCACCTTTTGTGTCGACTTACTATGCTGTAAGTACTTAAGTCCCAGACATGACATTAAATTCTCCAACTGACTCGTATGTTTCCCGGTAGACGACTAGGGGTTCTCATATGCTATGAGACACGCACCTTTTGTGACGACTTACTATGCTGTAAGTACTTAAGTCCCAGACATGGCATTAAATTCTCCAACTGACTCGTATGTTTCCCGGTAGACCACTAGGAGTTCACATAAACTATGAGACACGCACCTTTTGTGACGACTTACTATGCTGTAAGTACTTAATCCCAGACATGGCATTAAATTCTCCAACTGACTCGTATGTTTCCCGGTAGAGCACTAGGAGTTCACATAAACTATGAGACACACACCTTTTGTGACGACTTGCTATGCTGTAAGTACTTAAGTCCCAGACATGACATTAAATTCTCCAACTGACTCAAATGGCATGTTAGCCATAGTAGTTCTATGGTTAAGAGCAACCGTACGGAGATAGGGAGATCCGTGGTTCAAATCCCGGCTGTGCCACTGCATTTTTTACTCTGGCTCTACACATCCAAACCTTAGCCTACACACGGCAAGTCTGGAAGAAATGATTACTTCCAAATGTTTTTATTTGTTTAAGGGTTCAAATAATAGTAACTGTTTTGCATGCTAAGTCACTTTTATATTTTTCTTGTGGTTATACTTTCAGGACAGTGTTCCAAATCTATCATGCCAAAAAGTTTCTCAAATAATTGACTATCGCTTTAAACCAGTGCGTCCCTTCTTGTTCTTAAAAACAAATGATTGTAAAACAAACAGCTTGTAACAAAGTAAACAGAGAAACATATGAATGTAACATTATATTTATTAAGTAATTTTGGCGCAGAGAACATCGTCAGTTGTTACAGACTGTATCGAATGGTGTAAGAAACTAGGGCATGTATTCTGACCACACACAGTGGCCCTGCACTAGGGATACCCTGAATAAAACAGTTAATTTCGAGAGCCAGTAGCGAACAGACACATTATTTAGTTTTCCCCGACAGAGAACTGGAACAGTGCAGCTAATATTTAATCAGGTTTATTTATATTTCCTTGCCTCCAAATTGGTGTAATTAGTAGCTCATTAATGATTCAATGCAACAAGAGCGTCAATCATGCCTCTTCCAAAGAGGTCACAAAACCGGAGCTGGTTAAAGGGAAGTGACTACCGTGTGCGCTTGTTTTAGGCTGAAACAAAGTACAGCCAGATTCCGCTATATTCCACACGACAGTTGGTATTCCTGGGCCGCATAATTTTAAAACGTTTACTATTTAGACTTATTATTTAAAAACTGAGCAGGATAGTTCAAGCACTAGACCGGACTACGGAGGAGATCCGGCATGGAGGTTCAAACTTGATCTATTGTACCTGAGTGGGAGGAAGGATGAGGCGAGAGGAGACTGAGGGCGGCATTCCAAGTAGCCACGCCAGTACAGAGTCTACACTTTACCAGTTAAAAACTCAACGGAAGGCCCATATAATCCTGCCATGCAACGCCGAGGAACCAACCGACACTTCCACCCTGAAAGAGACCATCCGATGACAGATGACGTGATGTTTCCACTCGTTTCACCATATTCGCTGAAGTTTTACGGAGATTATCCTCGCCAAGGTTACTTATTTCAGTTCGAATGGATTCCTTGAGAACATAAATTGTCCGTGGCCTATTCTTGTATACTCTATTCTTTTAGATACCCCAGAAGGAAACATCCATTGAAGTTAGGTCGGGGGATCTGGGAGGCCACAGACCTCTCATTTCTCATTGTATATATACAGGATGTTACAAAAAGGTACGGCCAAACTTTCAGGAAACATTCCTCACACACAAAGAAAGAAAATATGTTATGCGGACATGTGTCCGGAAACGCTTAATTTCCATGTTAGAGCTCATTTTATTACTTCTCTTCAAATCACATTAATCATGGAATGGAAACACACGACAACAGAACGTACCAGCGTGACTTCAAACACTTTATTACAGGAAATGTTCAAAATATCCTCCGTTAGCGAGGTTACATGCATCCATCCTCCGTCGCATGGAATCCCTGATGCGCTGATGCAACCCTGGAGAACAGTCGTCCACAATACGAGCACGAAGAGTCTCTACATTTGGTACCTGGGTTGTGTAGGCAAGAGCTTTCAAATGCCCCCATAAATGAAAGTCAAGAGGGTTGAGGTCAGGAGAGCGTGGAGGCCATGGAATTGGTCCGCCTCTACCAATCTATTGGTCACCGAATCTGTTGTTGAGAAGCGTACGAACACTTCGACTGAAATGTGCAGGAGCTCCATCGTGCATGAACCACAATGCGTATTTTGACATTTGTCTGCACGAATGATTTCAATTTACATTTTAAGAGAAATACTAAAATGAGCTCTAACATGGAAATTTAGCGTTTCCGGTCACATGTCCACATAACATATTTTCTTTCTTTGTGTGTGAGGAATGTTTCCTGAAAGTTTGGCCGTACCTTTTTGTAACACTCTATATATATAAGGGCGTTCAACTACGGCGGTCATCAGCGCCTTTTAAAAAACTAGTCATGGCAAAAGCCAGATATAAAACTTTCTGAAAACTATACAAGTGTAACAAAACCTATTAGAAATACACGTACATAAAAAACATCAATCAAAACCTACTAAAAATTTCGTTCACTAAATCCTAAACTCGAAACTAGACAAGAATCTAAAAACCTTCTCCACGGGTCTCCACGCACGGCCTACACGTGGGTGGGCCTGTTGACCGTCTCCCTCAACCACGAAGAGGAGCCCACACGAGGGAGACTGTTGGCTCGGGACCCCGGGTGCGCCAAACCCGTACCTACCGAAGAAGGCCCCTGGGGGGGGCCTTAGACCTTTTGAGATTATTCGATTATATGTATATATATTTTAAATCTGTATATTCAGCCACAGCTCCATCATACGATATTGTGATATATATATATATATATATATATATATATATATATATATATATATATATATATATGTTGTGTGCGAAATACAATAAACTCTCTACTAAAATAGAGCTGGATTTTAGTTTAACTTACGACCAGTTTAAAAAGCAATTAAATATGGGAATTATTTGCATGTGATTTTCAGTTGTATTGCATAATGAGTTTAACATTTGCAATTCTAGTCTTATATAGTAGTTTAATATGTTTCACTTTAGTCTTAGTTTTTTTTTAAATATTTTATTCCATTAATTGCATTCTCTTTCTTTTATATTCAACTTTGATCAATTATTGTTTACTCTGTTGTATCACTTATTTGCTTGATTAGTATACAATTTGCAATGTGTCTTCAATAATAGCTTAATATATAGTGTATTTTTAGTTTGTCTGTATTCCTTTTTGTATTTAGTCAAACTTGTGTAACTAAATTGCATGTAGCTACTGTAATTGGAGCTTTGCTCTGTTGTAGCACAAATGAAGAAAATAAATTAAATAAATAAATAAATAAATAAATTATATATAATAAAGCTGGTTACAAGTTCCATGGTGTCATTAGGTGTACGGCACGTTGCTCCATCTTGCCGGAAATAACCTTCTCTCAATTCGATATCATCCAGCTGCTACACAAATGTCTTGAAGATATATAAACTTCAGTGTCTGCAGTCATATCAAACAAAATGGGACCAACGATCCTGGAAGGTGACACCGCGCCCCATAGTCCAACCTTTTCATTATAAAGTGGGGTTTCGTGGATCGCTTGGGGGCCCGCCTCAGTATAGCGTGTCTGCCTCACGTTCAAGAGGCCCCGAGTTCGAATCTCGGTCAGGGTGAGTTACCTTGATAAGGGTTTTCCCTTATCCTTAAAGACGAATGTCGAGTAGCTCTAAGCTCCATGGACCCTGGACACATTTGAGCATCATTTCACCCATTTCATTCACCGTCAGATATGACTTAACGTTGGAGGACGTAAAATTACCAAAAAGAATCACTTGGGGGTTTACAGGAGTCCAATATCTGGTGTTTTGTGTGTTTGTGTAGCCTGACAGATGAAACCATGCCTCATCTGTAAACCACGTTATGGAGAGAATGTCTGGACGTGGAATAAGAGTACCCTGAAACAATCGACAGTAACTGATTCGTTTATCATAATCTGCTTCTTTCAGTTGTTACACCATATGCACTCTGTAAGGTCGCAGCTCTTTGACATGTTCCATATGAATACCCTGATTCCTGACTCAATCGACACAACGATTTGTTTGGAGAATTCAATAGCCTTCTGCGAACATCTGTAACAGTCTCTGCATTCAATGGCGGTCTATGTTTTCCACTCTCACTAATGAGTATACCAGTTGTCCCCAGCTTTCTTACGAGCGATAAAATTGTTGTCTTTGTCGGAACATCGCGTACATTAAATTCTCTTTGGAATTACCGTTGTGTTGTTACCAAGGAATTTGTCTTCCAATATGTTTTCAAAATGTAAACACGCTCTCGTAGTGAGTAATGCATGTTGCTGTTATGACTGCACATTTAAGACTGTCACCTGTCAATTGTCAGTATTATCAATTCTTCCAGAGCCATTGAGATCATTAAAACAAATTTCTACATTCTACGAGCTTAAAAAGCGAAATGATGGCCTATTGGACTGGTTCAGGTTTATATGGATCACACTGTACTTCTAAGAAGCATTCCAAAAATAAGAGGAACAAAATGAATCAATATATCTATGTGCAGAAACAGAATAACTGTACAGAGAGCATGGAGTATGAAGCTTCAAGGCAAGGAAGGAAAAATTCTCGAAGGAAGAATGCTTAAAATGTAAATTAAATTATTTTCACGCTATCTCCTTTTTTGCTGTGTAACAGCATACTCGTTCTAAATTTTTTAGTTTTCCTTTTACTAACTTTCAGAATAAAGCAACAAAGTAAAGGAGAAATGGAAAAAAGAAAGCTTTCCGCCCCATTTACAGTACGATATCTACCCTTCCAGGTTGTAGTTGGTGTGTCAACAAGTCTTAACGGAGCCGCACGAAATGGGCTCCCGCAATTACGTCACTCACTGTAGGGGGTGGGCGAGATTGCCGCCGCGGAAAAGCTTCTTCCACCCACATACGAGAAATGCTGGCTTTCAGAAATAAGGTTAACGAAGTTACAGTTGTCCTTGGGGAGTGCAGCATGGACAGGCATTCATGTACTTTATGATTACGGTTATATGCTCCTGACTTCGTTTTGTAGTGAAGCTTTCAATGCAGTGTACAGTTTTACTGCCGCTGCTCTAAGAAATCTATACCGAAGTGACGAATCTTTTCTAACAAAGTTAGGTGCCCCAGTTGTTGGGCTGGCCGGCCCCGGCCCGCCCACTGATTACTTCATACTTATCGCTTTCGTAGTTTATAACTTAAGTCGGTGTCGCAGCTTCGAAATTCTGTTAGATTTAATTTTATGCAACATTAAATATTACAATATTTTGTGATTAGGCAGTGCAGGAACCACAGGTATGCGAACCTCAAAAGTTGTTCTTGTGACGTACCGACCAACAAAACTTAAGCATTATTGCTTGCTCTTTATCAGTGACCCTAGCCTAGCTTTCAGGTAATGGGACAAATGACAGTTATTTGTGAAAAGGTCTACTAATAACTCGGGACAGTTGAAGGTTGCTCTTCAGTGTAAAACTACACATTCCGTCCTAACAGAGAGGATTTTGTGTGTACTTAGATAACAAATCCAAGCAATATGGAGCGCTATACGAACGTCGAAATGGCGGATATGGTTTTGATGTATGGAAGAGCTGAAAGGACTTCAACGAACGTACGATTAATCTAGTTTAATTAAAAATATGAATTGTAAAAATAGTTATATCAATTATAATATTTGTTTAACTTCAGAGCATTTTGTTAGGATTTTAATTCTACAATACCTTCAACTAGTTACGGTAAAATCAACAGCTTCCTTTAAAGTTAAAAAGGCTTTATTTAGTGTTATTAAACACTGTGAAAACATTTTGAGGGCTGTTCCATAAAATATGATCATAATTTTTTACCGACATAATTTTTCGCACTAAAATTCAATCTTATTATATTCTGTTAACCTAATGTGAAACAAACACGCCGTAGTAGATACATTGTTGGTACTCCTGATTCCCGCCTGTGAGAACCAGGCAAGTTCAGACATGTATCGCCTACCGCTGCAATGAAGGTAACATGCAGTTAAAGTTGATGTTAGAGGAAGATACGGAGTTTCTTTCAAACGTAATCACTGCTGATGAAACTTGGCTACATCATTTTGATCCTTAGAGCAAACAGCAAAGCTCAGTGTGGAAATCTTCTTCATCACCAACCCCCAAAAGAGCAAAACTGGTTGTTTCTGCTGGGAAAGTTGTGGTCATCTCATTCTTTGATATCCATGGAATGGTTTATCAGCATGTTGTACCTGCACACACATCAGTAACTGGACAATACTACAGGGATGTCCTGAAAACATTGCAAGTCCATATCAGGCTCAAAAGACCACATTTCCGTGAAGCAGGCTGGATGCTGCACCACGATAATGCGCGGCCGCATTTTGCCAATGTTGTTGCTGAATATCTTGCAAAAATCAACGTGAAGTGCATCCCTCACCCTCCCTATAGTCTGGATTTAGCCCCATGTAACTTTCTTCTATTCCCTAACTTGAAGTAACGCCTTCGTGGGAGACATTATCCATCATCAGAAGCAGTGGTGAAGGCTGCGGAGGCGATTTTGAAGGATCTCTCAAATATGGTTTCCAGCATGACTTTGAAGACTGTCAGAAACGCTGGGACAAGTGCATCGCATTCAGGGGAGACTATTTTGAGAAGGAGCATCAAAATTATGAGGATGAGTAAAGGTACGTTGTCAAGAACCTGTGATCATTCTTTATCGAACAGCTCTCGTACTTGTCTCAGTGCATAAGACATTTTGTTTGGGTTCACTAATCTACAGTTCTTTGATACTGCTCTGTCCTTTTTATCATTTAATGCATTCATCCTCAACCTCACCAACATTAACTTCCCTGTAAAAGGTTTACTTTGCATTTGTCCACCAGCTTACTTGTTGTCATTGACTGTTGTAACGCAATGTTGGAACACATTAAACACCCGTGAACAAATAACTGAAGTATAGTTTCTTTATTGCGGTTTCAAAAGCCGAAGAAATTCTTAATCGTAGAAAGCTACCTTGGAATATATCGGTATGTTTACAAACAGCTACACCAGGCGGCATTATGTATCACCTACCTGCGAACTTCGATAGCGTGAGGCACGCGGCGCCGTTCTTTTATCTGCTAATCTAGACTATCTGGGGCATTTTTATGCGCTGTATTGGAGGTAAAATCTATCTATATATGTCATATTGAAGACGAGGAAATTTTATATACTTGTCTGGTATCATTTCGAAATACCCTATATATGACCCACTGCAATATTTGGTTAGAACAAGGAGAGGTCCCAAGTTCGAAACTCGGTTATGCTGAGTTACCTGGATAAGTTTTTATTTTCGCAGTTTTCCCTTATCCTGGAAGACGAATGTCGGGTAGCTCTAAGCAACATGGACCCCGGACTCATTTGAGCATGATTCCACCAATTTCATTCATCGTTCGATATGATTAAACGTTGGAGGACCTAAATTACAAAAACAGTAAATTTTGGTATATTAACCGCGTCGTGGCCGAATGATTGGACCACTTGTTTCTCAACAAGGCGGCGTGGTCGATTCCAGGCGCCTGCAAAGTGAGATTCGTGGTCAACACGGCGCTGGACCGGTTTTCCTTCGGGTTCTCCGCTTTACACCGCTATCATTGCACCAACTGCTACATCATCCATCCAAAACAAAATACTACGAATGATAGCAAAAGTACCTCACACAGCACCAGCCGACCTACTTACACAGTGAACTAAAAATGCACACAGTAGAAGAATTCGTTAAGAAACGATCATATGACGCCTATAAAAACCTTGAAATACACCACAATCCTCTAATCTCACTACTCGGAAACTACACTACAGAAATAAACATACACGCCAGACCATTATCACTGTTCGAAAGAAGACTCACACATGACGACGAAGACGACGTTCAGAACTTCCTGAACAACCTATTAAGGGACAACTGACACAGACAGTTAGGCTGACCCCCCTACTTTCCCTTCATTAATCTTTATCTTACTGACTCTTTTCAGAACACTGCCCGCGCAGAGCCCTCCAAGCCCTTGACAACAGTCAAGGCGGTCCGGGAGTCAGAGGGCCTCCCACCAGTGTTCTACAGGCGCAGAGATAGCGGGCGACTGCAGATGGAGTAGGACACAAAAATAAATAAATAAATAAATAAATAAATAAATAAATAAATAAATAAATAAATAAATAAATAAATAAATAAATAAATAAATAAATAAATAAATAAATAAATAAATAAATAAATAAATAAATAAATAAATAAATAAATAAATAAATAAATAAATAAATAAATAAATAAATAAATAAATAAATAAATAAATAAATAAATAAATAAATAAATAAATAAATAAATAAATAAATAAATAAATAAATAAATAAATAAATATATAAATAAATAAATAAATAAATAAATAAATAAATAAATAAATAAATAAATAAATAAATAAATAAATAAATAAATAAATAAATAAATAAATAAAATCTGAAAATCTAATCCCGGTACCTAATTTCTTATACCGGGACATGATTTCCAAATTCTAATTTATTAACTACCACATAAATACAAAAATACAATTTAAACAATCATTTTTCAGATAATTAAATAAAACAAAAATTAAAAGAAAAAAAGAAAAAAATTTAAACAAATACAAAAACTACCATTTTTAAAATTTACAATTTAACTAATAAAAATTTACTGGAATCCAGTATACAAATAACTGGCAACCAGCTACAATTACAAAATAAGACTACAATACCGGAAACCGATACTTAATGTACTGGTAACCAGTACATTTAAAACTTATAACTGATAAAAAAAACCTTCTTAAAAACTTACAAAACATTTAACCAAAAACTTATATAAAAATAATTCATAAAATTTACATTACAACAACCACAGGATTTACAAATTATTAACTCCAAATTCTTTAAACAAATTAAAATACATTATATCAATTTATACAAACAAACAAATTCAATTATTATTTTTAATTCTACAACAATCAATATTTTTTTTTCAAATCTACTTTATATCAAATAAAATATAAATTTCAAATTCAAAAAATAACAATACAATTCAAACATATTAAACAAACAATAATTATACATTCAATAACTTTCATATATTTCAAAATTAAACCATTACAATAACCTTCAAACAACCAAACCAAACAATTCAATTTAATTTATTTATTTCATCTATTTATAATTTAATTTTTTTTTACCTTATTAAGACAAAAATATCAAATTAACATTATACCAAAACACATTTCAACTATTAAATCTCCTAAATCTTCAACATAATTATATATATATAAAAATTCCTATTCTATAATTTCTCAAAACATACTTTCTCAAAATTTAACAATCCTCATTTTACACCAAATTTAAATAAAATAACATCTCCATAATTTATCAAATCAACTCCTTAAATCCATTTTTCCAAATATCCACTTCTTAAAATAATTCATTAAAATCCTCCTTCATCTTTCACTCAAATTATCCATAATAATAATCCATAACTCAATTCACCAATATCCTTCACTACAAAACAACCATCCAAAAAAAAAACTTTACTCATCCATTACTACACCACATTATTACTTACAACACTTCTCTCATCATCTTACACCGGGGAAGGAAAATCCCTCCCTAAACTAAACCACAAATAAACTTCATCATTCACTTTAAACACCACGGGGAGGGGCAAAGCCCCTCCCCCAAAAATATATACTAGCCCCTCCCCCAAAAATATATACTAGCAGTATATATTAGTATACTAGTAGGACACACCGACGACACAACGCATGGACTAAGGAAATAACGAACGGCCACGCCGGAACTAAGGACGACCGAGCACATAGTTCGAATTGCATGCCACGTACAAACCATTGACAAACCCAGGAAACTGGGGACATAAGTAGAACTAATAACCATACCACTACTAATCCCTGACTATCAGGACACCAAGGCCTGAGCTTTATTATTATAATACACATAGGCTTACGAAGCACGCATAAATAATAGATAAGTTACACGTAACACTGACTAACAGGCCTACGCGGCCTGAGCCACAGGTATATAATTAAAGCATGAATTACACTTGGTGGTGCCCAGGTTTCATGGTAACCACCAAGAAGCAACATAGACGCGCTCGCATGCATCGCATGCCAGCTTAATAGATACCACATACTAACCGGGGTGCTATGCGGGACCCGACTAAGCATGTTAATAAATGCACGCAAAGTAATATAACATTCACGTAACTAACACGTGGAGGTTTTTTTTAGTGAGTATACCTGGCCCCTTCAGGGCACAGGGACCCTCACACTGTCGGCCATCGCACGTGAGCCGTCGCCTGTAACTGGGTTTTTCCCCTGCACGGTAATAAAAAAAAAACTACATCATCCATCATTCCTATCATTCATTTCACCCTTATGATATTGTCACCCGAACGTCTGGGCTCCCGATAGAACCGGTCGGCAGTAGGGCCAGACGGGAAGCATTCAGCCCACGCCTACCCATTTGTCTCGTGTCACTAACTGAAGGGATGATTAGGAGAGCGGCACGAGCTCTGTACCGTCTCTTTCCCCTCTCACCAGACGTCTGGAAGCCTCGGAATAATTGTGCGCGCCGCGAACCTTCCAGGAAAGGCGATCTTCCCTATATAAGGCCTGCAGTTGGCGAGCCAGTCAGTTACCTCCGCCACTTCCCAACTTGTTGGAAAGAGGCGAGGGTGGTATGCATTTTAAAGCCCGGCAAGGACCCACTCTTTCCGTCAAGCTACCGGTCCATAAGCCTTCTCTCAGTCGTCTCAAAGGTTTTTGAGCGACTGCTCTTGGCCCGCCTGACTCCTCTCTTCGAGGAAAGGCACCTCCTACCGGATCACCAGTTCGGGTTCCGTCGGGGCCACTCCACGACCCTGCAGCTACTGCGATTGGTAGAAAAGGCTGCCCTGGGCTTCCAGGACAGCCTCAAAACCGTCGCGGTGCTGCTGGACGTGGACAAGGCCTTCGCCACAACGTGGCACCAGGGGCTGTTATACAAGCTCAAGGAAGCACAACTCCCCGCCCCATACCTCACCCTGATCAGTAGTTTCCTCCGGGACCGAACCTTCAGGGTGCGGGTCGAAGGCAAACTCTCCACCGTCAGACCCATAGCGGCGGGAGTCCCGGAAGGCAGTATACTGTCGCCGTTACTCTTTGCTGCCTACATGTCTGACTTCCCCACAGAGCCTCGCACTGTTCTGTGCCAATATGCTGACGGCGTCCTCATCCTGGCACAGAACAAAAACGTCCACTACTGCCTCCCTCCACTGCAACGATCACTCCGAGCCATCGGCGCGTGGAGTGAAAGGTGGAGGATGGCCATCAGCCCGCAGAAGAGCTCTGCCCTTCTGCTGGGGAAGGTCCTCCGCTGGCGCCCGGTGGGAGACCTGCGGTTGAGGCAGAGAAGGATCCCTTGGGTCCGGACTGCCAAATACCTTGGTGTCCGACTGGACCGCGGCCTCGCATTCACCCCACATGCCCGTGAAAAAATCGGCCTCGGCCATGCAGCGCTCAGGCAGTTATACCCCATATTCCGCTCGACCATGCCCATCCGCCTGAAACTGCGGGTGTACCGTGCGATCATCCCGCCCCTGATCCTGTATGGATGCGAGGTCTGGGGCTCGGTGGCTCGTACCACCATCCGCAGACTGCAAGCCGTGCAGAACAGGGCGCTTCGGATGATCTATGGTACTGAACGTATGTTTCCCTCCTACATTCTCCACACCCATTCTGGCATACCTTACATCGAGGACGTAGTGCGCGAGCGCTCGCGCTCATTGTATGCCAGGATCACATTCCATCCTAACCACCTAGTGAACACACTAGGGCAGTACGACCATCGATTACCTAGGAGGAGAAAGAGCTACCGCCTCCCCAAGGATGCCCTTGGGTGGTGAGACCAGCCTCTCATCCCCCCAAGTTTACTCTGTTCCGGCCACACTGAGGCCGGACCCGGCCCGCCGGCTGAACCCCGGCAGCCGGGTCCCCCGGTGTGACACCGATAAAAACCTAAACATAGTGATCCCTAACTTACCCGACCTCTCGCTCCTGGCCCCGCCACGCTGGACGGACCCTGCAACGCAGACCGCCAACAGCTGGGCGGGTCAGGGCACTGGCCTCCTTGGAAGCTACCCCCGCCACCAGGAGCATTAGCAGAGGTCGAATCAGGTCCTTCAGTTGACAATGACATCCAAGCTTTGGAGAAACGACAAAATCTTTAAGACCGCACGGGTAAATCCGCACAGCGGATAGGTACCGTGGCGATCTACCCACCGTCCGGGAGCACCCGGACGACTTGTTCTCGCTCTTGGCTCTTGGCCAGTCAGTTCTTGACGAGCAGCCGTGAGGAGCGCCGGGTGAGTGGACGGAATGGAAGACGGTGTACGTGTATCAGAGGAGTTGTACGTAACTGTGAGCGTGCAATGGACCTGTGACAGACGAACTGTGGAATTGTAATTGTGTGCGCTAAGTAATTCTATGTAATCGGCAAGTGTTTCAACTGTAATTCGGTGGAAATAAAGAACATTTTGTATTTGTGGAATTGGACTTTTAATTTCAAGAACCCACAAAGTCACCATAATCCAATTCTCTTGCTCTCACCCCTGAACCCTGGTTCCTCTATCAGGCTTAATTCACTCGACCCGACGTTCTGGGTCAGTGGAATTTCTCTTCACAGCATGCTCAGTGATATAAGAGAGTGGAAAACATCAGAAAACTATTTTATATCCTTTTGATAAGCAGGTGCCGCTTTGGACATAGCGTTAGAGTAAAAGTAATAATGCGTTTACAAATAAGCATAGATACGAGAGCTTTCTCACCAAGGCGGCCCTGGTTCGATCCCAGGCGACCGCAAAGTGAGATTTGTGGCGGACAACACGGCGCTGGGGCGGGTTTTCTCCGGGACCTCCGGTTTCCCCCGTCATCTCATTCCACCGGTGCTCCATCTTCATCTCATGTATCATCAGTGTCACCACCTGCGGTGCCGTATGTAGTAAAAGCGGGCGTTGAACACTACACATTTCACATTTATACGAGAGCCGTTCAATAAAGAATGATCAAAATTTTAGTTTGACAACGTACCTTTACTCATCCTCATAATTTTGATGGTCCTTCTCAAAATAGTCTCCCCTGAATGCGATGCACTTGTCTCAGCGTTTCTGCCAGTCTTCAAAGACATGCTGCAAACCATTTTTTGAGATATCCTTCAAAATCGCCCCCGCAGCCTTCACCACTGCTTCTGATGATGGATAATGCCTCCCACGAGGGCGTTTCTTCAAGTTAGGGAATATATAAAAGTCACATGGAGCTAAATCCGGGATATGGGGACGATGAGAGATGTACTTCACGCAACAACATTTTCAATATGCAGCCGCGCATTATCGTGGTGCAGCATCCAGTCTGCCTCATGGAAATGTGGTCTTTTGTGCCTGATATGGACTTGCAATGTTTTCAGGACAACCCTGTAGTATTGTCCAGTTACTAATGTGTGTGCACGTACAACATTCCAAAAAAAGTATTCCATGAATAAGAGGACCATAACTTTCCCAGCAGAAGCAGTCACTTTTGCTTGATGAAGGAGATTTCCACACTGAGCTTTGCTGTTTACTCTCAGGATCAAAATGATGTAGCCAAGTTTCATCAGCAGTGATTACGTTTGAAAGAAACTCCGGATCTTCCTCTAACATCAACTTTAACTGCATGCAGACCTGCATGCGAATGTCCTTTTGTTCGGGATTCAACAGTCTTAGAACCCATCGTGCACAAACACGTCTCATGTGTAATGTTTCTGTCACCAACGTGTGCGTGGCACCCAATGAAATGTTCAGTACTTCAGAAAGTGATCTTAAGGTAATTCCTCGATCCTCTCTCACAATGGCAGCAGCAGTGTTGATGTTTTCTTGTAAGAGCAGTAACTAGAGCACCGGGCCCACCTTCGAGCTGTGCTGTAGGGAAGAACAGACTCTCCATAGGCCTCCTGTAACATTGTATAGGCCTCAACTGAAGATTTGTTGAGACGAAAGCAGAATTTCAAAGCCGCATATTGTTCCTTACATGTTACCTCCATTGCAGCGGTAGGTGATACTGAATAAGTCTGAGCTTATCTGGTTCTTACAGGCGGGTACCAGGAGTACCAACAATGAAACTACTACGGCGTGTTTGTTTCACACTAAGCTAACAGAATATAATAAAGTTGATTTTTAGTGCGAAAAATTATGATCGTAAAAAAGTATGATTATTTTTAATAAACAGCCCTCGTATATTGTTTAAAATATTAGAAGATTATGAAAATTAATTCTGGAAAATAATTTTGATTAAAATAAGACCTGTAGCTTTCCTGGCGCCGAGTACGCCCACTTTCGTCTCGGGCAGCCAGCCAGGTGTAAAGATGGGAGTGTACATCGTTTCGGGAGTGTACATCTCTCATCATCAGGATATTTATAAAATGTTATAACCACAAATGAAATACTGGATATAACACAACTATAAACAAATACAAAACACTATCAAAATTCGCATTACTGAACAAAAGACTGTTTTCAGTAAAATAAATGCCAGGTCAGGAGATGGCGTGGGTATAGTTTCAGCTGATTTTGGAAACCGGCCTTAGAAGTGGAAATCCGTCGAATTAAGAAGCAAAGATCTATACAGCTTGATAATCAAGTTAAGTAGTTACGTTTCTTTGACACAATTTTCTATACTCACGCCGTCTCCTGACCTGGCATTTAATTTAATTTAATTTAATTATATTTCATATTTTCACCTGGCTGCCCGAGAAGAAAGAGAGCGTAATTTTGGCAATTAATCAATATGAATTATATATTTAAAGTAAACAAAATTTATATTTTGAATTTTTGAAAATATCTTCTGTAGTATAACTAGCATACATTGTCAAAGTCATCAAAAAGAAAAGAGGTGTTAAAACATTTGACTATCGCATAAAACCCACATTTCCACACTCCGAAATATACAATAAGATAACCTCTACAAGTGTTTACCTTAGTTAATGTGAAATAAATAGAGGTATACGCGTTTGATAGAATAAAAGTTTTGTACAAGACTGAAAAATCAAGTGAATGTAACGCATTATCTAAATTGCAGCAAAATAGCTTATTATATGTATGTGCAACGCCATTTTTATCCTAGTGTGGCTCGTTTCTTTTCCTTTGATGAGCCCTAAACGATCTCGAACAGTATACAACATGTGTTACATGAATTGATGTTCATCTTCCCACTCATTTTTCCCGAGATGGTTCCAAGGAGTGTAAAACGACAGTAATATCTCTGAAGAGGAGCAAAAAGGTGGCGCCTGATAGATTCTCGCCGTCGTGTGAACTGGGAAGACGCCGTAATATTTCAGAAGAACCGTGTGCGACAAGCGAACAAAATGTTATTCCAACCAGCTGTCGGCCACGATGATAAAACAATTGAACGAGACGTCAAGACCAACTTATTCTTGGCGTTAATACGACAATAAATAGTCACTTTCTATTATCAATATAGACAAACACATTTACTACAGTTATTTCTATGCTCGAAGATATAGGTGGCAATACTGACTCTCTTTCACGATATGAATGCTGGCACACAAGAAAGGCAACAAATTGAATGAAATATGTTCAAATGAGTCCAGTATCCATATGCTTAGAGTTACCAGACATTCATCTTTCAGGATAAGGGAAAACCTCCAAGGTTAAGTCATATCGGACGATGAATGAAATGATGTTTAAATGAGTACAGGGTACATAGAGCTTAGAGTTACCAGACATTCATCTTTCAGGATAAGAGAAAACCTCCAACGTTAAGTCATATCGGACGATGAATGAAATGATGTTTAAATGAGTACAGGGTACATAGAGCTTAGAGTTACCAGACATTCATCTTTCAGGATAAGAGAAAACCTCCAACGTTAAGTCATATCGGACGATGAATGAAATGATGTTCAAATGAGCACAGGGTACATAGAGCTTAGAGCTACCAGACATTCACCTTTAAGCATAAGAGAAGACCTCCAACGTTAACTCATATCGGACGATAAATGAAATGAAGCTCAAATAAGTACAGGGTACATAGAGCTTAGAGTTACCAGACATTCATCTTTCAGGATAAGAGAAAACCTCCAACGTTAAGTCATATCGGACGATGAATGAAATGATGTTCAAATGAGTACAGGGTACATAGAGCTTAGAGTTACCAGACATTCATCTTTCAGGATAAGAGAAAACCTCCAACGTTAAGTCATATCGGACGATGAATGAAATGATGTTCAAATGAGTACAGGGTACATACAGCTTAGAGTTACCAGACATTCATCTTTCAGGATAAGAGAAAACCTCCAACGTTAAGTCATATCGGACGATGAATGAAATGATGTTCAAATGAGTACAGGGTACATAGAGCTTAGAGTTATCAGACATTCATCTTTCAGGATAAGAGAAAACCTCCAACGTTAAGTCATATCGGACGATGAATGAAATTATGTACAAATGAGTACAGGGTACATACAGCTTAGAGTTACCAGACATTGATCTTTCAGGATAAGAGAAAACCTCCAACGTTAAGTCATATCGGACGATGAATGAAATGATGTACAAATGAGTACAGGGTACATACAGCTTAGAGTTACCAGACATTGATCTTTCAGGATAAGAGAAAACCTCCAACGTTAAGTCATATCGGACGATGAATGAAATGATGTTCAAATGAGTACTGGGTACATAGAGCTTAGAGTTACCAGACATTCATCTTTCAGGATAAGAGAAAACCTGCAACGTTAAGTCATATCGGACGATGAATGAAATGATGTTCAAATGAGTACAGGGTACATACAGCTTAGAGTTACCAGACATTGATCTTTCAGTATAAGAGAAAACCTCCAGCGTTAAGTCATATCGGACGATGAATGAAATGATGTACAAATGAGTACAGGGTACATACAGCTTAGAGTTACCAGACATTGATCTTTCAGGATAAGAGAAAACCTCCAACGTTAAGTCATATCGGACGATGAATGAAATGATGTTCAAATGAGTACTGGGTACATAGAGCTTAGAGTTACCAGACATTCATCTTTCAGGATAAGAGAAAACCTGCAACGTTAAGTCATATCGGACGATGAATGAAATGATGTTCAAATGAGTACAGGGTACATACAGCTTAGAGTTACCAGACATTCATCTTTCAGTATAAGAGAAAACCTCCAGCGTTAAGTCATATCGGACGATGAATGAAATGATGTACAAATGAGTACAGGGTACATACAGCTTAGGGTTACCAGACATTCATCTTTCAGGATAAGAGAAAACCTCCAACGTTAAGTCATATCGGACGATGAATGAAATGATGTACAAATGAGTACAGGGTACATACAGCTTAGAGTTACCAGACATTCATCTTTCAGGATAAGAGAAAACCTCCAGCGTTAAGTCATATCGGACGATGAATGAAATGATGTACAAATGAGTACAGGGTACATACAGCTTAGAGTTACCAGACATTCATCTTTCAGGATAAGAGAAAACCTCCAACGTTAAGTCATATCGGACGATGAATGAAATGATGTACAAATGAGTACAGGGTACATACAGCTTAGAGTTACCAGACATTCATCTTTCAGGATAAGAGAAAACCTCCAGCGTTAAGTCATATCGGACGATGAATGAAATGATTTTCAAATGAGTACAGGGTACATAGAGCGTAGAGTTACTAGACATTAACCTTTCAGGATAAGGGAAAACCTCCAACGTTAAGTCATATCGAACGATGAATGAAATGATGTTTAAATGAGTACAGGGGACATCGAGCTTAGAGTTATCAGACATTCATCTTTAAGGATAGGAGAAAACCTCCAACGTTAAGTCAAATCGGACGGTGAATGAAATGACGTTCAAATGAGTGCAGAGTACATAGAGCTTAGAGTTACCAGACATTCATCTTTCAGGATAAGAGAAAACCTCCAACGTTAAGTCATATCGGACGATGAATGAAATGATGTTCAAATGAGTACAGGGTACATAGAGCTTAGAGTTACCAGACATTCATCTTTCAGGATAAGAGAAAACCTCCAACGTTAAGTCATATCGGACGATGAATGAAATGATGTTCAAATGAGCACAGGGTACATAGAGCTTAGAGTTACCAGACATTCATCTTTCAGTATAAGAGAAAACCTCCAACGTTAAGTCATATCGGACGATGAATGAAATGATGTTCAAATGAGCACAGGGTACATAGAGCTTAGAGCTACCAGACATTCACCTTTAAGCATAAGAGAAGACCTCAAACGTTAACTCATATCGGACGATAAATGAAATAATGTTCAAATGAGTACAGGGTACATAGAACATAGAGTTACCAGACATTCATCTATCAGGATAAGGGAAAACCTACAACGTTAAGTCATATCGGACGATGAATGAAATGATGTTCATATGAGTACAAGGTAAATAGAGCTTAGAGTTACCAGACATTGATCTTTCAGGATAAGAGAAAACCTCCAACGTTAAGTCATATCGGACGATGAATGAAATGATGCTCAAATAAGTACAGGGTACATAGAGCTTAGAGTTACCAGACATTCATCTATCAGGATAAGAGCAAACCTCCAACGTTAAGTCATATCGGACGATGAATGAAATGATGCTCAAATGAGCACAGGGTACATAGAGCTTAGAGCTACCAGACATTCACCTTTAAGCATAAGAGAAGACCTCCAACGTTAACTCATATCGGACGATAAATGAAATAATGTTCAAATGAGTACAGGGTACATAGAACATAGAGTTACCAGACATTCATCTATCAGGATAAGGGAAAACCTACAACGTTAAGTCATATCGGACGATGAATGAAATGATGTTCATATGAGTACAAGGTACATAGAGCTTAGAGTTACCAGACATTGATCTTTCAGGATAAGAGTAAACCTCCAACGTTAAGTCATATCGGACGATGAATGAAGTGATGTTCAAATGAGTACAGGGTACATAGAGCTTAGAGTTACCAGACATTCATCTTTTAGGATAAGAGAAAACCTCCAACATTAAGTCATATCGGACGATGAATGAAATGATGTTCAAATGAGTACAGGGTACATAGAGCTTAGAGTTACCAGACATTCATCTTTCAGGAAAAGGGAAAACGTCCAACGTTAAGTCATATTGGACGATGAATGAAATGATGTTCAAATGAGTACAGGGTACATAGAGCTTAGGGTTACCAGACATTCATCTTTCAGGATAAGAGAAAACCTCCAAAGTTAAGTGATTTTGGACGATGAATGAAATAATGTTCAAATATGTACAGGGTACATAGAGCTCAGCGTTACCAGACATTCATCTTTCAGGAAAAGGGAAAATGTCCAACGTTAAGTCATATCGGACGATGAATGAAGTGATATTCAAATGAGTACAGGGTACATAGAGCTTAGAGCTACCAGACATTCATCTTTCAGGATAAGAGAAAACCTCCAACGTTAAGTCATATGGACGATGAATGAAATGATGTTCAAATGAGTACAGGGTACATAGAGCTTAGAGTTACCAGACATTCATCTTTAAGGATAAGAGGAAACTTCCAACATTAAGTGGTATTGGACGATGAATGAAGTGATGTTCAAAAGAGTAGAGGGTACATAAAGCTTGGGGTTACCAGGCATTCATCCTTCTAGTTAAGGGAAAGCCCCCAAGATTGCCGGCCGTCGTAGCTATGGTCGTTAGAGCGTATATCTCTAGCGTTCCACCGCGTAAAGGGTCGCGGGTTGGAGTCTCGCCTTGTCCATGGGAGTTTATGTGTATAGTGTGGAAGTGTGAGACTATAGATAACAGATAGGAAAATAAACGGAAACAATAAGAAACGATGAAATAAGGTAACGAAATATGACAAGTAAATTGCGCATTTTTAAGCTTTCCGGAATATTCCATGAAATCCCTATTCTTTCGGAAATAGTTTATTATTTTTGTTAACTGTTTATCAGATCAACAGCTCCTCGTAGCGATGCTCAGCTTATACCTAATTGTCGGTCTTGGGAGTGAAGTGCTGAATGGACAAAATTATAAAGCACAATAAAGCACAAATATCTTTGTCTCCGTAGCCTTTATTTGTGTATTCTCACATTAATATTCTCTTCGACTTGTTGCTTAATGATCTCTTGATGTTAATTCCGGCAGTCTTCTTAAGCTATGATAAATCTATCACAAGGTATGACTGCGTGTATGTTATTAAGTGAAAATATGATACTGGTTGCCACTTTTAATACGCAATCTTCCCTACTCTAAAGCCACGACTTTACGTCCCTGACTGTCTTATTTTCTGTCTCGCCTGGAACGACATCTGCATTGCTTTCTAAATAAAAGTTCTATACAATGAGGGCAATTGTAAGCATTTAGAAATTGGTGTTACTTCCGTGGGATGTGTGCCATTTAGTCGTTATCCTGATGTAATTTATTTATTGAGACCAGAAATCAAAATAAATATGATAAAAAGTTTATTTCTTTGCGACACACATAATGCTACTTTCAAAATAAACTTCCTACTTTTCGCTGTAGATGTTTACAGATAGAAGGCTCTTCAGGGTAGCCCCCTCCACATTTTTGCCGTTCTTTTCAAGTCAGACGTTTGGTGGGAAAGTGCCTATTTCCCCGATACAGGAAGCAGCAGTCACTTTCCTTCCTGCACACAACACGTGAAATAACTTCCTCACCCACCCCAACTCTCTCCCTTTATTTTCCTCATCGAGAGAAACTTCCAGTCCTCAAGTTGCCATCCTTCTTCTGGACCACTTCAGAGACATTGAAGAACTCGACTCCGCTTTTTAAGGGGAGCTCAGTGGTCAGCAAATAAGATATTTTTCCCCCTGTAAGGACTTTTGTCACCCACCAAGTTGGATCAGTCGGTAGATTTTGTGGTCCCAATTTTGACTCCCGTTGCAGACTTTGGAAACATGGTTTCTTGAAGGTTTGGCTTCTCATTCATATAACATGGGAAGGAACAAGTGAACGAAGGAACAAGTTAATGGAGGAACAAGTGAATGCAGATAGCTGTTAGAAAATTGAGTATGTTCCACAATAATGTATTCGAAACAAATGCACATTTCAAGGAAATCTAAAATTTCTCAGTAGTAATTTCTTGCACACTTCTTATGGTTTACAGGGAAACCAAATTGTAGGAACTCAGTTCGAACGCAAAGAATCTAAAAATTCAAAATTGGCGCCTCAATTGAGAAAATTCTCTGTTTAAACTTTTGGGACCAAAAAGGGTTATCCTTACTCATCCTTTCCCAAAGCACATCACATCACTGGTGAATGTTACAAAGACATCCTGTGGCCTTGTGAGTTCGTAGAATTAAAAGTCCAAGTTGCAGAAATTCAAAGGTTCTTTATTTACATAGAAATACACTTCGTATACCAGTAGTATTACGTCACATACAAACATAATCATCCAAGGTCGTTCCACACAAGGAGTTCACTTTCAAAACACTTCCTAATTACTTATCACATCTAATCCACAGTTTCCTCTACGACCGCAGCTTTTCAGTACGCATTGGTGGAAAGCTTTCATCCCCACGTAATATTACCGCAGGTGTCCCACAGGGTTCTATCTTGGCCCCGACTCTGTTTAATACATACATTTCTGATATTCCTGACTTAGCTCCGACTTCTTTAGCTCTTTACGCTGAGGACACAGTACTATATTATTCTCATGTTAATCTCCAGCACGCATAACAAGTAGTATAGCTCTCTTTAGATCACCTAACTCATTGGTTCAGCACTTGGCGGATCTCATTGAACCCTCAGAAAACCGAAGCTAAAATCTTCACTCTTCGCCGATATACTCCGCTTTCTCCGTTGTGTCTCTACAGGAACAATGTCCCTTGGCTGCCCACTACAACTCCCGTTAAATACCTTGGAGTGCTTTTGGACTCTCGACTGACCTGGCGTGCTCATATCGATCGTCTTATATCACTGGCCTCCGGGTGACTTTCAAAACTCTCACCTCTGTTGCATCGCCGTTCCAGCCTCGGCCTACAGTCTTCATTGTTACTCTACAAACCACTCGTTCGTCCGCTTATTACTTATGCCTGCCAAGTGTGGGGGGTGCACACACATGTCATCTGCGTCGTCTTCAGGTCATACAGAATCGCTTCATGAGCATCGCTACCAACGCTCCATGGTTCATCCGCAATCAGCAACTCCATCATGAACTAGGACTGTTACCTCTTCACGACTACATTCGCAGGATCGCTCGTCGTTTCTTTTCCACGCTGCAAGAAGTTCCAGGAGCTGTGCGTTATAACATCGGCGTCCGCACGCGCCAGCCCTCACGCTTGAAGAGGAGACTACCACAGGACAGGCTTCTGAGTGATACATCTGATTCGAGTGATTCTAGTGCTTGATGTCTGTCTTACATCTTCAATATTGACATAATTTCTCAGAGAGTGTTATTGGAGTTCTTACTTAATGTAGTTAGGGAGCGGCATGTTAGCCTACCCCTGAGTGTTATTGTTCTTTATTGTACTGTTACCTTCTTTTTACTCTGATCTGTAAAGCATTGTACTGCTGATCGATCAATAAAAATTATATAAAAAAGCTTTCAATACACCAGTTACAATTACAACTCTCGTTACGACTCTGTTTACGACTGTCTTTGACTGTTTTTACTAGTCTCGGCTTCCTTATATATACCACTACTCATATTACTAGATTTTCTGGAATAAACAAGAAATCGAATGTTCTGTATCACTCAAGATGTCACTAGAATGTTCCATTTCCCTCAGTTCATCTGTTCTGGCATGCCTTTTATCTCCGCGCTATGTTTATCTGCTTAGGCAAGCTGTTTATCTTTGCCCGGCACTACCTGTCCCTTATCTCTCTGCGTTGCACTAATGTAAATAATGGATTCGTAACAATATGTTGCCTGTGATTGCAGAAAAGCAACCAGAACTGATTTTTGGTTGTTTCTCACATTGAGACTTGGTCTTCGTGGAGGTAATTTCTATCAAGGGCAAGTCTGCGTTCTTCTATTTAACTAAAGAAAGCTACAAAATGGGTTATCACAAGTGGATCTAACGCTCGCAGCTGTTCTTCGACAAAGGATACTATGCAGAGAAATAAATCCGTATGTCAGACAATTTTTTATGCATTACTTTCGCAGTGCACTTCTAAAACTGTCTCTCTTATTGCTCATGCAGTTAAGAATCGAAGTGTTGCCAACATTCGAGTCAAACATTTGCAGTAAAAGAACAGAATTCTTTAAAATAAGATCTGAAGCTTTCGAATATGCTCAAGTTGTTCTCGGGAAGCAAGCCAGGTGAAAAGACGATGAAAAGGTCAGGAGATGGCGTGAGTATAGAAAATTAAATGTGTCAAAGAAACGTAACTGCTTAACTTGATTATCAAGCTGTATAGATCTGTGCTTCTTAAGTGGACGGATTTCGACTTTAAGATCGGTTTCCAAGAAGAGCTGAACTGAAATCCAGCATCACGATTAACTGTGATCCTCTCGGAGGAAATGACCAAAGCCTCCTTAACTCTCCGCTTCCAGTAACTGTTGCATTTTGACAAGATGCTCGTCTCCCGAAACGTCGATTTCTAATCGTCTTTTCACGTGGCTTGTTTCCCAAGAAGATCTTTAACATTGTAAATATCACTTGGCCATATTGACATACATGAAACAATATGATATATAGAAAATATAATTTTATATTATATAATTATTTATTATTAAAATCAAGATGCAAAATGCAACAGTTACTGGGAGCGGAGAGTTAAGGAGGTTTTGGCCATTTCCTCCAAGAGGAGCACGCTTAATCGTGATGCTGGATTTGAGTTTAGCTACTCTTGGAAACCGGCCTTAAAATGGAAATGCGTCCACTTAAGAAGCACAGATGATGATGATGATGATGATGATGATGGATATAGGGGCGCTCAACTACAGCGGTTATCAGCGCTCTTTTAAAAACTACTCATGGCAAAAGCCAGATATAAAAAGTTTCTAAAAACTATACTAATGTAAATAAACATATTAAAACTACATATACATAGAAAGCGGAAAAAAAAAATGAAAACCTACTAAAAATATGTTCGCTATATCCTAAAGTCTAAACGAGAAAAGAATCTAAAAACCTTCTCCACTACTGCGTTATCGTCCTCTAGCATTTCTGCAAAGCTGACCGGCAGCTGCAGAGACGTCCTAAGGTCTGCTAGGTGAAAACACTCTAATAGCACGTTGTATACAGCTTGATCATCAAGTTAAGTAGTTACGTTTCTTTGACTCAATTAATGTTCTATACTCACGCCATCTCCTGACATGGCATTTAATTTACTGAAAACAGTCTTTTGTTCAGTAATGCGAATTTTGATAGTGTTTTGTTTTTGTTTATATTTTTGCTATATCCAGTGATACACTGTAGTTATATTTAATAAATATCCTGATGATGGGAGACATGTACGCTCACGAAACAGATTTCTGATCGTCTTTACACCTTGTTTGCTTCCTGTGAATAACTTGGACAGAATTCTTTGGTATCAAAGTTTAATTTAAGGTTAGGTTGCAGTATGTATATGAGGGGTATCAAGTACAGTTTTCAGGGATTACAATCGTAAAACAAGACTGGCAGTTCTTTCCACGCATGCGCAGAGCTAAGATGGATGATTTTTCTACAAAAGAAGTTGTCTTACAGGGATAGCGGATGGCTTGTAGGCTTTAGAGTGGCCCATGTCTTTTCCTATACACTATTTTTGGCACGTTCATTATTTTTGTCTCCTTTACTCACACCTTAGGTCGCGAAGACGCGTATTACCACAGACATGTCAACATTAATTTGCGGATGGAATAATACACACTTCATCTAGCTACTGCATATGTAGAAAAGGAAGAAAATATAAAATATTTGGATGCAAAGTACATCTGAAGTGTCCAGGGAAAGAACCAGGTAACAAAGTCAGAAAACGAATATGTAACTTTAAAACACAATGGGTGATTCTCAAACAAAACACTTCTATAAAAAATAGTGAAATGTTCAAGCGTCACATGTAGTGAATCAAGTAAGGTGGTACTTCCTGTACGTTAAGTCAATAACATTGCAACAAACAAAAAAGGTCATTCCAATAGCATTTTGTGCTGGGAAAAACCAGGTAAGTTATCTGAAACAGAAAGGCAGCCAGCAGAGATTTTGTTTGCAATTATAATAATTGTATTACTATCATTTTTGTAATATCGTTACAAAAGTGTTGTATTATTATTTTCATCATCATTATTATTAGAGTAATTTCATATTATTTGGACATGTTCCAATTCCTGGAAAATGTTCACTGCTAGTTCACCACAGAACTTCATGAGGCTCATTATATCGTGATAGTTAGCTTTCGATATGTGTAGAGGGCCTGAGGAAAATACAGGAGTGTATTACGTATATTTTATAATATAAGCAGGATTATCAGAAAGTTTAAGGGTAGGGTGATGTTTTTACTACAACGCATGCTTTTTAAGTCAGTACCGTTTTGGAATTTAAACAAAGACGTGCACAGATATTGCAATAATTGTACTTTTACATGAAAGCCTGTATCTTAATCTACTTTTCTACATAATTTCCGTGAATATTGAGGCACTTGTCATAACGTGGCACAAGTTTTTGAATACCCTCCTCATAAAATTCTGTCGCCTGACGTGTTAACCACTGTATCACAACTGTTTTGACTTCGTTATCGTCTTGAAGACGCTGACCGCCCAGATATTTCTTCAAGTGCAGGAACAAATGATAGTAGCTGGGCGCCAGATCAGAGCTGTATGGACGATGATCTAGAGTTTCCTATTGAAAAGATTTTATGAGATCTTTGGTCTGATTAGCCACATGTGGACGGGCATTGTCATGCAGCAAAACGATACCCTTACTGAACTTGCCACGTCTTTTGTTCTGGATTGCACGGCGCAGATAGTTCAATGTCTCACAATAAGACGCTGCATTGATTGTCTCATTACGAGGCAGAAACTCCACTAGCAATACTCCTTTTCTGTCCCAAAAACTGTGCACATGATTTTCCGGGCAGAAATTGTTTGCTTAAACTTCAATTTTGTAGGTGATGATGAATGTCGCCGTTCCATGGATTGTTGTTTCGATTCTGGTGTGACGTAGGCCACCCATGTTTCGTCACCAGTAACAATTTGTTCTAAAAAATCTTCACCTTCATTGTGGAACCGCTCAAGGAAAGTCAATGCACTGCCTAAACGTTGGGTTTTGTGCAAATCCGTCAACATTTACGGAACCCAACGTGAACACAATTTCCGGTACTTCAAGTTCTCGGTCACAATGCGATACAAAACACTACAAGAACATTGAGGAAAATAGTCGCACAATGATGAAATTGTAAAGCGTCTGTTTTCTCTCACCTTTTCGTCCACTTTCTGCACCAAATCTTCAGTAACGACCGAAGGACGCCCACTCCGTTCTTCATCTTGTACATTTGTGCGGCCATCTTTAAATGCTCTCGCCCATTTCCTTACCATTCCATCACTCGCAATGTTTTGTCCGTAAACTTCACAGATCTCACAATGAATATCGATCGGTTTTACGCCTTTAGCACTAAGAAATCGTATAACAGCCCGTACTTCACAATCGGCGGGACTCACGATTGTCGGAGGCATCTTAAACACTCAGTAACCAACGTATACAATGAAGAATCGGACTGTAATGGCGTCAGTGCGTAGACAAGAGATGTAGGTAACCAGCGCGCATGCGCGGAATGCCGAGCGTAGCGCTGCGGCGGCGGAATCGCAAAACGGTACTGACTTAAAAAACATGCCTCGTATAAGCAATGTTATCAGAAAAGTTTAAGATAATGCTTTTACTACAATTACCTGAATAAGCTAAAGAATGCAGCTCAAATTCTTCTGGTCTCTGTGTTGAAGCAACTTTCTCAGGTTTTCTTATAATACTGATTAAATAATTATACAGAATCACTAACTTGGAAGATGGGCAATATTATTAACGGATGTTTTCATATTTAAAGAAAAATATCTAATAGAACATAAAGACAGATATATCACAACCTAAGATAATTATTAATATCTATGGGAGAAGTAACTAGGGAGGGTCTTGGGCACATAAAATGAATGACGTGTTAAAGTAGATAGGTATGGGTCATTCTTGGATAAATGTAGAGTATGGGTATAGAGGCTTCTGGAAAGAAGTTATGATTAGAAGATATTGACAGCAAGACATTTTTGCTGGTACAAGTGACAAAAGCTCACTGAGGTTATATAGAGAAAAAAAAAACAACCTGGGGGAGGGAAGGATATATAGACATATGTAATAAGTTAGGGCGAGAAGGTTTTGCTTGGGCGAGAAAAGGAGTGAGAAACTTGAAAGGTATAGGTCAAGATAGGGAGCTAGATAAATGTCCATTGTCTGGAGAAGGGAATGCAGACTTCCATTGTATACTATATTGTAGTCAAACAAAGATATGGAGAGAGCAGACCTGGCTACGTAAATGGGACAGAAAGGTATAGGTCAAGAGAGGGAGCTAGATAAATGTCCATTATGTGGAGAAGAGAATGCAGACTTCCATTGTATATTATATTGTAGTCAAACAAAGATATGGAGAGAGCAGACCTGGCTATGTAAATGGGGCAGAAACGTATAGGTCAAGAGAGGGAGCTAGATAAATGTCCATTGTGTGGAGAAGAGAATGCAGACTTCCATTGTATATTATATTGTAGTCAAACAAAGATATGGAGAGAGCAGGCCTGGCTACGTAAATGGGACAGAAAGGTATAGGTCAAGATAGGGAGCTAGATAAATGTCCACTGTGTGGAGAAGAGAATGTAGACTTCCATTGTATATTATATTGTAGTCAAACAAAGATATGGAGAGAGCAGGCCTGGCTACGTAAATGGGACAGAAAGGTATAGGTCAAGATAGGGAGCTAGATAAATGTCCATTGTGTGGAGAAGAGAATGCAGACTTCCATTGTATATTATATTGTAGTCAAACAAAGATATGGAGAGAGCAGGCCTGGCTATGTAAATGGGGCAGAAAGGTATAGGTCAAGAGAGGGAGCTAGATAAATGTCCATTGTGTGGAGAAGAGAATGCAGACTTCCATTGTATATTATATTGTAGTCAAACAAAGATATGGAGAGAGCAGGCCTGGCTATGTAAATGGGGCAGAAAGGTATAGGTCAAGAGAGGGAGCTAGATAAATGTCCATTGTGTGGAGAAGAGAATGTAGACTTCCATTGTATATTATATTGTAGTCAAACAAAGATATGGAGAGAGCAGGCCTGGCTATGTAAATGGGACAGGAAGGTATAGGTCAAGAGAGGGAGCTAGATAAATGTCCGTTGTGTGGAGAAGAGAATGTAGACTTCCATTGTATATTATATTGTAGTCAAACAAATATATGGAGAGAGCAGGCCTGGCTATGTAAATGGGACAGAAAGGTATAGGTAGAGAGGGGGCTAGATAAATGTCCATTGTGTGGAGAAGAGAATGTAGACTGCCATTGTATATTATATTGTAGTCAAACAAAGATATGGAGAGAGCAGGCTTGGCTATGTAAATGGGACAGAAAGGTATAGGTAGAGAGGGGGCTAGATAAATGTCCATTGTGTGGAGAAGAGAATGTAGACTTCCATTGTATATTATATTGTAGTCAAACAAAGATATGGAGAGAGCAGGCCTGGCTACGTAAATGGGACAGAAATGTATAGGTCAAGATAGGGAGCTAGATAAATGTCCATTGTGTGGAGAAGAGAATGTAGACTTCCATTGTATATTATATTGTAGTCAAACAAAGATATGGAGAGAGCAGGCCTGGCTACGTAAATGGGGCAGAAAGGTATAGGTCAAGATAGGGAGCTAGATAAATGTCCATTGTGTGGAGAAGAGAATGTAGACTTCCATTGTATATTATATTGTAGTCAAACAAAGATATGGAGAGAGCAGGCCTGGCTATGTAAATGGGGCAGAAAGGTATAGGTCAAGAGAGGGAGCTAGATAAATGTCCTTGTGTGGAGAAGAGAATGTAGACTTCCATTGTATATTATATTGTAGTCAAACAAAGATATGGAGAGAGCAGGCCTGGCTATGTAAATGGGACAGGAAGGTATAGGTCAAGAGAGGGAGCTAGATAAATGTCCGTTGTGTGGAGAAGAGAATGTAGACTTCCATTGTATATTATATTGTAGTCAAACAAAGATATGGAGAGAGCAGGCCTGGCTATGTAAATGGGACAGAAAGGTATAGGTAGAGAGGGGGCTAGATAAATGTCCATTGTGTGGAGAAGAGAATGTAGACTGCCATTGTATATTATATTGTAGTCAAACAAAGATATGGAGAGAGCAGGCTTGGCTATGTAAATGGGACAGAAAGGTATAGGTAGAGAGGGGGCTAGATAAATGTCCATTGTGTGGAGAAGAGAATGTAGACTTCCATTGTATATTATATTGTAGTCAAACAAAGATATGGAGAGAGCAGGCCTGGCTACGTAAATGGGACAGAAATGTATAGGTCAAGATAGGGAGCTAGATAAATGTCCATTGTGTGGAGAAGAGGATGCAGACTTCCATTGTATATTATATTGTAGTCAAACACAGATATGGAGAGAGCAGGCCTGACTACGTAAATGGGACAGAAAGGTATAGGTCAAGATAGGGAGCTAGATAAATGTCCATTGTGTGGAGAAGAGAATGCAGACTTCCATTGTATATTATATTGTAGTCAAACAAAGATATGGAGAGAGCAGGCCTGGCTACGTAAATGGGACAATTTGGTGGGTGAAGTAGTAATTAGACAAATTTTGTCAGTATTAGGGGAAACATTTAGGGAAAGTTAAAGAGAAATGGGTAAGAACAATTTAGAGAAAAATTCAGTTTAGGATAAGTGAAATGGTAAAATGTGTAAAAAGGAGTAGAAGGCCTCCAATACACAAATACCTAGCGTTGGGTGTATGGGGGCCAAAGTATTATTCAATGGCAAGCAACATGGTAGGATTTATAGGATTTAGGAATATATGGCGTTTTCCAGTATGGATTTTATAATTGCAATCTTGATTTTGTATTTCCATTTGATGATGCAAACGAAAAGATGAGAAATAAATTAAAAATTATAATACTGGATGCCATGTCTCCATTATAGGTAGCTCTCCAGTTCAGCAGACGTGGGTAGTCGGATAAGACGTAAATTTCCTTGACGGTCTGGGTCTTAAATAGACATTTCGTCACATGGTTTTGATATAAATATTTTTCCAGTCAGACACCATTTCCTGACAGACATTCACAACAATAAAAGGTGAAGGTTTGATTGTTGAATTTGTAATCATGCTTATGTACTCCTGTGGGGGGTTTGCTTCTTTGTTTCAAATACCAAAAACAAACATTCTTATCATATTCCATGTAGGAATGGCTGTCTGGAGCTTATGGTGGGATACGTCGCTGTCGCACTGTCTCTTTTGGCAGAAAGATGACTTGCTTGGTTCTTTCGCGGGAAAATTTGACTTACCTGATTCTTTTCCTGCACACCAATATTTAAACGTCAAAAAATCTCTGACTAACCAGTTTTTCCCTGTTTCATACCTCTAAAAGTTGGCACTTCCCATGGAGTATCCAATGACATGTCAAACCCGTTTTGACAAAAACCTGACTTGCCTGGTTTTTTCCCTGGACCCTTCATCTCAGATACAATCTTTCGCATTTTGAGTAGACTGCTCTAAGCTTCTCGTTCATTTACCTAAATTCCTCAGTCCCAGTAAGCGACACATTGCCGTATCTGTGTCCTGGACTACACTACGTGATAAAATCACATTTAATTTCCGCTCTAAGGACTTCGGCACATCAGTTCATTAGGATTTAAATTGCAGATTCGGGATAATAAACACTTCTCAATCATGTTGTCAACAGCATATTTGCGTTTTTATCTTTAAAACAGTGCAAACTGGACTCACTGTTTACAAATGTTGATCAATCGTTACATTAATTAAATGCCTGACTGAACAATTTCAAACATGGGACGCGACACAGTTTTTATTTTTCAAAGTCCACCATGAAATTTTCGCTTCTAATCTGTATTTATAATTACTAATACATAACCAATTTAATGCTTGATGACTTCTGTGATAACCTAAAGTTAAGCAGAGTAATATGAATTTACATTCATATATTATTATTATTATTATTATTATTATTATTATTATTATTATTATTATTATTATTATTATTATTATTATTATTATTATTATTATTATTATTATTATTATTATTATTATTATTATTATTATTATTATTATTATTATTATTATTATTATTATTATTATTATTATTATTATTATTATTATTATTATTATTATTATTATTATTATTATTATTATTATTATTATTATTATTATTATTATTATTATTATTATTATTATTATTATTATTATTATTATTATTATTTAGTGTCAGTGCGTAGTAAACTGTAGATGGAGTGATGATGGAACTATTATGTGTTTCAAATGGGGCGATGTTTTGTCCTTGAGCGTTGCTAGACGAGCAACCAACCGGAGTACTGCTAATAAATACTATTCACTCTAAGACAAAGTTCAGATTTTGCGAAAACTGATCCACAAGGAAGGAGAGAGTAATGTATTTAACATAACCGTAAAAACCCCATATTTTTAGCTCAAATAGCTTTCCTAATACAAATAAATAAAGTATATAACATTATGTAATAATGTTACTTTGTGGGTTTGTAGAATTAGAAGTCCAATTTGCAGAAATGCAAAATGTTATTTATTTTCGTAGAGATACACTCTGTTCAATCCTTTCGTAACAGAATTACGTCATATACACAATCTACCAAGGTCAATGATCACAGCAACAGCGTTCTGAAAACATCAGTTTACGACTGACTCTTGGCGAGTTGTCTCTTCCTTAAATATCTCATTTATAATTCCAGACTGTTCCAGAACAATCACGAAACCGAATAAGCTCTATCAATCAAGATGCCACAAGAAATTTCCATTTATCTCTGATGTTTCGGCAGACCTTTATCTGCGTGTTATCTTTATCAGTTCCTTTGTGTAAAAAATTGTGCTCATTCTTTATTGAACAGCCCTCGTCTTTAAAAGAACGGCCAAAATATCTGCTGCTGTTTTATAATATAGGTTTTGGGTCCCGGACTTATTTGCTTCATCTTCACATTTTCACTAAGGAAAGGGACTTTAAATTAGTAATGCAATTCGGAGTATAATTAGGCACATAGCTCTGAGAATAGGGACAGTTCAAATTCTGCTATTCGCAAGTACGAAAATTGAATAAAGTTGCTGAATGAAAATAACCAGTTCAGGTTTTCAATTATTCTCCTCCACCCTCCCACAACTCCTCTCTCCACCATGCTGAAAACCATTTCAAGTAATTGAGAAACTTCTTTTGCCCCTTCCTGCAGCCTGCAACTGAAAGGAGACAGAGGAAATAAATGCTTCTTTCCGCAGCCATCTCTTCTCTGACGTCAACATAGAGATTTCAACTTTCCCTCCGATCATTAGAGTGCATGACGTAATATCGATATGAAACCACAGGGGGTTCGGGCCGTTCTTATATCCCAGATGGAAAACTGCAAGAGGCAACCTTGTTTCTTATGCAAATATCGTTCATATTAGAGATGGGTAGGAAATAACGTAATGGGAACAGGTAAAACTGGTTATTCAATAAAGCTACGCAATCCTGATAAGGTTCTGAGGAAGGACTCATCTTTACCTATGCGACATCTTGTGATGGGAAGGAAATAAATAAATATTGTGTTCTAATAGGATGACGTTTGTCCTTGAGCACCACAAGGTGAGCAACCAATCGGCGTCCTGCGGTGTTGTCGTATTGTGATGACCTGTTCTTACTTTGTGAATAATTAAGGAACACGTGGTCAGGTCGAACACTCGGGAGCAATCGCTCAGAGCAGAACTACATGCTTTAGCGAGAGTTTGGGATCTTTACTATAATGGTTCATTGGTAAAAAGGTAGGATTTAGGTAATTAAAAGAGGAATTCACTTAATAAGAATATTTACTAAAACAAACAGATTTAGAAAGGCGGCCATAAAGGCCGTTTACCTGTCCAGAAGCGGAGCTGCCTACAAAACCATCCTAACCCATCAGTGGGCAGTTACAGAGAGAGAGAGTCTCTCACTTAAAGCTTATTCATCTAGTCACAAAGGAGGGGAGGGAGTGACGTCACCTACTGCTTAAGTCAACAGAGTAAATTAATACAGTCTGTGACATCCCTCCCTCGCTTTCCCTAAGATCCCTAAGTGCTGTGTGACGAGCCCAAACCTAATCAATCTCTAATAAATAATATTTACCCTAAGACAAAAATTCATATTTTGCCAAAACTGATCCATGTGGAAGGAGAAAGTAATGTATTTAACATAAACGTAAAATCCCCAAATTTTTAGCTCAAATAGTTTTCCTAATACAAATAATAAGGTAGATACCATTAGCTCAAAGGTTAGGAGCGACTGGACGGAAACCAGGAGATCCGTGGTTCAAATCCCGGCCATGGCATTGAATTATTCATGTTGACCCTTGATACCGAAATTATGGTTTGCCAGAAGCAAAGAATCATGATAGATGTCAAAGGAATGTTGGGTCTTTGTTACGACAACGGGCAAGGCCATTTCAGTTGGGGAAAGTCTATAACAAAGCCGTGTAAGAAACCGTGTCCTTAGAAGATTTCTAAAGGAATTGTCACTTGACGTGTATGAATAGGGAATTCTTTGGATCGTTTACAATGGCGACCAAAACAGCCACAAAAGGGATTTTGTCTGAAAAAGGAATTTTGAGAGGGAAAGTTAGAGATATACACGCGCGCAGCTGTGGTCAGAGGAGCACTCTTCGGCGTAAGGCCGATGGAGACAGTTCGCGGCTAGGAAGCCATTATAAACATTCTCCGGCGTGCAGCTAAGAGAGGAGTCTGAGACGTGAAGCCTATTAGAGTGGTCAACTTGTTCTGTCTTGAATATTTGTCGGGTCATAACAATTTATCGAGTAATAAGCGATTAGTATTCAATAATTCTAAACCGAGATTGGTAACCCTCGGTCGGCAACTTCCACTTCGATGTTTGAAAAGAAGCAGTGAATAAATAATTTGGAGACGGGTATTCCAGTGTTGTGAAAATCTCCTTCTCACACCCATCCACGCATACCCGGAGAGAAACCTCATTGCTCGCCGACTTATTTGCTCAACCATAAACATTTAAGTTACAAATTGGCGTTCCAAGTGGAACTTGTGTACACCCATAAACTTTTTGTTTCACTCTATCCATCAAAAACCTTAGCCTATAAACGGCTAGTGTGGAGAAATGATTAATTTCCATCAATTAACTAGATACAATTATATAATAACAATACATTGTGACGTAGGCACTGTAATGATTATCATTATTGGTTGTCATGTATGCGTGAACGTATATTTGAAATTACTCAGAACTGAAACGTAAACATTTGACATGGCGTGATAAAAGAAATACGTACTTTGAATAAGCCAAGGTGTTTGTTAAATTCGATGAGAGGAAACAATACACTTCCTGCTGGTCTGGCAGAACGTGTCTGGTCACATTATATCTTTATTTATGAATGGTTCGTAATCTCTATTTACTCTAGAGAGTTCAAAGCAGTATTATTCAGTTACTCTTCCATGAAAAAGTGTATCAGCTGGCTCAATGAGACCGATCCATCTTCCCCCTTACTACTGCTAGAACAATCCAATAGATTTCATGTGGGCTCAAATTATGTTGCAAATAGAAATAATATTTTTAAACTGACTGACATTGAACAACTTATTCACGAAGAAATTAACAAGGAACACAACAAGACTGGGAAAAATCCACCTGTATGGAAAACCCGTTGAAACAACCAAACAATTGAAATTATTGGGACTTATCTTCGACCACAATCTATCATGGAAAACACATATTTCGAACCTAGAGGAAGACTGTTCAAGGCGCCTAAGCATATTAAAAACATTATCACACCGCAATTGGGGTGCTGATCAACATGTCCTACAACTGACGTATCAAGCTTTAATCCTAAGCAAACTTGACTATGGAGCTATTGTGTACAACTCTGCAGCACCGGCGTTACTTAAGCTACTGGACGTGGTTCAAAGTTCTGCTATGAGGATTATATTAGGAGCAAATCGTACCAGTCCGGTCCCTAGCCTACTGATAGAAGCCAATCAACCACCGTTAAACACCAGGAGAATACAATTAAGTATAAAATATGGAATGAAAATAGCAGCAAGACCTCATTCAAGTACCCATTCATATGTTTTTCCCAATACAAAAAGCAACAAGACCTGTCATCCAGAAAAGCACTCCTTACCTTTCTATCAACGACTTGCTAACTATTTAAATACTAACAGCATAAAGATCCCTCCCATAATGACCAGGGACTTCCATGAAGGACCATACTGGAAACTCAAAATTCCCAAGATGTATACCGACCTAACATTTCAACAGACATGGAATACCGCTGCAATTGTTTAGCAAACACTATTTTATGAAATGTGCAACAATTTCCGAAATTATGAATTTATTTACACTGATGGATCAAAAACGGATAATGGTACTGGATGTGCAATAATAACTCCTGATAAAATTCTACAGCAGCGGTTACCTGAAAATTATTCCACCTACAGTGCTGAACTATACGCCATTTATCAAGCACTTACTTACATACTGACAGCACACCACAACTGCTATGCAATATGCTCTGACTCCTTGAGTACCTTGCAGAGCATGAAGAACTACGCAACAGACAACAAATTAGTTCAGGACACACAGACACTATTCAGTAACATCACCGATGCTGGTAAAGACGTGGTTTTCATTTGGATCCCTTCCCATCAAGGAATGACAGGGAATGAAAGAGCGGACGAAGCTGCTAAAGACACTACATCACTACGCCAACAAACGAACGTCCAAATTCCATATTCAGATATTATAAATCATGTCTCCAAAACACCAGTACAAAAATGGAAATCTGAATGGAATCAACAACCAGGAAAATTACACCAAGTGCGAAAAGGATCCACCGCTCTTCACCCAACCAAGCCGCTTACTAGAAAGGAACAAGTCATTCTCAGCCGTCTACGAATTGGTCACTCCAGACTCACTCATTCATACCTTCTCTCAAGACAGCCGCAGCTTACGTGTAATGAATGTAATGAAAACCTTACAATTTACCACCTTCTCATAGAATGCAATGAATACGAAAGAAACAGAAAACAACACAGAATCCCACAGGACATCTCCATACTGCTAAACAGTTTCAAATTGGGACGCAATCTATTTAATTACTTAAAGGATATAGATATTTGGAAATTAATATAAATTATGTGCAATATACTTTAATCAATTGTATTTCATAATCTACGTAACGGTGTTAAAGTAATGAAATTTTTGTTTTGCAAAATAGTGTTGTCTTTGTTTTCAGTTATCTGTATTTAATGTAAATTGTTTTCATAATTAATGTTATTAATGTGTATATTTTATATGTTTGATTGTAATCCTATATATTGAATGTAAATTTTTATATATGTTACTAATTGTATTATTTTGTAAAAATGGTCGCGATATGACCCAGGAAGTTAAAGCGACCTTAAATAAATTAAAAAAAAAAAAAAAAAGACTGGGAAAACTGCGTGAGACATCAGATAAACTACAAGAAGACGACTTTTGGAAAGGAATGGCACGTAACGAGATTTTGGAACCTATCATCATAAATATGCAGTACTCAGACGATGAAGACAATGATGACGAATTATCTCTTAACGTAAGTAACATTCACAGGTATACGGATATACCGCTGGTACTTTCATTGGATTAGAAAAATAAGTAATTCATAAACTATAATTAATGCTAAACTAAATATGAAGACATGCCCGGAAAAAGGGCTAAGCCTCAAAATAAAAATTTTGCGATATGTGCTGCCCTCTGTTGCTGCAACAGAGAGCTACCTTTTCTTGTGTTCGTCTATCCTCCAGCAATCATATAACGCTAAATAGAGAGAGGTGAAGTTCTTGCGTTTTGTGATATCCTTTTCATATAATGTCAAAAACGGCTTAACCTTTTCATGCTCTGTGCCTGTCATCTAGTGGCACTCATGGTAACTAACATATAAACAGGATAACCAATAGAGCTACAAACGTTTTAAATGATTGTATCCTTTCAGTTTAACTATCATTATATTTTATGAAACCAGCATAGTTTTAGTTAGAAGAATAAAACGATATATGGAAAACAGACAAGTATTTAGGCCACTTCATAAGTAATAACTACCACAAACCGTAGTGTTTCAACAGTGCGTTATATTGGTAAACTCTACTGTGGATGTAAACAATGGCAGAACTAGTACCCAGTCATAACATTTTTGCCTTGTGATCGTGACTTCGGCCTTATAGAGAAACAGAAGAGGCAAGCAGCTTACAGACGTGTGCAAATTATTAGCAATTTTGTTTTGAATGCTTCCAATTCTAGTTCAATAGGTCTTAAATGCCTCACATGACTTTATATAATTATTTTAAATGTTCCTGTGGCTAATACAAATTACTTCTAAAATCTGACATGCTATTTTGCAGATATTTCTGGCTATCTTGGTTTATTTTTCATCTTTAGAATGTTTATGGCCATTTTTTCCCATTTCCTTCACTGCACAGTGAAAGGTAAATTCCTTTCTTCTGCCCAGTAGCTCATTACCACTGCTTCTGTATTGTTCTTTGGTACCTAATGGCACTCCAGGTAAGTCATCTCCTGGCAGGTAGATCCTTTCCTGGGCATTTTGAGGGTGGGGGATGAGGACAGCAAAGGTCACTCTCACATTTGCTACGAAACCTTGCTGCTAGGAAGATGGGTAAGGTCCAAGATATCACACCACGCAAAAGAGCTCAAATTCAAGTGTTATTAAGTGCTGGAGATAAAACAATGAAGGAAATAAGCAAAATAGTAGGCGTAAGTGCAAGTTATGTGACAAGGTTTGCACGTAAGCTGAATGAAAACAAAGCGACTTCACCACAAAGAGTGGGCAAATGTGGCAGAAAACGAGTGTTAACTTCAAGTATGAAACGTGTATTGGTCAGAGAACAGCTTAAAAATCTAAGCATGACTTCTACATAACTTCAGGCCGTTGCACTAGGACATGGGTGTGCAGTTTCATCAAGCACAGTGCGACGAAGACTTTTTGAAGTCGGTTTGAAAGCAAGAAGGCCTCGCAAAAAACAAAAACTAACGCCCATGATGATGAAAAAACGTCTTGCTTGGGCAAAAACATTAAAGGACTGGACATCTGAAGACTGGGCAAAGGTATGCAAAGTATTCAAATTTATAAAAATAGTTCATAGATTGTTTCATTTTCAGAAATTCACTTTGGACATTCAAAATGCTTTTGCTATCTTTTTCTCCGAATGATTTTTATTTTTTATTCCAAGGATTGTAGCCAAACATTTTGTTTCCAGATTGTGTTTAGTGATGAAACAATGGTTTCAATAGTTGAAGAAAGCCCACAGTACGTCTGAAGGAGGCCAGGAGAAGCATTTAAAAAGGAATGTGTGGTGCAGAATGTGAAGCATCCAACAAAAGTGATGATATGGAGTGGAATTTCTACTTATGGGGTGGGGAAAATTCACATTGTAGAGGGAACCATGAATGCTAAGCAATATTCAGAAGTGGTAAAATAGTGCATTAGGCCTATGATGAATGAGTGGTTTCCATCAGGAAATGTAATATTCATGCAAGATGGTGCCCCATGCCACAAAGCAAAATGTGTAATGAATATTTTTGATGAACATGGCATGTCTGTTTTGGATTGGCCTGGTAATAGCCCAGATGTGAACCCCATTGAGTCTGTGTGGAGTGTCTTGAAAAAAAAAAGAGTTAAAAGCTTTCACCCAACAACAAAGGAATCAATGCTGAATACAACTTTGTCAGTGTGGCAAAATGATGAATAAATTCACAAAATGTGTAAAACTTCAATAGAGGACATGCCTGCAAGAATTTCAGCCCTAATAAAAGCTAAGGGGGGACATACTAAATACTAGAATGATAAAATAAATCATTAACATTATAAAAATGAGTATTATTTTGTTAATAGCTGTACCAGATGGAATTTAAATAAAACTACCAGCATAAAACTGAAAATTGCTAATAATTTGCACACGTCTGTACATTTATGTTCCAGATCAGTGGATGGAGCTAGAGAGAGAAACCATTGTAAACAATCCTTTTCATGTTTTCAAAATGACAACTAACATGTTCATCTCTGCAAAGCCACTTCTTGACAAAGTACAGAAAAGAACAGCTTCAGAACCTGGGCAAAATGTACTCTTGAGCAAGGTGGCATTCATGAAAGTATTTAAAGACCACTCCTTTAAGTTATGTTTTAATTTCACCTACGGTAGTATTGAGGATTACGACACTTTGGACATTCGAAGGAAAATAATATCTGGCAAACCATCTCTTACTTATGTGACATTTCCTTCAAAATACAATGGTCCAAGACCTATAAATCCTGAAAAATTAAGGGACTTACAGGATCTGATGAATTATATCCCACCAATTTATTATGAGTAATATAAAACTCTTAAATCTGCGACCACAGCTTCTGAGAATATTACTGATGAAGCATTTTTTGATCAGCCTGACTACAGCTAAAAAGCTTGTACAGAGTTTCCAAAATGATATACTTACTGAAAAGTGGAATAATCCAAAGTGTACCATGTATAAATATGCCAAAACACACACCTATTTGTTTCACCTAAAATTGTAAAAAGTATATAGAATAAAACGTAAGTAAAAGCTGACAAAGTTTTCCACTTTATTTTCATTATTTTATTTTTATTGTTATTAGATCAGTCATGTTTTGGGTTCTATTAAGGATAACCCTGATAATATATACTGTATTTTTGAGACTCATATTCTCAGAAATGAAATAAAATAATGTTAACAATTTCTTTCAGCCTCTTTCACAAAACGCTTGTTTTCTCCATTTTTGAAAAATGTGGGTTAACCCATTTTTTCGGACATGTCTTCATATTTAAACCATTTGCATAATATATGAATATCTACGTTGCAATTGTGATTTCAACAACTGCATTATTATAAAACTTCCGAAAATTCAGTTTGCGTTCCCTTACCTCTAGCGCCACGAGCACTCACAAGTCTGCGAGAGAGATGGAAATGTAAAAGAGTGGGGATAACGAGGTGGCAACGCTGAAGGCTCTAACGCCTCTGATTCGCTAAGGCGAGAACTCTTCCTATTTGAAACACGTAATACGCATGTTATTTGTAAATGATATTGTCAATTGTCAGGATATCAGCGCCGCCAGTGTGCCGGAATTTCGTCCCGTATAATATATTTTATAGGCTAGTAAACAGTGTCACATTGGAGTCGCAAAAACCTACTGTGGAGAGAAGTCCAGTCGAAGAATTGAGCTGCAATTGCTGGTATCAGTAACAGGGGCCGGAGACACAAGCCGCTCCATGGGGAGGGAGTGCTACTTGAAGTCACGAAGCCAAAATCGGGTCGTAGTGTTACTCCGCAAATACCGTTCTAGATTGTAATTCGAGAATATTCGATTAATCTGCTTGGGAAGTAGTAATACCAGCTTCGATCTGGGCCGGATTTCAAACAGCGATCTTAGGATCAGTACATACATTCTATATATAACAAATTAGAGCTCACAATTCTATGTCCTTTTTCAGAGGGAATAGAATCGAACATTTCGAAAATATTTCTAGCTACTGGGGTCAGTCCAAAAACGCATATATTTTTCCCATATGGCAGCCATTGCTCGTTTTGTGTCCTTGTTAACTGTTTTTCTTCTCCTGGTCGTGGAGAGAGGAAACACTTTTAAAGCAATCAGATTTTATAAGATAGCGAAATCTAAAAATAACATTTCTCCATTTTTCTCATTATATCCACAAGGAAACACAGTAAAAGAATTTTTATATAAGTTTATCTCATTCAAAAATAAGTAAATACAAGAAAAACTATTCTTTTGTTCCATTTATACCCCGCCTTTAACTGCAATGGTCATATCGGCGGCCATTCTTCTTTGGAACGTATCGAAGGTGTTAACTCGTATTTGTTGGGTTTTAATCATTAGATCACGTACACATTTATACCCCGCCTTTAACTGCAATGGTCATATCGGCGGCCGTTCTCCTTTGGCACATATCGAAGGTGTTAACTCGTATTCATTGGGGTTTAATCCTTAGATCACGTACACATTTATACCCCGCCTTTAACTACAATGGTCATAACAGCGGCCGTTCTCCTTTGGAACATATCGAAGGTGTTAACTCGTATTTGTTGGGTTTTAATCATTAGATCACGTTCACATTTATACACCGCCTTTAACTACAATGGTCATATCGACGGCCGTTCTCCTTTGGAACATATCGAAGGTGTTAACTCGTATTTGTTGGGTTTTAATCATTAGATCACGTACACATTTATACCCCGCCTTTAACTACAATGGTCATATTGGCGGCCGTTCTTCTTTGGAACATATCGAAGGTGTTAACTCGTATTCGTTGGGTTTTAATCACTAGATCACGTACACATTTATACTCCGCCTTTAACTGCAACGGTCATATCGGCGGCCGTTCTCCTTTGGAACATATCGAAGGTGTTAACTCGTATTCTTGGGTTTTAATCATTAGATCACGTACACATTTATACCTCGCCTTTAACTGCAATGGTCATATCGGCGGCCGTTCTCCTTTGGAACATATCGAAGGTGTTAACTCGTATTTGTTGGGTTTTAATCATTAGATCACGTACACATTTATACACCGCCTTTAACTACAATGGTCATATCGGCGGCCGTTCTCCTTTGGAACATATCGAAGGTGTTAACTCGTATTCTTGGGTTTTAATCACTAGATCACGTACACATTTATACCTCGCCTTTAACTGCAATGGTCATATCGGCGGCCGTTCTCCTTTGGAACATATCGAAGGTGTTAACTCGTATTCGTTGGGTTTTAATCATTAGATCACGTACACATTTATACCTCGCCTGTAACTGCAATGGTCATATCGGCGGCCGTTCTCCTTTGGAACATATCGAAGGTGTTAACTCGTATTCTTGGGTTTTAATCATTAGATCACTCACACATTCACAGTCTCATTCATACTTCCATACTCTTGGGAAGGTGAATTATCTTGATCGGAGAAAAGTATCCACCCCCCACTGCCAGGAATCGAACCCAGGACCCCTAGCACGGCAGGAATGTGCTCCAGCGTCTGAGGTATGGAGCCAGCTAGAAATAATCTTTCCAGGAATACTTTGCTGAGGAATGAGGAGAGAAAACCAGCACATCAGTGTTTTGTTTCTGCTTTTCACACTATCATTCATATACACGCCGACCTTTTTCTAAAATTTCTTTTCCTTGAATTTCACGAAGCCTCGAGACTGTGTTTTTAGCGTAATCTTTGGAGGAACTGTTGAATATAAATGATACAAACCTCGAGAGGGTAAAATCCATCAGTTTCAGAACTTCCAAACTCACTATGTGGAAACAAATGCAATCGGAGCCACGAGCCTTTTACAGAGGCATAACAAGAGAAAAAATGAAGAAATAATGCCTTCCATTAACGCTCGAACCCGTGCCATTTCCAACAGATGGCATTACTGTTGCAGCTCTTCCTTACTGGCTGCCGAAAAATAACAAAAAATGTTTACACAAGTTTGATCCAAGTTTACGGAACTGTTATTCTTAAGATAAGCTCCATTGGTTCTGTGTATAAATACAGGACGCCGCGGCGAACAGCCAAGGGGCAGAATTAAGTTTATCTCTGCTGTACCTATATCTTTTCAGAGTTATATTGTGTTGAAGGCACAGCTGCCAAGCCAACCGCTTTTGGCACGTCGATAGAAGTCACATTTTAGCTACTGAAATGCTTTAATTCTTTTGATTTTGATGCTTTTTTTAATTTTAGCTCTCACTTTATAAAACACACACACACACACACACGCGCACACACACACACACACACACACACACGCGCACACACACATATCCTAAATGAGAACAAAAATGGTGATCATATTTCCAAGAACTGTGGACTTTACAGAACAAAGAACAGGAAGTAAAATTTTTCACCACGGATGAAAATATAGATCCAATTACACACGAAGAGTTGCCGGCCCTCGTACCCATGGTCGCTAAAGCGTATGTCTCTAGTGTTCCGCCCCGTAGAGGGTCGCGAGGTCGAGTCCCGCCTTGGGCATGGGTGTTTATGTGTATAGTGAATATTTGTGAAATTAGGAAAACAGATAAGATAATAAACGGAAATAATGAAAAATCGGTTAAATAAGAAAAAATAAAAATATATATCTATGTACATAGATATATATTTTGTTGTAAACAAAATATTAACAGTATAATACAGTTTAGTAGAAATAAGAAAGCTGCTGGATGTGATCAATTAAATTAGGAACTCATAAAGTATGTACCTGTGTGTTTACATAAAATATTGCTTGACCTTTTTAATCTTTGTTGGAGGTATGGGCATATCCCATAACAATGGAATACAGCGTTGGTGATACCAATGATTAAGAAAGGCGATAGAGAAAAATGTGACAACTACAGAGGAATTAGTCTGCTGTGTTCAGTGTATAAAGTAGATGCTAAAATAGTTGAAGGAGCAATAAGTACAATAGTGGAAGTACGGCTTCATGAGGCTCAAAACGGTTTTAGGAAAGGAAGATACTATATTTATAATTCAACAACTAATTGAAAAACACAAAGAATTTAATGCTGACACATTTATGCCTTTTGTTGACTATGTTAAAGCCTTCGATTCGGTTTTAAGGGATAAACTTTTGATAGCGATGGAAAATTTTGTTTTTTGTTTTGTTTTTGTAATTTACGTCCTCCAACGTTAAGTCATATCGGACGGTGAATGAATGGGATGAAATGATGCTCAAATAAGTCCAGGGTCCACGGAGCTTAGAGTTACCCGACATTCGTCTTTCAGGATAAGAGAAAAACCCCGGAAAATACCTTATCCAGGTAACTCACCCTGACCTAGATTCGAACTTGGGACCTCTTTTTTTTTGGCCTTCGGTAAAATCCCATATGGCCATCGTAGGGAAAAATAAGAAAAATAATGTATGGAAAATTAAGAGGATGGGAGGAGACTAGATCTGTAGATCACTTTCTTTAAGAAATTGCAGAAGAGCTTGGTATACAGGTTTGTTGCATAACTGTAATATGGTGTTGACGCTAGCGGTAAAAGAAACAGACTGCTGAAGTAGGCGGCGGAGGAAGGAAGAACGGTGGGCTCGGTAGCGAGAGCAACTGAACAGGAGATGATTGAGGTCAGCGGTTTCGCCTGGGTCATCAGGACATACAGGAGAATCGATGAGACGTAGTCGGTGTAGATGCGCAGGGTAACATCCATGTCCAAGTCGCATTCTAATGATGGAGGTGAGATGTCGACGTGCCATCCTGAAGCTGGAGAACCAAGGGGTCGTGGATAGATGCGTCTGAATGGCGGCGTAGTGTTTGCCTTTGATGGGCTGGGAACGAATCCAGGCGTCATTCCAGGGACAATAGGCGTCACGATGAAGGACCGGGAAGAAATCCGTGTAGGGCAGTTTGATGCCTTGTAAGGTGCCTTGGGCGAGTTCCTCTTTTGCCAGGCGATCGGCGACTTCATTGTATCGAATTCCGACATGCTCTCTGATCTAAAGGAAGTGAATTTGATGTCCGGCTATGGTAGCGTTGTTCACCGTCAGTATCTCGTAAAGATAACAGTGCATATCTCTCGTCCAGCGAGGAGATGAGACTCTCTGCAGCACACTCTGCGCATCGGTTAAGATCAGCAGTTTGGGGAATCCCTGAGAAATCCCATATTGCAAAGCGTCACGAATGGCCAGAACCTCCACAGTGTAGCTGGAAGCCTCCATAGGTAGGCGGTATCGAGCCAGGGCATTAGTAGAAGGACAGACGTATCTTGACCTCTTGAACGTGAGGTAGACATGCTACCACCACGCTACCGACATTTAATAGGGACTGCATAAGGTATGTATAAAAACACTACAATAGCAACAATAAAGAATGGAAGGAAAACAGAAGCAATGGGCATAAATAAAGGAGTACAAGGATGCCCTGTATCGCCTATACTCTTTTATATCTATATTGATAATATTGTCGCGGCAACGGGCATAAACATTTCGGCGCAAGTAAATAAACTGCGGATAATGTTTCATGGTAATAAATAGCTTGCATAAGCAGTTAACGATAGCACCGCTAGTGTACACAAAGGGGCCGGCAAACAAAGATAGCTGTGATAAAGGACTTGCCGTCGTATATCAAGTTACTCTGCTAGAATGTGATAGAATATTCGCTTTCTTTATTCTTCTGGAAGAGTCCCTAATTTATCAATAAGGTATTTAAGAAGTTGTAAAACAGTGAGGCAAGTAGAAAACAGCTGAGAGTGCAGTTGTTGTAATGACATGTAACAAGAGTGCTGTCGACAGTGGAAGTTGAGTAAGCTGTTTGTTATTGTCATCAACCTTGGTGTTGTAGATTGTGACATAAGATGTAATTCAGCTGCTACGTCCAGTGTTTCTACGCAAATAAAGAGCTTTTAGCATTTCGGAAAACTGGACTTTTAATTCTACGAACCCACAAAGTTTCAATATGGTTCAACAATGGCAGCAAAGTATAAAACAAAATGTACTGAATGGAAACATAATTTTAAATACAGTATTATTTGCTGATGATCAAGTGATAATGTCCGACTCAGAAGATGACATGCTAAGAGCAGTATATAGTTTAAACAACATAGTGGTAACATATAACCTTTCAATCTCAGAACACAAAACTAAAGTAATGGCTTTTAGAGGAAAGAACAATATAAGAGCAAAAATAGTTATAAAAATAAGATAATAGAACAGGTTAATAGTTTTAACTATCTAGGCTGCACAGTAGCAGTAGCAAATAACAACAAGGATATGGATGTGAAATTAAACAGATTCAATCAAATGTGTGGGACTATAATAAGAACGCTGAACAGAAACACACGAAAGGAAACACACATGAAATGTTATAAGATAATGGCGGTCCCAACGTTAACATACGGTTCCGAAATATGGACACTGGCAAAGTTATCATTACATGGCCCACTAATATTCAGACCAGAAACAAAACTCATTTTCAATTCAAACAAAAGCTACCGTTAAAAGCTTTAGCGGATTTTCCCATTATTTTGTACAGTATGGCGTTTATTTGTACGATGGATATGAAAGCATGCTCTGCCGTACCACATCAGCTCTGCGCCATGTGCTGTGATGTGATGAAACTAATTTGACGTGCTGGACTTGGCATGGAGATGACGAGCCAACTCCAGCGTTTCCTGGGAATTACTTCCAGCACATATCACACACAACTTGGCAACTGGTAATGATACGGCTCTTTAAACGGAAACTCAGAGTGAAATGTGATACAACACTATTTCATGACATGTTGCCCCGGCTGGCCATATCTGTCAAGAGGTGCCTTTCGAATTATTGTACTGGAAGCTGGAAAAACATATGAAACTTGCCATATTTTTACCACGTACAGAAGTGTAAACGTTATTACACTCAAGTACATTAGTAAGGTAATGTAATCGTAAGTTTTAGAACAGGGGTGGGAAGAAAGGCACTGTAAATGGGAATTTATCCCCTTCTCGTCCCCACCACTTCCAACAGCTACAGTTGAGCCATTCTTTCTCCGGCTCTGGCATTTCTCGAGAGGGGGAAGCAGGCTGTTGCCAGTTCTTTAGCTGGAATTTCAAGCAGAGGAACAATGCGTATTTTAAATATTTCACGTATTTGCATATTTCACGAATCAGTAGCCATATTATTATAATAGCAATAATAATAGGAATTACGAACACTAAAAATCGGAATTGACGCACGCAAAATATAGCATAAGAAGTTCACCAGCGCAAGCAGCTAAAGCCACGCGGCTCAAACAAACTTAATCTGGCAACATGGCGTTGGGTTCGGGGGCCAAGTCTAGCAGCGACAATTCTGATTGGCGCTAGCAGACAGTATTAACTTCCTGACCACAACACCGGATGTAGAGACCCCCAGTACTACCAACAGATGCAGTTAGTGTGTGTAAAATGTGTGAACGAAATATTCGAGTAGAGTGGTGCTGTAATAAATATCTTGCAGGATAATAAATTTTAAGTTGTATTTTAGTGTTTTAAAGCTAATATCGTCCTGTATTTTCATTCTAAAGATAATTTTGTGGATAATTTTTCAATTACTCATTACTGAATGTTGGTACTATTAACCTTCCCTCCAACTCTTGCAGTTGCAAAACGTCAGAGCCGGAGATACAATGGCCGGACTGTAGGTAGACAGAGCACGCTATACTGGTCGCAAAAGTTAAAGCTATATGAACTCTGGCCAATGCTAAAGCAGAGCGCTGTTGCCAAGCGCAGTACGAGGGTGGGTCAAAAAGTGATGTCTCCTATTTTTTCCCTTAAATAAGTAAGTTATGTGAAAACTTTGGATTTGGCGCAATTCCACAAACCTTCTTCTCCAATCCCCTGCAGTAGTAACTTCCTAAGTCAACAAGTGACAGCACTGCATCCTCTTGCAAAATAGCTGACATCGACATTCGTATTAGAGAGCACTCTGTGATTGAATTTTTGACTGCGGAAGGTAAAACGCCAATTCGCATTCACGAAAGGCTAAAAAATGTGTATGGTGATGCAACGGTGGATGTCAGCACTGTTAGACGATGGGTTCGTCGCTGTAACGAAGCTGAAGGGCAAACATCATTGGCAGATGAAAAGCGAAGAGGCAGTGACTCCATGCAACATTCAGCGAGGCGATGACATTCGTGGTGATCGCCGGGTAGCAACAGGTGAATTGAAGCATTACCTCCCTCAGTAAAGACAGTGTGATGACGATTATTCAATAACTACGTTACTCAAAAGTTTGTTCACGTTGGGTACCAAGAATGTTAACGGACAAAAACAAAGAAACAAAGAAAACAATAGCCTCCGAACACTTGCAGCGCTTCAATTTGTAGGGAGAGGTGTTTCTGGAAAAACTTTTTACTGGAGACGAAAGGTGGGTTCTTTTTTTTGAACCTGAATCAAAGAGGCAGTCAGTGGAATGGCATCACACAACGTCACCGAAGAAAAAGAAATTCTAAACTCAGCGATCGGCAGGGAATGTTATGGCGACACTGTTTTGGAATGCAGAGGGTGTACTTATGATTGATTTTTTGGAGCAGGGATGCACAATAAATTCTGTCCAATACGTCAGAACTCTCAAAAAGCTGAAAGCACGTCTTCGCCGAGTTCGCCCAACAAAAACTATGACGGATGTTCTTTTGCATGACAATGCAAGACCACCCAACAGCCGTTACACCACTGCAGAATTTGGGAAGGCAAGGCTTACCTCACAGCCCTGACCTGGCACCATCAGACTTTCATCTGTTCGGGCCACTAAAGGAAGCTCATCGTGGGATTCATTTTGAAGATGAGGAGGCTGTGAAAACGTCCGTGCGTCAATGGCTTAGGAAGCAAGACCGTGTGTTTTACCACACTGGAATACATGCCCTAGTTAAAAGGTGGAACAAAACTGAGGAAAAGGACGGAGATTATATTGAATAATGACAAATTAATCGTAAATGATGTAACATTCAAGCTATGTAAATTGGAATAAATTTTCTTGGCAATTAAAAGAGAAGAAAAAATACGAGACATTACTTTTTGATCCACCCTCGTGTTTTTCCCATTAAATATTCTTAAAACATTAAAATCTTACCTTGACAAACGTCACAACACTGAAACAGCAAACACGGTTTCTGATCCAGTAGCCTGCTTTCCAAATTCGCGGGTACAGGCACGCTCCCTTTTTCTAAGCATAAAGTCGCTTCACTACAAATTCATGGCACTGTGCCTACATTAGCTACACCACAAGCTTCTACACTAAATTTATGAATGTTTGAAAAATCTACATTTGACCTATATTCTACATTGGAGAGCTTTCGTAAAAACTTGCTCATATTAAATATGTTTCAGCCCTGAGAATGTATCACTTCACGTTCAATTTCTTCTCGGGAAGCAAGTCAGGTGAAAAGACGAAAAAAAATCGATGTTTTGGAGTGTACATCTCTCCCACCATCAGGATATTTATTAAATGTTATAACCACAAATGAAATACTGGATATAACTCAAATATAAACAAAGACAACACACTATCAAAATTCGAACTACTGAACAAAAGACTGTTTTAAGTAAATTAACTGCCAGGTCAGGAGATGGCGTTGGGTCAAAGAAACCTAACTACTTAACTTGATTATCAACCTGTATAGATCTATGCTTCTTAAGCCGATGGATTTCCTTCTTTAAGGGTATGTATGACTGAAATTTTCAAATTCTGAACTAATAATGCTATCTTTTTCAAATTTACACCATAGGTGTAGTATATTGTAAACATGTTACAACCTAAATTTAAACCATTTTTCTCCAGCAGTTTAGAAATTATGATACATTTTGTATGTTTTTTGTTACGTCACTAAAAAGTCCCTTACGACAAAATATTTTGAATTTTGGTCTAATATTTTAACCCTATGTTCATAATACACATACTTTTTGAAATTGCTCTGGGTTTTTCTGTGTCTCCTTTAGTTTAGGTGACAACATTTTTTTAATTTACAATTATTCTTTTTTTGTCTAAAAAACTGTAAGTTTTGTGTTTGAAAATTAAAAATATATACTTATATACATTTCACAATAAAACCTAGGGCAATTTCCATTCCTCATGATATTCTGAACCTGTGTAGGAAATTTCATGAATGTAGTACAAAAACTGCATCGCAAGGAGCATTTTACAGGAAGAAAAATGCTGAAAATATGAACATTGAGAAAACAGCGATTAAAGATTTGATTGCATAACTCACATTAATTTCTGATAGGTTCGACCCTCAGATTTCTTTTTCCTCTCCTCTGTTGCTCCTTTTCCCACCTTTATCTTCTTTAGATGTTGCTTTTCTTCTGCACAACTTCGCTTCTTGCTTTGCAAGATACGAGTCTGATCTCGCTGCACTGAAGTTTTCCTTGCTGAGTCTACTACACTTTCACCTCTGATATTTTGCTGCAGCTCCAATGACTTAAGACTACCCATGTTAAACTCACTGATGCTTTTAATAACAGCAAGATCCAATTTTTGTTTTGATATGAAAACTTCCTTTGGGCACTTATTCCATATGACATGATGCAAAGATTCATTGGCATTCTGTGTTTTTCCTGTTTTGCACCTCTCTAGTAATGTTGTAGAAGCCAGCCTCTGATATATTGGCAACATTTTAGGAACTATTTTGTCTGAAAGCCTTATTTTTCTTTTCTTGAATTGAAAATTTAAGAACGGAAAACAAACAAAGAATGTGGATGTAGGCAAAAGAGGGCGTGACTCTGACAGAGTTTAAAGGCCACCGACATTTAAATAAGCATTTAAACATGGCGTTCGGAGGCAAATTATGCATTTTTCACATTCGGGAATTTCTAAATTATTTTATAGAATTAAAATAAAAAAGTCGTTATTTTCAGGATTTTCATGAAATTTCAGTCATACATACCCTTAAGGCCGGTTTCCAAAAGGAGATGAACTGAAATCCAGCATCACGATTAAGCGTGCTCCTCTCGGAGGAATTGGCCAAAGCCTCCTTAATTCTCCGCTCCCAGTAACTGTTGTATTTTGCCAAGATGGTCGTCTCCCGAAAATTGGCTCTATGGTCGTTATCAAAACAATGCTCTGCCAGTCCAGACTTCTCAGGTTGCATTAAACGCACGCTCCGTTCATGTTCGTTTATTCTGGTAGCATGGTCCTTCTGGTTTGTCCTATATCCAGGAAATGCGGTACTCTCGCGGAACGTGGAAGTCCAGTTTGTATTTCACCGGTCTCAACAGATGTTTAATCTTCACGTTTGTTGATCGAAAAATCACATGCCCCAGCTTCGAGGGACATGTTCACGCACTCGGATCACAAACAGTGGAGAAATTATATGTGTATAATAATAATTTAATGTAATATTAAGAATATTTCTGTTCGAATTCGGCTCACGACTTAACGATGCCATTCACTTTAACAAAATAGTAAACATTACTCTGAAAACGAACTGAAGATAAAGTTGGTCTGCTTCAAACAGCGTGCTGTAGGCGAACTGTTAATTTAAGCTTGAGATAATTGTTGTCAGGAAGGAATGGTGTTGTTTGTCAGCCTTATCTGTGTTGAATGAATGGATGTTGGTTAACCATAACCACATGTGAGATAAAACGTGCATCGCTCGCGTTCTAAGTTACTACGGTCATGGTCAGAAAATAACATTCTTCGTTATTATGAGATCGGCACTGTCATTTTCAAACATTAATATTAATTAATGAGATAGCGTTCTCAGTAAAGGCGCGTGAAAGGCGTGTATCACATTCGGTAGAGCTGGTAGGATTCGTTGGACTCTGCAGTACGGCCCGCCATCATATGCCTCTAACCTTTGACAACAATTTTAACCACGTATGACGGGAATGTGTGTTTCACAGGATGACGCGTGAAATTTAGGTTGGTGTAAAGAAGGGAGGTAACCTAAGCTCCTCAACGGTTGAAAGGTCGTGGCCTCGAACCAAGTTGAAGAAACTTTCTTTCCATAAGCTTTACATTTATCAAGGAAATATAAAATAAATTATTCATAGTTAGCATAAAAAAATGTCGGCGTTCCTTACTGAGAAGAACATGTCACATGCTATGGTTGTGGTGACTAGGGGGAACAGCTAAGTTGGAGTTTAGGATGGTAGAAAATAACACACGCTTGGCTTAACAATAACAATATAGGTATAATTAAGAATTTGTATCGTCACAATTTGCAATGTTTGGTTTACAAATGGAGGGGCATAGTAAGCTAAATAGTGACAATATTATCATGTTGAATTAAATATTAATTTGTAGAGCTTACCTTGGGAGACGTGTAGATGTGTGAAAGTGCGTAAGCGAGTGGTCGAGTCCAGGACGCCATACCGAACGTGTCGGCCGTAATCACGTGCCAAACAGAGAAGGGAGCCCCCGAGTGGACCCTCGCGTCCAGTCATATAGTTTTAGACATTTCCGGAAGCGCTTTGCAACATGGCGACGGCAATACCAAACATATCCTGCCATTACCCTGATTTAGAATTGAAGCAGCCAATCAGCAGAGCGCATTTGCATTATTCCAGAACATCCCGTATGACGTCAGCAGAAGCAAAGCTCCATGTTGCTTTGTGCAACTCTGCACGCACACCAGTAGAAGCTGATGTCATAGTAATTTCCACGGGATTTGCGATAGGAAATAGGAAACCGCAGTGTTTCTATTATTTACGCAATTTTAACAAGGATTCTGTACTTTAAGAAACTAAGATTAAATTTCTACTGTGTGTCTAGGTGTGTGTGTGGGTGTATGTGTGTGCGTGTGGGTGTGTGTGTGTCTGTGTGTGGGTGTGCGTGTGGGTGTGTGTGTCTGTGTATGGGTGTGGGTGTGGGTGTGTGTGTCTGTGTGTGGGTGTGTGTGTTAGTGTGTGGGTGTCAGTGTCGGTGTGTGGGTGTGCGTGTGGGTGTGCGTGGGTTTTTGGGTGTGAGGGTGTGTGAGGGTGTGTGTGTGGGTGTGTGTGGGTGTGTGTGTCTGTGTGTGTGTGTAGGTGGGTGTGTGTGGGTGTATGTGGGTGTGTGTGGGTGGGTGTGTGTGTGGGTATCTGTGTGGGTGTGTGTGGGTGTCTGTGTGTGGGTGTCTGTGTTTGGTGTGTGTGGGTGTCGGTGTGTGTGGGTGTGGGTGTGTGTGGGTGTGTGTGGGTGTGCGTGTGGGTGTGTGTGTGGGTGTGTGTGTTAGTGTGTGGTTGTGCGTGTGGGTGTGCGTGGGTTTTTGGGTGTGAGGGTGTGTGTGGGTGTGTGTGGGTGTGTGGGTGGGTGTGTGTGTCTGTATAGGTGGGTGTGTGTGGGTGTGTGTGGGTGTATGTGGGTGTGTGTGGGTGTGTGTGGGTGTCTGTGTGTGGTGTGTGTGGGTGTCGGTGTGTGGGTGTGGGTGTGTGTGGGTGTGTGTGGGTGTGTGTGTGTGGGTGTCTGTGTGTGTGGGTGTGTGGGTGTCTGTGTGTGTGTGTGTGGGTGTGTATGGGTGTCTGTGTGTGTGGGTGTGTATGGGTGTCTGTGTGTGTGGGTATGTGTGGGTGTGTGTGGGGATGTGTGTGTGGGTGTGTGGGTGTATGTGTGGGTGTGTGTGGGTGTGTGTCTCTGTGTGTGGGTGTGTGGGTGAGTGTGGGTGGGTGTCTGTGTGTGTGGGTGTTTGTGTGTGGGGGTGTGTGTGTGGGTGTGTGTGGGTGTGGGTGGGTGTGTGTGGGTGTGTGTGGGTGTCTGTGTGTGGGTGTGTGTGGGTGTCTGTGTGTGGGTATGTGTGGGTGTGGGTTGTGTGTGGGTGTGTGTGTGTGGGTGTGTGGGTGTCTGTGTGTGTGGGTGTGTGTGAGTGTGTGTGGGTGTGTGAGTGGGTGTGTGTGGGTGTGTGTGGGTGTCTGTGTGTGCGTATGTGTGGGGATGTGTGTGGGTGTATGTGTGTGTGTTTGTATGTGTGGGTGTGTGTGTTGGTGTGTGTGGGTGTGTGGGTGTGTGTGGGTGTCTGTGTGTGTGGGTGTGTGTGGATGTGTGTGGGTGTCTGTGTGTGTGTGGGTGTGTGTTGGTGTGTGTGGGTGTGGATGTGTGTATGTGTGTGTGGGTGTGTGTGGGTGTCTGTGTGTGTGGGTGTGTGTGGGTGTGTGTGGGTGTCTGTGTGTGTGTGGGTGTCTGTGTGTGCGTATGTGTGGGTGTGTGTGGGTGTGGGTGTGTGTATGTGTGTGTGGGTGTGTGTGTGGGTGTGTGTGTGGGTGTGTGTGTGGGTGTGTGTGTTGGTGTGTGTGGGTGTGGGTGTGTGTATGTGTGTGTGGGTGTGTGTGTGGGTGTCTGTGTGTGTGGGTGTGTGTGGGTGTGGGTGTGTGTATGTGTGTGTGGGTGTGTGTGGGTGTCTGTGTGTGCGTATGTGTGGGTGTGTGTGGGTGTCTGTGTGTGTGTTTGTATGTGTGGGTGTGTGTGTTGGTGTGTGTGGGTGTGGGTGTGTGTATGTGTGTGTGGGTGTGTGTGTGTGGGTGTCTGTGTGTGGGTGTGTGTGGGTGTGTGTGTGTGGGTGTCTGTGTGGGTTTCTGTGTGTTTGCGTATGTGTGGGGATGTGTGTGGGTGTATGTGTGGGTGTGTGTGGGTGTCTGTGTGTGTTTGTATGTGTGGGTGTATGTGTGGGTGTGTGTGGGTGTCTGTGTGTGTGGGTGTCTGTGTGTGTGTTTGTATGTGTGGGTGTGTGGGTGTGGGTGTGTGTATGTGTGTGTGGGTGTGTGTGGGTGTCTGTGTGTGTGGGTGTGTGTGTGGGTTTCTGTGTGTGGGTGTCTGTGTGTGTGGGTGTGTGTGTGTGGGTTTCTGTGTGTGTGGGTGTGTGTGGGTGTGTGTGGGTGTCTGTGTGTGTGTGTGTGTGTGTGTGTGTGTGTGTGTTAAATCACTTTAAATACATCTTGTTTCTCTGGCGCAGGCGCGGCTCGTGCTTATGTGCTACAGTGCTACAGCACAATAATTGGTTTGCTGAAACGAATGTCTTAATTGTCTCTTTGCTTCTGTAAAAATTATACGTGATAGCAAGAAGCAAGGATAGCTGTCAGATACTTTAAAGTAACACGTAACCACTATTTGTGCTACACCGACGAGCTAATGCTGTCCAATGAATGCACTAGACATAGCGGCGCGTTGCTTTGAGATCACTCCTCTGATTGGTTGTTTTTGCTTGGGATTGTGCTACGGCCAAACGTAGCACAAAAGCTTCTGCTTCTTGCTGTAGTGTTCTCAGTGCCATCTGTAGTAGTTACAGTAAATTACTACCGCTAGAAGTTCTCTTGCAGGTATTTACAGGTGTATTATCTTATCTTGACAGAAATCCTGCGCCGTAGGGATGAGTAGCAACTGTGGTGGGGATAGTACACCTATCGCCACAATGCGTCACACGCGTAAGATTACGAGAGGGGATTGCGGTGCATAAGGTGTCTAAAAACAAATTTCATTCTCGAAGCCAGTTTTGCAGCTCTTATAAACTAAGTTCTAATTCTTACTATGGTAGTAATCTCCACGCTTTTGTTGGATCTTAAATAGTACATAGACATTGGAACAAAACCCTGTTCTCCTCCAGCAGGCATGATAAACAACTGTCGGCCTTTCAATATCGCTGCAGAGTCCCTGTAACGTATTTCACTCCAGGCATATGGTCCAGTATGTGCTGTATTTATATAAGTTTCACCCATATAAACTATATAAACTTCACTTCGATATCTCCGAATATTTCGTAAATACTTAAGCCCTTTTGCACGTATGGTGCGATGTTCGATTAAAATTTGTCTGTCACGCTTAGTGATTTTTTTTTCAAATAATCCTAGCTTTAAAAGAACTCTTGTTAATGTTCAGACAATGCCTTGGAAGTCAGTAGAATTTTTAGCTTCATAAGCACTTTCTTCAAAGTTGGTATTTGTTTTTCTGTGCTTTAAAAGTTATTCATAGTTCGCCTAACTACTTATGAATTAAAACATCCAAATTAGATTTTGTGCATGTTGTTAATCTTTGTTTACTGGGCATAGAGAAGGACGTTGTTGCACTAGCACCAATGGCTTTTCTTTCCTTAATAACTCTCCTAAACTGCTTTGAGACACAACTGTTGCCTCAGATACCCTTCCCCAGATTTTTATAGCTGACCCAGACCAGTGTTCCTTTTTTTTATAGATCTATGGATATTAGTTATTACTTCTCGTGTTTTTAAATGTAGCACTTTATTTCCTAATGTGCTGCTAGGAGGCGTCATTTATAAATGCTCTCTTGGAACCAGGAGACAATCACATTTTGAAACAAGCTGTAGTGTTACCGAGTAGCTCTGCACGTGTTTAGTTGCTTGCAACTGACCTGTCCTCCCCTCAAGTTGCAACCGTTCTGAGGTGGACTCGTCCAGATTCCACTGCGCATCGCTCTGCACTTTTCAAATAAAAAGTATATCTGTACTTGCAGGCGGGAGTCAGGAATGCATGTTGGTACTACTGGCTTTCGTTATTTACAATTCAATTATTGGCTTACTGAAAACATTTGTGCAGTTCAAGTTATACTGTTATGGTTGATGGTATCTCACGTCTTTTGCGTGCACTAACATGAACTCGGTGAGCAGCTTAATCAGTTACCCTCTCTCTAGAAGAACACAGGAGGAAAAAGTGCAAATCAAGCAATAGGTAGGCAAACTCCAGAACTAATTATAATGTAGTGTGCAAAAGGAGGGAGAAATAATTCTTACACCAGACGTTTTAACCCCAAAATGTATGAGCATAAGTGGGTATGTGGATGTCAAGAAAGAAATGCTCTGTTCTGCTTTCCATGCCTGCTCTTCGGAAACAATGAGGCTTGGAGAACGGGAGGGACAGATTTAGGCCACCTATATGTGCTTATTAGCAAGCATAAACAGAACGTAAATCATTTAAATAATGTACTAGATTTTTGTGCTTTAGGCAATATATATATTGCGACACAGTTAAGCAGTGCATATCAGGAGGCGAGACTGTAACATAACCAGCAAGTTGAAAAAAAAATCGGGCATTTGCTATCGTGTATAATTCATTGCACTATATTGTCTATGGAGAAGAGCATTGCCTCTAAGATTAAGGATTTTAACGCCAGAGTCATTGATAAGTTCTGCAATAGAAAGGACTTCATACTTCGTAAGTACTAAGTAAGACCGTAAGTATTTTTTTAACAATAGGTAACTTTGTAGCACACTCTTAATTTTATCCACCAGCCGCCACTGCTTTGGCGCATTTTCGTAGAAGACAACAACAAGTCTTATCGAAATGTGTAGTGTTTAAGAAATGTGTAGTGTTTATCGCCCGCTTTTACTACATACGGCATCGCAGGCGATGACACTGATGATACACAAGATGAAGATGGAGCACCGGTGGCATGAGATGGCGGGGGAAGCCGGAGGTCCCGGAGAAAAGCCGCCCCAGCGCCGTGTTGTCCACCACAAATCTTACTTTGCGGTCGCCTGCGTTCGAACCCGAGCCACCTTGGTGAAAGCCAAGCAGTCTAATTTTGCGCACTAAAATTCAATCTTATTATATTCTGTTAGCTTAATGTGAAACAAACACGCCGTAGTAGATTCATTGTTGGTACTCGTGGTTCCCGCTTGTGATAACCAGGAAAGTTCAAACATATTCAGTATCGCCTACCGCTGCAATGGAGGTAACATGCAGCTAAAGTTGATGTTAGAGGAAAATCCGGAGTTTCTATCGAACGTAATCACTGCTGATGAAATTTGGCTACATCATTTTGATCCTGAGAGCAAACAGCAAAGCTCTGTGTGGAAATCTCCTTCATCATCAAGCTCCAAAAAAGCTAGGGAAGTTATGATCATCTCATTCTTTGATATTCATGGAATGGTTTAACAGCATGTTGTACCTGCACACACATCAGTAACTGGACAATACTACAGGGATGTCCTGAAAACATTGCAAGTCCATATCAGGCGCAAAAGACCACATTTCTGTGAAGCAGGTTGGATGCTGCACCACGATAATCCGCGGCCGCATATTGCCAATGTTGTTGCTGGATATCTTGCAAAATTCAACGTGAAGTGCATCCCTCACCCTTCCTATAGTCCGGATTTAGCCCCATGTGACTTTTTTCTATTCCCTAACTTGAAGAAACGCCTTCTTGGGAGACATTATCTATCATCAGAAGCAGTGGTGAAGGCTGCGGTGGCGATTTTGAAGGATCTGTCACAAAATGGTTTCCAGCTTGTCTTTGAAGACTGACAGAAACGCTGGGACAAATGCATCGCATTCAGGGGTGACCATTTTGAGAAGGGCCATCAAAATTATGAGGATGAGTAAAGGTACTTGTCAAAAAAATTGTGATCATTCTTTATTGAACAGCCCTCGTAATTACTGAATATGTGCACGTTTCAAAAACATGTGATAACATTCCGCAACACTTTCTAAGAAGAACAAGATTATTGATTCACGTTGCTTTAACGACCAACGCCTCCTAACATATTTCACATCCATAGCTCACTCTATGTTACACATCTTTCTTTCACCTTTGATTACTCTGGTTCACATCACAAACACTTCCAACAGTTTATACTGATTTCTTCTTAAACAATATTTAAAAGTAAGTTTAGAATAACAAATATAAAAATAGTAATTTAGGGTTTGAAATTGATAACTGTTTCAGCTACAACAATCACTCTAAAAGACAATCAATCTGAAGTCATCCGTTTCCCTCCCATTGGTGCCCATGTTTCAGTTGCTTGGAGGTTGCGTTTTAATCAATATTAGAAACATGATAATATTGCTTGACACACTTCGCTCTACACCCTTAAAGGGGGACTCACTCTCTCCCCCTGTTCCTTTCACTGAGTATTGGATACGAAGTCGATAACGCTTCCACTCTTGAGCGCAGTGCAATTTTAAGGATTGATATTTCCTTCAGCGAACCGAAAAGACGAAATCTGCCGATACAAATCAAATCAAAAGTTGACGTGCAGCAATACGATGGCTTGTCAGCAGTCGGCACTGACTTCTTGCTCATAGTTGGAAATTATCCTCCAAAGCGAGTACACGCCGACCCAAAACACTTGTGTTATATTTGGTTTAATAGCTCAAACATCATGCTATTGAAAGGCCTACCACCTTATTTCAGTCAGCAAGGAAACTAATACGTCATATTATGACTGAAGACAGGCCAAAACATGAAGAAAGAATCCCAAAATTATGTAAAGACATATTTTAAATGGAAAAAATTAAGGTTTTGATGCTATTGCTTAAAATTGGGCAGACTTTGTAGGCTAACACTAAAATACCAAATGAAATAAACAAAAGCCATTCCGACAAGCTTCTGTAGGTTACAAGGTAATATATCTGCCCCACATTCAAAAGGTACCGACTTGGAATCACTGTCAGGGTGAGTTATACCAGCTGAGTCGAGCTATACCAGCCCCTTATTGTCGAATTTTATACAATCCGTATTTTATACTTCAACATGAAAACATCGACCCCATTACTAGAATCTACCCGCGTATTTAACATGGATGTTAAATTAGTACTAATATAGATGTTATCACATCGTCTGTAGTATATTCGTAATTAGACAGTTGACGTTCGCACGTCTGTAAATGTTCACTATATGAGCGCTATTCTGCGTCACTCCCTCCTTCTGACCACACGCTGTGGGAGGCCACCAAACGTGTTCTTCGTGAGCCGACTGTTGTACCGGCGCTGTCTGCAGGTGATAGACTGGTTACAGATATTCCCACCAAGTGTGAAATTTTGGCCGATCACTTTGAGCGTGTGTTTGCACTTCCCATATCAGCCGAAGATGAGACTATTGCAGATGTGGAAAGGGAGCTACATAACTATCGCACTCGACCCACAGTCTCACAAAGGATTTCATTTACAAGCCCAAGGGAACTATCTTCCCTGATTGGAGCCCTTACCCTTAAGAAATCTCCCGGGCACGACTTGGTTCCTAACATTGTTATCAAGAAGCTCACCAAAAAGCAGTTGCATACTTGTCATCCATTCTCAATGCTTGTCTACGCTTCGGCTATTTTCCTCGCACCTGGAAGTTTGCCCATATAGCAGTCTTCCATAAGCCCAAAAAACCCAAACACCTCCCAGAAAGCTATCGTCCTATAAGTCTGTTGCCGACCCTCTCCAAGCTGTTTGAAAAAGTAATTCATCGCCGTCTTCTGTCTTACCTTAATCATAACCATGTTCTTCCGCCTTATCAATTTGGATTTCGTCACACACATTCCACTATCCATCAGCTTTTACGATTAACTCAGTCAATTGTCCACGGCTTCGAGGCCCACCATCAAGCTGTCTTCCTTGATGTGGCACAGGCATTCGACAGGGTTTGGCATGGTGGTTTGCTCCTTAAGCTCTACCGCATCGGTCTCCCTAATTACTTATCACATCTAATCCACAGTTTCCTCTACGACCGCAGCTTTTCAGTACGCATTGGTGGAAAGCTTTCATCCCCACGTAATATTACCTCAGGTGTCCCACAGGGTTCTATCTTGGCTCCGACTCTATTTAATATATACATTTCTGATATTCCTGACTTAGCTCCGACTTCTTTAGCTCTTTACGCTGATGACACAGTGCTATATTATTCTCATGTTAATCTCCAGCACGCACAACAAGTAGTACATCTCTCTTTAGATCGCCTAACTCATTGGTTCAGCACTTGGCGGATCTCTTTGAACCCTCAGAAAACCGAAGCTAAAATCTTCACTCTTCGCCGATATACTCCACTTACTCCGTTGCGTCTCTACAGGAACAATGTCTCTTGGCTCCCCACTACAACTCCCGTTAAATACCTTGGAGTGCTTTTGGACTCTCGACTGACCTGGCGTGCTCATGTCGATCGTCTTATATCACTAGCCTCCGGGCGACTTTCAAAACTCTCCACTCTGTTGCATCGCCGTTCCAGCCTCGGCCTACAGTCTTCATTGTTACTCTACAAATTACTCGTTCGTCGGCTTATTACATATGACTGCCAAGTGTGGGGGGGTTGGACACACATGTCATCTGCGACGTCTTCAGGTCATACAGAATCGCTTCATGCGCATCGCTACCAACGCTCCATGGTTCATCCGTAATCAGCAGCTCCATCATGAATTAGGACTGTTACCTCTTCACTACATTCGCAGGATCGCCCGTCATTTCTTTTCCACGCTGCAAGAAGTTCCAGGAGCTGTGCATTATAACATCGGCGTCCGCACGCGCCAGCCCTCACGCTTGAAGAGGAGACTACCACAGGACCTGCTTCTAAGTGATACATCTGATTCGAGTGATTCTAGTGCTTGATGTCTGTCTTACATCTTCAATATTGACATAATTTCTCTGGAGTTCTAACTTAATGTAGTTAGGGGGCGGCCTGTTAGCCTACCCTTGAGTGTTATTGTTCTTATTGTACTGTTACCTTCTTTTCAATCTGATATGTAAAGCATTGTACTGCTGATCGATCAATAAAATATTATAAAAAATGTTCACTGTAACAAGCGAATACTATATGTTACACGGAATGTTTATCTCACGTTACTAGATAGCTCTGTCAGAACTCGCGCAAAACTGCGCTGTCATCTGTCTTCTGTGACGGTCGTTCGAATACTCTGTATAGATATACTATTCTTTTTTACCGTGTAATACTCAAAATTTGCGATTATTACGCTGAAAACTTATTATTTTTATTTGAATTGTTTTATTTATATTTTATGGCATCTTTGATGTTTCTTTATTGGTGACTTGTAAGTACATAGTTGCTTAAACACAGCTATAGGTAGTTACAATTGAAATAAGTATCATTTCTACACATTTGAACACATAAAACATGGAAATTACGGTGTCAGATTTTAAGATGGAAGTTACACACTATTTTGCAGACATATAATAATTTTGCTAATAAAACTATCACCTCAATTTGGCAATCTTTACGAGAAACTAGGAGAAAATATATTTAAAAATTATAAATTAAAATTTTAAACGAAGGTAGATAATGTTAATGTAGCCTTTGGATTCCACAATTTCTCAATTATTCTTTTACTAATTTGAATGCATGATTTGAGAAGAGCAGAGTGCTTGTCTCTTGAGCCCTCACTTTTAGCATACGTGACTGTTACTGTATCGATACTTAGGTCAAAGAAGTTAAGTGTAGAGATATCTTTCATTGCACGTGTAACACTGAAAGTGACAATTTTGTGTTGGCAACACTGACCGAGAGCCTTAGAGGCTGTTAATAAAATACATTTTTGAAACTTGATTTAATGGATTCTTACCTATTTATGATGTGTACATGCGCTGCATCTTACCTGTAAACAAAAGAAAGTTTATATTAGTTTAAATGCAAAAGTTAAGCTGCTTTTATAAGGGGAGAAATCGGAAACAGTAGTGATTAAAAACGGAGCGGGCACTTCGATCTCTGTGCTGAAGGAGGAACGGATGATGTGAAGGAGTCTGAAGGACTTAGGATGGTCGAGATACAGATATGCATAGAGGAAGTAACGATTCCAAGATTGATAAAACTTTGTTTACCTGAATAACTAAATTTACATCTTAAATTTCCTTGGAATAGACATTGAAGACCTCTTTAATACGAATAGTCTTTCCACAGCTGATAAACAATGGAAGATCAACAAACTCTTACTATACAAAAGATGCTGGTCTCGTTTAAAACACACAATTTAGGTCACTTTTTTGGGGGGAGGTAGTTAATTACGAGAGCTAACTGGTATTTCTGAAATACTCCTTTTATTTGAGTATCATCTTCCAATATTTATATTAGCTTGTCTCATAAGTGAAGTCGGGCTTTTAATTTTGCCGTTTCGAAAAATTTATTGGGTTTCTTTGGTTTGATAGACTGTCATGACTAGTCTTACTTGCATTGTGAGCATGTATCAGTCTTGAGTTGTTAATAAACAATCACAAAATGGAGATAACAAAGTTTGAACTTCCAGAACACTACTGGAATAAAGACGCTGTCACAGCTCGAAGAATATGTAAAGTGGAAGGTTCAGGTGTCGTTAGTGAGCGTGTGGTACACGATGGTTCCAACGTTTCAACAATGGAGACGAAAACACTAAATATTTTACCATATAAGGAAGACCTAAAATATTGTCACCCAGGCACAGCCAGCTGAAGGCTGAGTGAGGGCCGAGAAGTACTCGGCCGCGCCCACCCGTTTATCTTGCAGCGCCAACTGAAGGGATCGCTGGCAACTGTGCCGTCTCTTTCCCCTCCCCCTGAGTTCTTGAACATCCAGGATATTTCATCTAACACAGAACCTTCTAGATAGGTCAGTTGGTCTTATATAAGCGACGCGCCGGGCCGGAGAAGAGTTCAGTTCAGTTCTTGTCGAGCAGTCGTGAGGAGCGCCCAGTGAGCGAACGGACTGTGTACGTGCATCGGAGGAGTGTACGTAGCTGCGTGCAGTGGACCTGTGACAGACGAACTGGTGAATTGTAATTGTGTACAATACGTAATTCTGTGTAATCGGCAAGTGCTCCGATTGTAATTCGGTGGAAATAAAGAACATTTTTGAGTGGTGCAATTGGACTTTTAATTTCATTAACCCACAAAGTCACAATATTAAATATTGATTTACGCCAAGCTTTATGAGAAAATCGGTGAAAAGAGCCAAGAACTTGGTGCATCAAAAGAAAAAAATACATCTTCGCATTAAGACACTTGGAAAATCACATAGAAGCTGTAGATCTGTAACTCATGAACTGACACCTCAAGAGGCTGAACGTAGAGTGGATATCTGTTGTCAGCCTATCCGTAATACCATGGATGACAGATTTGTCAGGAGAATTGCCCCTTGTGATGAAAAATGGCTGTATTATCGAAATCCTGATGCCTAGAACATGGCTTTATCCCCGCCAAACTGCCAAAGTCATCGTTAAAAAAAAAATCAGTTCAGTCCCGAAGTACGAGAGCTGATCAAAAATACTAAGGCTGACTTTTTTCACATATATTTATTACTGCAATTGAATGTTTACATCATCTTTTTCAAAACAGCCCCCTTCTACTTCAATACACATTTTATAACGTCTCTGTCAGTCTTTGAACACGTGCTACAGACCATTCTTTGTCAGGTCCTTGAGAATCGCCTCACTTTTCTTGAGCACTGCTTCAGAGTTCTCAAATCGAATACCCCTAAGCTTCGATGACCAGTCTTGGCTGCAACATTATTTTCCTGAAGGACAACAAACCAGCACAGTGTGGAAATCGCCAAGTTTTCCAACACCAAAAAAGACAAAAATTGTTACATCTGCAGGGAAAGTGATGGTAATCACATTTTTAAAACTGTAATGGAATGATTTACAAGCACACAGTTCCCCCTCACACTACTGTTACAGCAGTATACTACACGTCAGTATTAGCTGCACTGAGGAAGCACATTACAAAGAAACGACCAGAGCTTTCTCGGACTGTGTGACGACTTCATCATGACAATGTACGGTCTCACGTCACATGCAGTTCCCCCTCACACTACTGTTACAGCAGCATATTACACGTCAGTATTGACTACACTGAGGAAGCACATTACAAAGAAACGACCAGAGCTTTCTCGGACTGGGTGACGACTTCATCATGACAATGCACGGCCTCACATCACATGCAGTTCACCCTCACACTACTGTTACAGCAGCATACTACACGTCAGTATTGGTTACACTGAGGAAGTACATTACAAAGAAACGACCAGAGCTTTCTCGGACTGGGTGACGACTTCATCATGACAATGTACGACCTCACGTCACATGCAGTTCCCCCTCACATTATAAAAAGAGCATTGAAGTAGGAGGGTACTACTTTGAAAAGGATCATGTAAACATTGAATTGCAGTAATAAACATCTGTGAAAAAACTGCTACCACATCCATTATACAACATCTTTTTCGATTCATGGCTCATTTTCTACGTGGAAGAACGTTTGACAACATTGAAGCAGTGCAAATGGATATCACCGAATTCTTGGCATCAAAAACCAGAAACTGGTACCATCGTGGGACAATGAACCTCGCTGAATGATCGCGCAAGACCATAGAATCTAATGGTCTATACTTTAAAACTAAGCTATTTGCTTGACAAAACACATTTCAATTGTTTTCATTAAAAAGACATTACTTATGAAACAGTAGGAAGTCGTTATTCATTTTTTTCGCCTTCTGTTTATCCAACAGAATGAAATTTTAAAGGAATTAGTTAATGGCCAGCTGTTTAAAGTATTTGACTGACTTACGTTATATCTATTGCACTTGATTACCCTTCCACCTACAATGATGATGATGATGATGATGATGATTATAAGGGCGCTCAACTGCAGAGGTCATCAGCGCCCTTTTAAAACAAACTGGTCATGGCAAAAGCCAGCTATAAATTCCCCTGAAACACTATAAATATGTCAATAGACCTACAGAAAATACATACGCGTTAAAATAATATAAAACAATAGTAATGTAATCTAAAAAGCCATAAATTCTATTCGCTAAATCCTAAAGTGTAATCTAGAAAAGAATCTAAAAACCTTCTCCACTACTGCGTTATCGTCCGCTAGCATTTCTGCAAAGCTGACCGGCAGCTGCAGAGACGTCCTAAGGTCTGCTAGGTGAAAACACTCTAGCAGCACGTGTCGTACAGATAACGCTTCATTGCAAAACGGACACAGTGGAGAAGGCTCCATTTTAAAAAGAAAACTATGAGTAAAAAAGCAGTACCCAATACGTAGCCGAGCCAAACTCACCTCCTCGCGACGAGATGACCGACAGGGGGTAACCCAGCGAATCGGAAGTTCTTTGACAGATCTAAGTTTATTATTGCGGAGAGCGGATCACTCTTCCTGCCAGCAGGTTTGCACAGCTCTCCGCAATACGGCCCTAAAGTCTCCCGATGATACTCGAACCCTGGACTTCATGGTAGCCGTCTTGGCTGCTGAATCCACAATTTCAATCCCCCGCAAGCCTACGTGACCAGGGATCCATGCACACACTGAGGGAATCACTCAGGATTAAGCAGTCCCCCAACTTTCGTCCACGTACGTGTCAAATGGCCCGGTATATTGCATAAAGCTCTGCAGTAAAAATGGATGTGCTAGTGTGGAATCCGAATGTATACGGTTCGGTTCCACACACGTAAGCACAACCAACACCATTTGAGGTCCTGGAGCCATCAGTATAAATTACTAAATGGTCCTCATATCACGATAAAAATTCTAAAAAACATGTGCGGATACTAGATATAGACCTGGTAGATTTATCGTGTGTGGTCATGCCCAGATCAACGTGGGACGCTCTGCACAACCAAGGAGGGTATGTCCTCTCCCCCCTAGGATACATCTTGGGCATTTCAGTATCAAGATGTCTAAGGAGCTCCCGGAAACGAAAACCAGGTGGCTTTGGTTTAATAGAAGTGTTCCTATAACGCACGTCCATGAAGGTATTAAAGAACGGCGTAAACGTTGGATGTGTGGGCATGCAATTAAGCCCACAGCCATACTTGGCTAATAACAAGTTCCGCCTGTACTGCAGAGGAGGTTCTGCAGACTCAGCATACAGGCTTATAACTCGGCTCGTTGGAAATGCCCCAACTGCTATACGTATGCCACAATTATGGACTGTGTCTAATCTCTTCGGCACAGATGGTCGTGCTGAGCCATAAACAATACTACCATAATCTAATTTGGAACGGATGAGTGCGCGATAAAGTCGCAATAACATTCCACCTACAAGGAAACATGTAACACATCCATCTCTATAAATGGGTATCTCTATTAAAATAAAACAGACAAAAAAAGAAGATTTTATAAGAACATTTTGTTAAGAAAAATGTGAAAGAAGTTAATATGACTGCAGAACGCCAAATTACTATTTCGCTCGTGTATAAACGCGATCTCTGCTATGATACCCCTCACCACGTGATGAAACTAATTTGCGAGTGCGACGAGAAGCTCTACCAATTCTTGCAAATTATTTCCAGTACACTGCTCCCCACAGCTTGGCAGTGATAGTAACAATTATAACGATGTAAAGAGGAAGTTGTGTAAGAGCACGGAAATGCGACATTAATCACATAGTAGGGAGGGAGCAAGCGAGGGGAATGAAGAGGCTTATCGAAATTGTTCAAATTGGTTCAAGTTGTAGATGTGAAGGGTCTTGGCATTTAAATAGGGGCTTTAAAAACACAACCGTTTGACTTAATTGAAAACACTAGCTCTAAAGAGAGGACGGAGTCCTTCGGGCAAGTAGTACAGCTAAGTGCAAAAGATTTTGAGAATAGAACAGCGCTATAATGTGAACTGATACATTTTTTGTGATGTTAACGAGCTGTTTTAGCTAGAGAAACACGAATGAATGAATAAACTGATATGGCACCTTGAACATCGTATTTGTGTTTATAATCCCAAAAGGAACTGATGAGGTGAATAAATCGCAAGGTTGCTGACAGTAAAGACCTTGTCCACCTACCTTGTCCACCTCATACTCACCAGGTAACAATCCTATGATCATACCTGTGTTCGCTTCAGAGTTTGTTGACTTCATCACTACTCTATGTGCCAAAATGGGGTGTGCAAGAAGTACAAACCGTAGTTCACGAACTTTCGCCGTTGCAACCGCTAAGGTGTGAGACGGTGCGTTGTCTTGGTGAAACAAGATTCACTTTTTCTGCAAATGTGGCCGTTTTTCCACATGCTCTGCCTTCAGCTTGTCAATTAATGATGCGTAGTATGCTCCTGTAATGGTTTCTCCTTTCTGAAGATAATCGATTAAAGTAACTCCATGAGTATCCCAAGAAAATAGTCACCATCACTTTCCCAGCCAAAAAGACACTTCTTTTTTGAGCCGGTTCCTCCTTTGCAGTCAACTGCTTGCACTGCATTTTTGTTTCGGACATATAATGGCGTATCCAAGTTTCATCTACAGTAATTACTCCGCGCCAAAAAATCGGATTTATTGCGCCTAAAACGCGCCAAGAGAGCGTTGCAAATGTTCATTTAAACACGTTTTTGTTCTAACGTGAGCAAACGCGGCACCCAACGCGCGGAGAGCTTTCTCATGTCCAAATGTTGATTTAATATGTAACAAACACGTACGTTTGTCATGTTCATAACCTCTGCTATATCTCTCACTTTAATTCGGTGGTCGTCTAGTACCATGTGGTGACTTTTGGCAATGTTTTCTTCGGTAGTTGCAGTTTTTGGATGTCCCGAACGTTTATGGTCTCCCAAGCTCTTACGGCCACGTTTAAATTCAGCTGAACAAAATTTTACTGTGGTAAATGATGGTGCAGCGTCCCCATACAAAGAATCCAACTCATCTTTGATTTGCGTAGGCGTATTGTCTTTCAAAAACAAATATTTAATGACAGCTCGATACTCGATTTTGTCAATTTTCATAATAACACTCACATAAACTCACTCAAACGTCTGTTACATAACAACTGAGGGTCTAAAATGGCTGAAACTTGCAGTGTGTCAACAGATTAATTAAACAAATTCACTGGGGCTTATTTATGAGTGCTGCCATCTTCATGTTGAGGTCAGAAACTTTTCAGACCACCCTCATAGACTTCTCTTGTTATTACAGAAACATTTTTTTTAAATATCTTACTACTTTATAACTTGCATATAGTGCTTCAATCTTTTAAGAAGTACAATTGTAGATCCTAAAACTGGGCAACACGCTTCATATAGCTCTTTTATTAATCTCTAAAGATAATTTGTGAATATTCTCATGTAAAACTACGAAAATACTTAGAAAATGATCTGATGTTTCACCACTGGTGCAACAAGAATTAAGAACATTCACTAAAACTCACGTAGAAAGTCATCAAATTAACTTTTGGGATATACATACACTGACTTACATAAATCATCGGACAGGCTTTGCATTTTACTATGGAGTGCTCTATAAAGCAAGATAGATTACGTGTATCAATCTCAAGGTACTCCTTGTGTAAAGCAAAAATAATTTGCTATGAATATTCATTTTAGAGATGGAAAATGTGGCTAAACTAAGAGCTTCCCCATTCAACCTTGTGTACATCATGAGTTTACGACACAAAAAGAATCGGACAGCACAAATGAAATGCAATACAAACGAGTAGATGTGATCTGTCAGTAGACAAAACAACATCGTAGAAGTACGTCAACTGTACACCAAGAAGAAGGCCCAGAGATAAGCAGAGTACCTTTGAACAGAGACAGTGATCTATCACTATGCAAAGAACAAAATATACCGAGAAATAGCAGAGTTTGAGAATCTTAGCAAAATATATAAGTATGAAGACAATTGAATCTCGAGCAAAGCCAGGGCGCCCAAAACTTCTTACCGATAGGTAGGAGTCTTATATTATGCGGAAGGTAAAACGGAATCCGCGTATAAGTGCTCCGGCGATTTGTGCTGAGATTCAGGAAGAACTGGGACTGACAGTTAGCCCTAAAACGGTTAGAAGGGCCATGCGAAAATAATGTTTTAATGGCCGCGTAGCTAGAAAAAAACCATACACTTCCAGCAAGAATAAAGGAAGCGATTACAATTTGCCAAAGACTTTGTTAACAAGACAACCTATTGGTGGGACCAAGTTATTGTTTGTGACGAAAGCAAATATAACGTTGCTGGTTCCGATGGTAGGGTGGTTGTGTGGAGGAAACCAAACACGGAACTGGAACAGCGCAATTTACAAGACACAGTCAAACACGGCGGAGGGGGTGTAATGTTACGGGGCTGTATTTCCTCTACGGGAGTGGGAAAGCTGGTGTTCATAGACACAACCATGAACAAGGTAGTCTATCTTAGACTATTACAGCAAAATTTAAAACAAAGTGTAGAAATGATGGGTATTTTGAACAGCTTCTCATTTCATCAGGATAATGATCCGAAGCATACGTCCCAGATTGGGTAGCTACGGTCACTTTACAACTGTCCTCATGTACTGCATCCAACCCCTCAGTCTCCAGATCTTAATCCCATAGAAGCAGTATGGGATAAACTAGAGAAGGCCATGCGGAGGACCCCATCACCTCCAAGCAACACTTAAAGACGTTGCAAGGGGAATAGGGCAAACTTTCTACAGCCTACCTGAAAAACTTGGTTCACAGCATGTCAAATAGATTGCGAGAAGTAGTGAAAAGAAGATGGAGAGTCACAAAGTATTGTCACCCGAACATCGGAACTCGCTATAGAACCGGCCGGCAGTAGGGCCAGAGGGGAAGCATTCGGACCACGCCTACCCATTTGTCTCGTGTCACTAACTATAGGGATGATTAGGTAAACGGCGGGAGCCCTGTACCGTCTATTTCCCCTCCCACCAGACGTCTCGAAACCTCGGGATAATTGTGCGCGCCGCGAAGTTTCCAGAAATGGCGATCTTCCCAATATAAAGCCTGTAGTTGGCGAGTCAGCTGAGTTCTTGGCAAGCAGCCGTGACGAGCGCCCAGTGAGGGAACGGACCGGAAGACTGTGTACGTGCATCGGAGGAGTTGCGTGTAATTGCGAGTGTAGAGTGGACCTGTGACAGGCGAATTGGTGAATTGTAATAGTGTGCGCTACGTAATTCTGTGTAATCGGCAAGTGTTCAACTGTAATTCAGTGTAAATAAAGAACATTTTGAGTTTATGCAATTGAACCTTTAATTTCACGAACCCACAAATTTACAGTATTAAGCCATATTTTGTATCACACTCAAGTTATGTCCGATTACTTTTGAAGGCCAAAAATGCCATATTTTTTATTCTTAAAAAAGTATGCATTATGTAATTTTTTTTCTAGTTTAGAGTTTAGGATTTAGTGAACGAAATTTTTGGTAGGTTTTCATTGATGTTTTTTATGTACGTGTATTTTTAATGGATTTTGTTACACTTGTATAGTTTTTGGAAAGTTTCATGACTAGTATTTTTTAAAGGGCGCTGATGACCGCCGTAGTTGAGCGCCCATATATATATATAATCATTTAATGATCAAACCAAATATACATATATGGACTCTTTAGGGATACTTAAAATAAATAAAGGAAGAGAATATGCGATTAAAACCCAAACACAAACACACACACGCACACACACACACACACACACACACACACACTCACTTACTAATGGCCGCTACTGGATTTCGAAAAATAAATTGATATGATTTGAAATATTAAAGCAAATATTTGACCAGAGCAAAGCAGGCCGAAATAAACAAATACAGAAAATTATTTCAAAGGGTTCGTAGCAAAACCAATAACGTATATGGGGTCCGTCAGCCATCGCCACAGTCGAAAAATTGAAAGTGTTCTTTATTAAATTTGTAAGTATTCGATTGTTTATTCTGCTTTCATACAGACTTTGCTTTCTACCTTGATAAAAATATCGGAGCTCACGTAAAAGAAAAAGAAAACTTTGTAAATTGGTGCTTCAGAGATCGCAGTAATCAATAGATATTTTAAAACCGAAACATATATTCGATGACAGTGAACAGGAAGAAAAAATAAGTATTTTCCGTTTGAAAAAATTTAACTACTTCAAAATTCAAACAAGTGAGGTGTATCCAGCAAAAGTCCCGCATCTGTAACATGTCTACCTTACATTTAAGGGGACCGAGTTCGATTGACAAACAGAGTGAATTATCTAGAAAAGGTTCTTCCAGAATTTTCCATATTCTGAAAGTTAACTGTTGGGAAACTGTAAGTGCAATGTATCCTATACTCATTTGAACATCATTTCATTCATCGTCCGATATGACTTAACGTTGGAGGTTTTCCCTTATTCTAAAAGATGAATGTCCGGTAACTCTAAGCTCTATGAACCCTGTACTCATTTGAACATCATTTCATTCATCGTCCGATATGACTTAACGTTGGAGGTTTTCCCTTATTCTAAAAGATGAATGTCTGGTAACTCTAAGCTCTATGTACCCTGTACTCATTTGAACATCATTTCATTCATCGTCCGATATGACTTAACGTTGGAGGTTTTCCCTTATTCTAAAAGATGAATGTCCGGTAACTCTAAGCTCTATGAACCCTGTACTCATTTGAACATAATTTCATTCATCGTCCGATATGACTTAACGTTGGAGGTTTTCTCTTATCCTGAAAGATGAATGTCTGGTAACTCTAAGCTCTATGTACCCTGTACTCATTTGAACATCATTTCATTCATCGTCCGATATGACTTAACTTTGGAGGTTTTCTCTTATCCTGAAAATAAATGTCTAGTAACTCTAAGCTCTATGTACCCTGTACTCATTTGAACATCATTTCATTCATCGTCCGATATGACTTAACGTTGGAGGTTTTCCCTTATTCTAAAAGATGAATGTCCGGTAACTCTAAGCTCTATGAACCCTGTACTCATTTGAACATCATTTCATTCATCGTCCGATATGACTTAACGTTGGAGGTTTTCTCTTATCCTGAAAGATGAATGTCTGGTAACTCTAAGCTCTATGTACCCTGTACTGATTTGAACATCATTTCATTCATCGTCCGATATGACTTAACTTTGGAGGTTTTCTCTTATCCTGAAAAATGAATGTCTGGTAACTCTAAGCTCTATGTACCCTGTACTCATTTGAACATCATTTCATTCATCGTCCGATATGACTTAACTTTGGAGGTTTTCTGTTATCCTGAAAGATGAATGTCTGGTAACTCTAAGCTCTATGTACCCTGTATTCATTTGAACATCATTTCATTCATCGTCCGATATGACTTAACCTTGGAGGTTTTCCCTTATCCTGAAAGATGAATGTCTGGTAACTCTAAGCTCTATGTACCCTGTACTCATTTGAACATTATTTCATTCATCGTCCGATATGACTTAACGTTGGTGGTTTTCTCTTATCCTGAAAGATGAATGTCTGGTAACTCTAAGCTCTATGTACCCTGTACTCATTTGAACATTATTTCATTCATCGTCCGATATGACTTTACGTTGGAGGTTTTCTGTTATTCTGAAAGATGAATGTCTGTAACTCTAAGGTCTATGTACCCTGTACTCATTTGAACATCATTTCATTCATCGTCCGATATGACTAAACTTTGGAGGTTTTCTGTTATTCTGAAAGATGAATGTCTGGTAACTCTAAGCTCTATGTACCCTGTACTCATTTGAACATTATTTCATTCATCGTCCGATATGACTTAACGTTGGAGGTTTTCTCTTATCCTGAAAATAAATGTCTAGTAACTCTAAGCTCTATGTACCCTGTACTCATTTGAACATCATTTCATTCATCGTCCGATATGACTTAACGTTGGAGGTTTTCTCTTATCCTGAAAGATAAATGTCTGGTAACTCTAAGCTCTATGTACCCTGTACTCATTTGAACATCATTTCATTCATCGTCCGATATGACTTATCGTCGGAGGTTTTCTCTTATCCTGAAAGATAAATATCTGGTAACTCTAAGCTCTATGTACCCTGTACTCATTTGAACATCATTTCTTTCATCGTCCGATATGACTTAACGTTGAAGGTTTCCTCTTATCCGAAAGATGAATGTCTGGTAACTCTAAGCTCTATGTACCCTGTACTCATTTGAACATAATTTCATTCATAGCCCGATATGACTTAACGTTGGAGGTTTTCTCTTATCCTGAATGATGAATGTCTGGTTAATCTAAGCTCTATGTACCCTGTACTCATTTGAACATCATTTCAAACATCGCCGGATATGAGTTAACGTTGGAGGTTTAACCTTATCCTGAAAGATGACTGTCTGGTAACTCTAAGCTCTATGTACCCTATACTCATTTAAATATCTTTTCATTCATCGTCCGATATGACTTAACGTTGGAGGTTTTCCCTTATCCTGAAAGATGAATGTCTGGTAACTCTAATCTCTATGTACCATGTACTCATTTGAACATCATTTCATTCATCGTCCGATATGACTTAACGTTGAAGGTTTTCTCTTATCCTGAAAGATGAATGTCTGGTAACTCTAATCTCTATGTACCCTGTACTTATTTGTACATCATTTCATTCATCGCCCAATATGACTTAACGTTGGAGGTTTTCCCTTATCCTGAAAGATGAATGTCTGGTTACTCTAAGCTCTATGTACCCTGTACTCATTTAAACATCATTTCATTCATCGCCCAATATGACTTAACGTTGGAGGTTTTCTCTTATCCTGAAAGATGAATGTCTGGTAACTCTAATCTCTATGTACCATGTACTCATTCGAACATCATTTCATTCATCGTCCGATATGACTTAACGTTGAAGGTTTTCTCTTATCCTGAAAGATGAATGTCTGGTAACTCTAATCTCTATGTACCCTGTACTTATTTGTACATCATTTCATTCATCGCCCAATATGACTTAACGTTGGAGGTTTTCCCTTATCCTGAAAGATGAATGTCTGGTTACTCTAAGCTCTATGTACCCTGTACTCATTTAAACATAATTTCATTCATCGTCTGATATGACTTAACGTTGGAGGTTTTCTCTTATCCTGAAAGATGAATGTCTGGTAACTCTAAGCTCTATGTACCCTGTACTTATTTGTACATCATTTCAATCATCGCCCAATATGACTTAACTTTGGAGGTTTTCCCTTATCCTGAAAGATGAATGTCTGGTTACTCTAAGCTCTATGTACCCTGTACTCATTTGAACATCATTTCATTCATTGTCTGATATGACTTAACGTTGGAGGTTTTCTCTTATCCTGAAAGATGGATGTCTGGTAACTCTAAGCTCTATGTACCCTGAACTCATTTGAACATCATTTCATTCATCGTCCGATATGATTTAACGTTGGAGGTTTTCTCTTATCCTGAAAGATGAAAGTCTGATAACTCCTAGCTCTATGTACCCTGAGCTCATTTGAACATCATTTCATTCATCGTCCGATATGACTTAACGTTGGAGGTTTTCTCTTAACCTGAAAGATGAATGTCTGATAACTCCTAGCTCTATGTACCCTGTACTCATTTGAACATCATTTCATTCATCGTCCGATATGATTTAATTTTGGAGGTTTTCTCTTATCCTGAAAGATGAATGTGTGGTAACTCTAAGCTCTATGTACCCTGTACTTATTTGTACATCATTTCATTCATCGCCCAATATGACTTAACGTTGGAGGTTTTCCCTTATCCTGAAAGATGAATTTCTGGTTACTCTAAGCTCTATGTACCCTGTACTCATTTGAACATCATTTCATTCATCGTCTGATATGACTTAACGTTGGAGGTTTTCTCTTATCCTTAAAGATGAATGTCTGATAACTCTAAGCTCTATGTACCGTGAACTCATTTGAACATCATTTCATTCATCGTCCGATATGACTTAACGTTGTAGGTTTTCTCTTATACTGAAAGATGAATGTCTGATAACTCTAAGCTCTATGTACCCTGTACTCATTTGAACATCGTTTCATTCATCGTCCGATATGACTTAACGTTGGTAGTTTTCTCTTATACTGAAAGATGAATGTCTGGTAACTCTAAGCTCTATGTACTCTGTACTCATTTGAACATCATTTCATTTATCGTCCGATATGACTTAACGTTGGAGGTTTTCTCTTATCCTGAAAGATGAATGTTTAGTAACTCTAAGCTCTATGTATGCTGTACTCATATGAACGTCATTTCATTCATCAGCCGATATGACTTAACGTTGGAGGTTTTCTCTTATCCTGAAAGATGAATGTCTGGTATCACTATACTCTATGTACTCTGTACTCATTTGAACATCATTTCTTCCATTGTATAATATTACTTGAAGTTCCAGGACGTAAATTGAAAATAAATAAATTAATCTAATAAATGGTTTGCTCCAGAAAAAGTATATTTAACAGAAGTTGGATGCTTGATCATCCTTATAGTTTGTCAGTTTTGCGAAAGCTGTAAGAAGACATAGAACTTACATTCAATGTTTATTTAACCCACTTTTTGAGTTATGACATTTTTGTCCCTAAATTTGCAGTAATCAAATTGGCACATTACACTTTGACATTTTCTCTTCGAACGTCTTATACCGTTAAGTGTAATATTCAGTAACTCCCCTTCCTGGATCCAAAGGAAGCCATAAACATGGACAGGGGATGTAGCCTCGCACGGGCTTTTTGTCTAATACACTGCTCGTAAAACATGCCTTCAGAGGCATTGTCGTTAACTCCTCCAGGGGCAATAAACAACCGAAATGAGCATCATGGCTACGAATCGTTAATGGGATTAACAACCTGCCACGAAACACTGTCAACTTCGTAGATCACACGCGGACATTACAAAAATGCGTTACAGCTTTTTCTACCAAGTACAATAGAACATGCTAAGGAAATGCAACAGTTTCCAGTACTTTTACGTTAAAACCTTCGTATAAATATCTTTTGTTTAGTACTGCACAACAGTGGGATATATAATGACAAAATAAATGAATATACATACATATATGTACAAAATAAATCTAGTAAAACAGAACTAGCTAAAAGGATTGAGTGCTGTATTAACTAAGACTGATAAACTTGTTTCATGTGATGTAACTGCCTTATTTCCTAGTACCCTTAATGATTTATCTAAAAAAGTAGTTAAATTAAATAAATTTCATGACTTAATAGTTGATTTTGTTAAACTTTCTACTAGTTGAAAGTGCAGAGCCAGACTGAAAAATTCAATACCATTGTCGGGATTTTAACCATGCATCTTCTTGTTTCCATCCAGTCGCTCTAACCATTTGAGCTACTATGGCCAACGTGCCGACAAAACATTAAATACTCCAACTGACTCGTGTTTTTCCCGGTAAAATTCTAGGAGTTCTCATAAACACATGAGACAACTACCTTAATGGCGACTTACTGTGCTGTAAGTACTTTAAGACCCGGGCTTTATAGTAAACCACTAGGAGTTCTCATAAACAAATGAGACAACTACCTTAATGACGACTTACTATGCTGTAAGTACTTTAATATCCAGGCTTTATAATAAACCACTAGGAGTTCTCATAAACACATGAGACAACTACCTCTTGACGACTTACTATGCTGTAAGTACTTTAAGGCCCGGGCTTTATAGTAAACCACTAGGAGTTCTCATAAACACATGAGACAACTACCTTAATGGCGACTTACTGTGCTGTAAGTACTTTAAGGTCCGGGCTTTATAGTAAACCACTAGGAGTTCTCATAAACACATGAGACAACTACCTTAATGACGACTTACTATGCTGTAAGTACTTTAAGGCCCAGGCTTTATAGTAAACCACTAGGAGTTCTCATAAACACATGAGACAACTACCTTAATGACGACTTACTATGTTGTAAGTACTTTAAGGCCCGGGCTTTATAGTACACCACTAGGAATTCTCATAAACACATGAGACAACTACCTTAATGACGACTTACTATGCTGTAAGTACTTTAAGGTCCGGACTTTATGGTAAACCACTAGGAGTTCTTATAAACATATGAGACAACCACCTTAATGACGACTTACTATTCTGTAAGTACTTTAAGGCCCGGACTTTATAGTTCGGACCACAATTAGGTACAAGTAATGGAAATTAATTATTCTTTCACACTAGCCGTGTGTAGGATGCACTAACGAATTATAAATACTGGGCCTTAAAATACTTACAGCATAGTAAATCCGCCATTGAGGTAGTTGTCTCATGTGTTTATGAGAACTCCTAGTGGTTTACCGGGAAAAACACGAGTCAGTTGGAGAATTTGATGTCATGTTGGCACGTTGGCCATAGTAGCTCAAATGAGTAGAGCGGCTGGACGGAAACCAGAAGATCCGTGGTTCAAATCCTGGCTATGGCATTGAATTGTTCAGTCTGGCTCTACCCTTTCATAGTGCGTCCTACACACGGCTAGTGTGAAAGAACAATTAATTACTTCTTTTGGTTTGGATCAAAATTTTTTCACTTTTAGTGGTGAACTTAGCAATGGATAATCCTCTTTCAGCTTTTTTTGCAGATCTTTTTATGAGTTTTTTCGAAATGTAAGTCACTAAAGAATTTCCTTTGATTTTTAAAACGTCGTACAGATATGTTGATCATATTTTTGCTATTGTTCCTGATAAACTCGTAAATAATGGTTTAAAATTACTAAATTTACAAGATAAAGCTATAATATTCACATTAGAACCCCAAATTAATGGTTTTCTTCCTTTTTTGGATTTGAAGGTAATAAGAAATAATAATACAATTTGATTTTGTTATTTATAGGAAATCTACTCATATCGATAATTACATAAAAATTAAAGTTTTAACCCTTTTTCACTTAAACTTGCTGTTTTAATAGTTTGATTTACAGATTAATAAATATACTGCTGAATAAACATGAATGAAATAAATAAGATACACATATTATTAAAACTTATTTAATTAATGGTTTTAATAAAGACTTTATACAAAATGAAAATCAAAAATTGAAATATCCAAAAACTGTTCATGATATTTCTACTCTTAAAAATAATAGACGATTATAATTTTAAGAAATTTAGTTACTATCCTTGGTTTCATAAATAATTTCAAAAATTTTTAAAGTGTTGGTATCACTTTGATTCTTCAAAACAAATATAGTATTTATAATTTACTACATTTCTCTAAAAAAGATAAAATACCTAATACTAAAAAATCTGGTATTTACCAATTTAATTGTTTAGATTGTGATCAGGTTTATATTACAAAGACGAAATGCAATTTGGAAACCAGAACGAAAGAACATTAAGTATAAGTCGGCCGCAGCAGATCAATTTTGGACATTTAACCATAATATAAATTCTGATGTTAAATGATTAAAGCAATTAATGTCCTGATAGATTTAATGATTTGAGAAAAGATATTTATTTTAAGAAATAGACGTCGCGTAGTGAATTTTGAAATACAGCAGTTGATTCTGTTCATAAATTTGTTTCGTTTTCAGATTTTGGTAATACTGAAGAAAAATAAGAACATAGTAACTGCCTTAACGAGGAATATGTTTTCTCTGACTGAAGACGCGAACTAGGGGACGTGGAATCGATTTGAACTTCAACTAATAAGAAAAAATTGACATCATTTTTCTTAAGTTAAGTAAAGTTTTTTTGTTACAAATAATTATATTTGTATAACAGAGAGGTATGTCTCTAATGGTACTCTATGATTGGAAAATGCAATAAACAATGACGTCAGCTACTAGAATCGAAACAAAGGCCTGCAGTAGACTACTTTGGCGACGATGATGTGCGATTGTCTCTGTAGAGCTCAATATAAGTGAAATGGCTGAGTGTTTCACATCCTTTAAATTATTAATGCAGCAGATAAAAACCAGAGGGTCACTCCCCTTTTGGAAGATGCGCCATTACTGGGGACAAGATGGACAAGAGCGGCTTACCTGTCCAAATCATCCTCCAGTTAATGGAGTCATGAATGTTTAAAGCTTCGTAGGGGACAGCTCCTTGAATTTTACCGCACAAAACACACAACGAAGCAATAGAATTTCTTATTACTTTCCCTGCAGCTTTCCTACTGTAAATATTGTATTTCACTCAAAAATTTAACACCAAAATATCACCAGGAATACGTGCTTTATCGGTCCCTGATCAAAGAAAGAAAGAGAAACATACAGAGAATCAGTTTTAGAGAAAATATATTTTTTTTAAATGTTTAAATAAAAACCAAAAGTTTGGGAAATGCCAAGAACGTGACAAAGATACTTTAAACTTTACTGCAATTGCACAATAAATAACAAACTAATTCGAATTTGTTTTATTTATATAGATAGGTTCAGACAACTTATTTGCGGTTTGAAGTTCCCCGAGTTAGCTAGATTATATATTGTTTGTTTTCCGCTATTCACTTTTTCCCCTAATTTACTCCCTCCGTGTTTTTATTTAGTTTGTAACACCTTGCATTCTCACTCGATCGTCATTTTACACTTATTCTAACGAATCATTTATAACTACAGATTAAACTTACACATGTACTGCCTTTCAGTTTATACTTCCGTGTTATTGGTTCAAAACTAAATTTATTTTTAATCTGCCTCTATTGAAGGTTATTGGCAGATAAATGCAGCAGTTTGGGATGCGGTAAATCATCAAAAGCATCGTGGCCAATCGATATTTTCAGAGGATTTGATATCGTAACCACCTGATGCCTCAGCATCTGGTGCGCCTGTTGGTGGAAATGGATGGATAACCTCTCCCCGTTAACCTGCACAGGCCCTTCTCCCTCACTCCCTCTTTCGGGGGAATTTCAAAGGCTTCCGTGAAATTTACGAGCGACCTCTCAATAGCTACCCTGCTGCCCTCTTTGTCCAGGAGAAAATTACAAAACCACAAACAGCAACTTGTAATTTCTTAATCAGCAATGACCTTTTAGGAAAACAAAACACGGACAACTGAGATGAAATTTACTTTCGGAGGCTGCAGTTATGGCTAGTTTCCTTGTTTTGTTAACATACGAGAACAAATAAAGAATGATCATAATTTTTTACGTCATACTTTTCCACACTAAAATTCAATCTTATTATATTCTGTTAGCTTAATGTGAAATGTAGAGGCCGTAGTAGTTTCAGTGTTGATACTCCTGATTCCCGCCTGTGAGAACCAGATAAATTCAGACATGTTCAGTATTGCCTACCGCGGGAATGGAGGCAACACGCGAGGAACAATATGCTGCTTTGTAATTCTGCTTTCGTCTCAACAAATCTTACGGTGAGGCCTATATAATGTTACAGGAGGCCTATGGAGAGTCTGTTCTTCCCTACAGCACAGCTCGAAGGTGGTTTAAAATGTTTAAAGAGGAGAGACAATCAATTTCAAAGAAAGGTGGACCTCGTGCTCCAGTTACTTCTCTTACGGAAGAAAACATCAACACTGCTGCTGCCACTGTGAGAGAGGATCGAAGAATTACCTTAAGATCACTTTCTGAAACACTGAACATTTCATTGGGTGCCACCCACACGTTGGTGACAGAAACATTACACATGAGACGTGTTTGTGTGCGATGGGTTCTAAGACTGTTGATTCCCGAACAAAAGGACATTCGCATGCAGGTCTGCATGCAGTTAAAGTTGATGTTAGAGGAAGATCCGGAGTTTCTTTCAAACGTAATCACTGCTGATGAAACTTGGCTACATCATTTTGATCCTGAGAGCAAACAGCAAAGCTCAGTGCGGTAATCTCCTTCATCATCAACCCCCAAGAAAGCAAAAGTGGTTGCTTCTGCTGAGAAAGTCATGGTCATCTCATTCTTTGATATTCATGGAATGGTGTATCAGCATGTTGTACCTGCACACACATCAGTAACTGGACAATACTACAGGAATGTCCTGAAAACATTGCAGTGTCCATATCAGGCGCAAAAGAACACATTTCCATGGAGCAGGGTTGATGCTGCACCACGATAATGCGCGGCCGCATATTGCCAATGTTGTTGCTGAATATCTTGCAAAAATCAACGTGAGGTACATTCCTCACCCTCCCTATCGTCCGGATTTAGCCTCATGTTATTTTTTTCTACTCCCGTACTTGAAGAAACGCCTTCGTGAAAGGCATTATCCATCATCAGAAACAGTGGTGAAGGCTGCGGCGGTGATTTTGAAGGATCTCTCAAAAATGGTTTACAGCATGTCTTTGAAGACTGGCAGAAACGCTGGGACAAGTGCATCACATTCAGGGGAGACTATTTTGAGAAGGTCCATCAAAATTATGAGGATGAGGAAAGATACGTTGTCAAAAGAAATGTAATCATTCCTTATTTAACAGCCGTTGTACTTATAAATCAACGTTATACGAGGTGCGTTCAAGTTATAACAGGTCCTATTTTTGTTCAGGTATGGGGCCAGATATCAACTTCTGGTTCCTTTTTTAATACACGTGGACTCTTTGTGAATGCATCACAGAGATGGCAGTACTGTACAGTGCATAAAACACCAGTGGCAGTGACGAGAGTTAGGACTGTTTTTGATACTTAAAATAGGGACGTTTTCATTGCAAGAACAGCGTGTAATCCTTCGTTTTCTCAATTTTCGTGGTGTAACACTTATTGAAATTCATCGTCAGTTGAGTGAGGTATGTTGTGATGGTACCATGGCTGTGTCTAATGTACGTTCCTGGGTGTGACAGTTCAATGAAACCAGAATATCGTAAGACCACAAACCAAGACAGTTAAGTGAGGCATGTAGTGATGGTACCATGGATGTGTCTAATGTACGTTCCTGGGTGTGACAGTTCAATGAAGGCAGAACATCCTGTGACAACAAACCAAGACAGTTAAGTGAGACATGTAGTGATGGTATCATGGATGTGTCTAATTTACGATCCTGGGTGTGACAGTTCAATGAAGACAGAACATCTGTGACAACAAACCAAGACAGTTAAGTGAGGCATGTAGTGATGGTATCATGGATGTGTCTAATGTGCGTTCCTGGGTGCGACAGTTCAATGAAGGCAGAACATCGTGTGACAACAAACCAAGACAGTCACGGCCTCGCATCAGCCAGTCTGACGGCATGATCCAGCGAGTGGAGAACGTTGTTTTGGAGAGCATTGCCTCCAAAATTGGTATTTCCGTGGGACCTGTGCACACAAGTCTGCATGAAGATCTAAAAAGGCTATACGCTCCATTTTCCCTTAATTGCCAGACGTTCGCTCACGTCAAGCATTTCTTTAATTCTGAAAGCATGAACTGAAACTTTGGACCAACTTAAAAGGTCCAGGTGGTATCACAAATCATTTAAAATGAAATATCGTATGTTATACACTGAAACGTCTTTTTTTAAGAATAACTTTCCAAATTAATAGCACGTAAACATACAACGTAGGGGCATACCTGTGTAACCATGGGAACATAGCGTCGAATTACATTTCCCAGCTGACTCACGTTCTCTAAGCCTGTGTGGTTTGGTAAATAGATGTTCACCTTCCTTTAATGAAACTGAGTATATCTCTAGCAGGAATACTCCCCCGATAATTGCCATCAAACACATTATGAATACATTCTTCATGACAGTGAGTAATTGTTAAATACCCGTGTGTGTTGCTAACTTAAAACAGTCCTATTCCCAAGCATCAGCCAGAACAAATTGCATTAAGCTCTTTAACTCTGTAATGGAAAAAGCAATTACTCTTTTGTTTTGAGCGAAATGACAAAAGAGTGCACACAAACGCATGCCATAAGTAATTAAAAATGACGAAGTGGTTCCCATTAATGGAAAGTGTCAAAGGATATAGTTAAAAAAAGCAATATACAGTTTGATTGTGATTAAATGGTAGGGTTAAATATGGCACTATTATATGTTTCAAATTGGACGATGTTTGTTATAGAGCGTTACTAGGTGAGCAACCAATCGGAGTCCTGTGGTGTTGGCGTATGCCATCCACCCCTAAGTGGTGTGTGACACGCGCAAACTAACCAATCTCTAATAATATCGTGCTAAGGCAAAAATTCAGATTTTGCCAAAACTGATCCATGAGGAAGGAGAGAGTAAGGTATTAAACATAACCGTAAAACCTCATATATTTAGCTCAAATAGTTTTCCTAATACAAATAAATAAAGTAGATACCATTATATTATAACAATGTATAGTGACGTATGCACTGTAATGAATATCATTATTGGTTGGCATGTATGCGTGAACGTATATTTGAAATTACTCAGAACTGAAACGTAAACATTTGATATGACGTGATAAAAGAAATGTGTACTTTGAATAAGCCAAGGTGTTTGTTAAATTCCATGACAGGAAACAATACACTTCCTGCTAGTCTGGCAGAACGTGTCTGGTCACATTATATCTTTGTTTATGAATGGTTCGCAATCTCTATTTACTCTAGAGAGTTCAAAGCAGTATTATTGAGTTACTCTTCCATGAAAAAGTGTATCAGCTGGATCAATGAGATACGATCCACCTTCCCCCCTTACTACTGCTACAACAATCCAATTGAGTTAATGTGGGATCAAATTATGTTTCAAATAGAAATAATATTTTTGAAGCTGACTGACGTTGAACAAGTTATTCACGAAGAAATTAACAAGGAAGACAACAAGACTGGCAAAACCACGTGAGACAACAGATAAACTACAAGAATACAACTTTTGGAAAGAAATAGCACGTAACGAGATTTTGGAACTTATCATCATAAATTTGCAGTACTCAGACAATGAAGACAATGACAATGACGAATTATCTCTTAACGTAAGTAACATTCACAGCTAAACGGATGCACCGCTGGTATTTTCGTTGAATTAGAAAAATAAGTAACTCATAAACTATGATTAATTTTAAACTAAATATTTAAACCATTTCCGTAATACAAGAGGCGTCCAGAAAGTAAGTTCTGTTTCAATTTATCTCCGCTGCAGCGCTGCGATCGCAGTTCCGCATATGCGCGGTAGACGCTCTGTATCAAGAAGAAACGTGCGCCATTATAAGATCGCTGTCAGCCACGTACGCTTTGTTGTGTTTGTTTACAATGTCGGCGTTGATTGAAAATCCCGCCGTTTGTGAAATCAGATCTGTGATTCGTTTTCTGAATGCTAGGAAAGTGAAACCAACTGTAATTTATCGACAAATTTGCGATGTCAAACGGTGTTGTGTTTCTTCACGACAACGCACGACGAAATGCGACGAAAAACATCCTATATGGTCCTAATTAATTGGCCTAATAGTGGTTAACTATAAAGTCTGGGCCTTAAAGTACTTGCACGTTCTAAGTCGTCATTAAGGTAGTTGTCTCATGCGTTTATGAGAACTCCTAAGTGGTTTCCCGGAAAAAACACGAGTCAGTTGGAGAATTTAATGTCATGTCGGCATGTTGGCCATAGCAGCTCAACGGTTAGAGCGGCCGGACGGAGAGCAGAAGATCCCTGGTTCAAATCCCGGCTATGGCATTGAATTTTTCAGTCTGTGTAGTGTTTAACGCCCGCTTTTACTACATACGGCACCGCAGGTGATGACACTGATGATACGTGAAATGAAGATGGAGCTCCAGTGGAATGAGATGGCGGGGGAAACCGGAAATTCCGGAGAAAACCCGCCCCAGCGCCATGTTGTCCACCACAAATTTCACTTTGCGGTCGCCTGGGATAGACCCCGGGCCGCCTTGGTGAGAGCCAAGCCTTCTAACCACTGAGCCACGGCGCGGCCTTTTCAGTCTGACTCTATCTTTCAATCCTACAGGGATTTGGCTGGGACGTATTTGACCACCCTCGTACAGCCCTGACCTCGCTCCGAGCGACTTTCATCTGTTTTTGCAAATCTTTCCTTGGCGTTCAACACTTCAACAATGACGAAGAGCTGAAAGAAAATGTTTCCAACTGGTTGAAGACACAGGCGGCAAACTTCTATGAAGAAGGTACACAAAAACTTGTGCCTCGCTATGACAAATGCCTGCAAAATTTCGGCAGTTATGTGGAAAAGTAGTTTAAGAATTGTAGAATTTTGTATAATAAATAATTTTTCTGTATCTGTACACAATTTAATGTTATTAGAAACAGAACTTACTTTCTGGACGTACCTCGTATACTAATATCCATTCTGCAATTGTGATTTCAACAACTGCATTATTATACGAGACATGTTTTTTAAGTCAGTGCCGTTTTGGAATAAAAAAGACGTGCATAGATATCGCAGTAATTTTGTTTTTACATGAAAGCCTGTACCTTAATCTACTTTTCTACATAATTTCCGTGAATATTGAGGCACTTGTCATAACGTAGTACCAGTTTTTGAATACCCTCCTCATAAAATTCTGCCGCCTGACGTGTTAACCACAGTATCACAACTGTTTTGACTTCGTTATCGTCTTGAAGACGCTGACCGCCCACATGTTTCTTCAAGTGCAGGAACAAATGGTAGTCGCTGGGCGCCAGATCAGGGCTGTATGGAGGATGATCTAGAGTTTCCCATTGAAAAGATTTGATGAGATCTTTGGTCCGATTAGCCAAATGTCAACGGGCATTGTCATGTAGCAAAACGATACCGTTACTCAACTTGCCACGTCTTTTGTTCTGAATTGCACGGCGCAGATTGTTCAATGTCTCACAATAAGACGCTGCATTGATTGTCTCATTAGGAGGTAGAAACTCCACTAGCAATACTCCTTTTCTGTCCCAAAAAACTGTGCACATGATTTTCCGGGCAGAAACTGTTTGCTTAAGCTTCACCTTTGTGGGTGATGATGAATGTCGCCATTCCATGGATTGTTGTTTCGATTCTGGTGTGACGTAAGCCACCCATGTTTCGTCACCAGTATCAATTTCCGGTACTTCAAATTCTCGGTCACAATGCGATACAAAACACTACGAGAATATTGAGGTACATAGTCGCACAATGATGAAATTGTAAAGCGTCTGTTTTCTCTCACCTTTTCGTCCACTTTCTACACCAAATCTTCAGTAACGACCGAAGGACGCCCACTCTGTTCTTCATCATGCACATTTGTGCGGCCATCTTTAAATGCTCTCACCCATTTCCTTACCATTCCATCACTCATAATGTTTTGTCCAGAAACTTCACAGATCTCACGATGAATATCATCGATTTTACGCCTCTAGCAATAAGAAATCGTATAACAGCCCGTACTTCACAATCGGCGGGACTCACGATTGTCGGAGGCATCTTAAACACTCGGTAACCAATGCATACAATGAAGAATCACACTGTAATGGCGTCAGTGCGTAGACAAGAGATGTAGGTAATCAGCGCGCATGCGCGGAACGCCGGCCGTAGCGCTGCGGCGGCGGAATCGCAAAACGGTACTGACTTAAAAAACATGCCTCGTTAAGGTTTAGAATATTCAGTTTGCGTTCCCTTACGTCTAGTGCCACGAACACTCGCAAGTCTGCGAGAGAGAGGGAAATGTATAAGGAGTGGGGTTAAGGAGGTGGCAACGCTGATGGCTCTGACACATCTGATTCGCTACAGGCGAGAACTCTTCACATTTGAAACACATAAACATAATTCATGACATCGTTACCAAACCTCGCCAATAGATGAGAAGAAGCAGATAAAGCCGGGTCTATTGGTTCTGCTTTCTGTTCAGAGGTCGATGCAGGACCACCAACTTTACTCCCTTCCGAATGGAGACATAGTAAAAAGCCTTTACACCCACATCGAGTTTGAACCAGTGAACCCCAAGATCACGGAGGGCACAAGTGAAATAATATAACCTTGCCTTCACTCTTCCAGCTTTATGGGCCAAAATTGAACGTTTTATTTGAAGCAGCATGCTACGTGCTTTCAGAAACGCCCACTTGTGTGGGCCCCCATGGCCAGCACCACAACTTCTCTCACCCTTTTATGAAAATGCACTCGCTTCCTGACTCTCCCCACTTCTACCCATCATTTAGAAAGGTTTTAGTAGCGCGGTCCATTACATGTCATTAAGTGCAGTGTTAGCAACATTGCAAGCACTTACAACAAATCAAACGGAGAAGTTGGAGAGGCCAGAACAAAGATGGAAGGGTGAAACAAAAAAGATAAGAGACTTTTAAAGTCAGCCAGTACTTCATATAAAAGTGGGAAGACTAGAACCAGAGAGTAAATTTGCTAGAGATTAAGGTTTCCTAAGTCGCTACGGTGTTCATAACCTCCAAGTTTCTTTCCGTCGTCTTTCTTTATCCCCGGGATACTCCATCTCATATATTACACGACATGGCACTAAGGAAGTAATATACTCTGTTTTAGCGTTATCAAATCATCTACACTGAACATAATACTACACGACAAACAGCTGAAGGCACTCATCATCACATCAGGTTTCTCTGTTAACTATAACAAGCTTAGGAAATAATGTATTTTATCAAAAAATTGGATACTGAGATTGAACTATAGAATTCGTTTTGAGGTCGCGGAATAAAAAAGACAAGAATACAGATGTAAAGACAAAAAAATTAGAACGAGTGTACTATATTGTAAAGCAAGAAGGCGTATCGGAAAGAAATCGCAACACACAGATGTTTACCTCAGCTTATCGCTCATACACGGCGAGTACAGTGTATGTACTACATGACAAATCGAGAAGGCGTATCGACAAAAATTCCCAACACAGAGATGTTTACCTCAGCTTATCGCACATACACGGCGAGTCTAGTGTATGTACTACATGAAAAAGCGAGAAGGCGTATCGACAAAAATTCCCTACACAGAGATGTTTACCTCAGCTTATCGCTCATACACGACGAGTCCAATGTATGTACTACATGGCAAAGCGAGAAGGCGTATCGATAAAAATTCCCTACACAGAGATGTTTACCTCAGCTTATCGCACATACACGGCGAGTCCAATGTATGTACTACATGGCAAAGCGAGAAGGCATATCGACAAAAATTCGCAACACAGAGATGTTTACCTCAGCTTATCGCACATACACGGCGAGTCCAGTGTATGTACTACATGGCAAATCGAGAACACGTATCGACAAAAATTCGCAACACAGAGATGTTTACCTCAGCTTATCGCACATACACGGCGAGTCCAGTGTATGTACTACATGGCAAAGCGAGATGACGTATCGACAAAAGTTCGCAACACAGAGATGTTTACTTCAGTTTATCGCACATACACGGCGAGTACAGTGTATGTACTACATGGCAAAGCGAGAAAGCGTATCGGAAAACCTTTGCAACACAGAGATGTTTACCTCAGCTTATCGCACATACACGGCGAGTCCAGTGTATGTACTGCATGGCAAAGCGAGAAAGCGAATCGGAAAAAAAATCGCAACACAGAGATGTTTACCTCAGCTTATCACACATACACGGTGAGTCCAGTGTATGTACTGCATGGCAAAGCGAGAAAGCGAATCGGAAAAAAAATCGCAACACAGAGATGTTTACCTCAGTTTATCGCACATACACGGCGAGTCCAGTCTATGTACTACATGGCAAAGCGAGAAAGCGTATCGGAAAAAAAAATCGCAACACAGAGATGTTTACTTCAACTTATCGCACATACTCGACGAGTCCAGTGTATGTACTACATGGCAAAGCAAGAAGGCGTATCGATAAAAATTCGCAACACAGAGATGTTTACCTCAGCTTATCGCACATACACTGTGAGTCCAGTGTATGTACTACATGGCAAAGCGAGAAAGCGTATCGGAAAACCTTTGCAACACAGAGATGTTTACCTCAGCTTATCGCACATACACGGGGAGTCCAGGGTATGTATACAGTCTGATGTTTAAAATATAGGTAAAGGTCATCCAGCAAGGGCTCCGAAGGGTAAGAAGGAAGGTCGTTGCTATGGTAATGTAAACAAAGTTTGCCAGATTGTATACACTGGTGAATCACATACTCTTGAGGTCAGTTACCTCTAGTTGTGTGCGGGAAACAGAGTTTGCCTTGTTAGCCTACTTTGTTAAAACAAAATTAAAATACGTTTTTAAGGAAGCAAGACGTAGTGGAGGTAGGATTAGAGGTGGACTGAGGAATCATGGCCCAAGGTAAAGCTCAGCTTACGATCGGGGTGTTACATTGCAGGTGTCAAGCTAGAGAATTTGTTTGTTTTCTTAGAGAATTCTTCCAACAGGAAGACGAGAGTTTGCTCCTTATCAATGAACAACTTATTCCTTTTATCCAAAAGCGACAGTCGTATGTCAGTAGATATGCTTGCACGTAAAAGAATTCCTGTGGGTCAAAATTCCGGCATATCGGCGGCTTTGATATGAAGAAGTCAATTAAGAAAGTCGTTTATAATTGTATTTTGCGATCTCAATGTATACGGAACGAGGAAAGGTTTGAAAAAACGAGGCGCTTGCACCGAGTTTTTTCAATTCTCCAGATTCTATCATGTACTTACCACATGTGTGTTGCACATTATTGTTTTGCAGTATGTTTATTTATATCAATCTGAATTTTAGTAAATAAGATATTAGCTGAAATATTAATAAATATAACTGAAGATAAACTTTAGATTTTAGAACGTGCATCGCCTATAAGTGTTTCTATGGAGAAATACTTACCGTAGTGTGCGGGAATATCAACTTACAATGCATAGCAACAATAACGGTAAGAATGAACTACTAGCTACATATTGCAGAAATTATTTAAAAGAACTCACACATGTGAAGACGTTACAACTCAGAGAATGTATGAACAACTTATTTCTGTTTTAAAGTAGGCTAATACAGATTAACTGTGCATATTTTTGTTGAGGTGAGATAACTTGAACTCTTGTTTATGTTTCGAGTGTTGAGAGAATAAAGAAAGGGGATCTGCTGGGCAACATTGCAGCACCCACGTGGAGAAACAGATGACATTCAACCATCTTCTTTTAAAAATCAAACTGTAAGTGGCGATTTCATTTTCGCAAAAGGCCGAAATCACATGGGCCCCTATCTAGGGAGTATGTATTATGGAGTCCGTGGTTCAAATCCCGGCTATGGCATTGAATTCTTCGGTTTTAAATAATTTATGTTACTCAATATCTAATCTTTGATTTTAAACAACTGTACTTGAGGAATGTTATGTGCTATTGAAAACAAAAACAAAGTGAATTTTAAAAAGGAGAAAGCAGCAGGAAACACACACGCCACTTCAGCTGATGAGAACCTTCTCCGCACACTTTGAGAGAAGTGGTTTTCCTGTTTGAATGATGGGAACACGCATGTCCCCTTCAGTAACATAATGGGAGGCTCATAAGCCTCACTCGGGGGAAGGTACCTGAAAGCAATGTCCTTGCAACAACTATTTTATCTTTCATGTGCCTCAAGGGCTCTCAGAAAATGCGCCCCTTGATGAAGCTTGCGTTATCTGCACTGGCATCAAACTCATCCTCTCCTGAATCCATCAACAACTCTACCTCAATCAAAATGCAGTTTGAAGTTTCATTAAGGAATATTTGATAACTTTTTGCTGAGTGGCCGCTCTTACACTGCTCAAGGAAATCAGTACGAACTTCCTAGCTCTGTGTCATACAGTTACACCTGTTTTGTAGTAATGAGTTGTATTCTACGATGAACCTCGCTCTTGCTAGTAACGCTGCGTGGTATAGCCATGCCTGCCCGCTCTTACACTGCTCAAGGAAATCAGTACGAACTTCCTAGCTCTGTGTCATACAGTTACACCTGTTTTGTAGTAATGAGTTGTATTCTACGACGAACCTTGCTCTTGCTAGTAACGCTGCGTGGTATAGCCATGCCTGGCCGCTCTTACACTGCTCAAGGAAATCAGTACGAACTTCCTAGCTCTGTGTCATACAGTTACACCTGTTTTGTAGTAATGAGTTGTATTCTACGACGAACCTCGCTCTTGCCAATAGCGCTGCGTGGTATAGCCATGCCTGGCCGCTCTTACACTGCTCAAGGAAATCAGTACGAACTTCCTAGCTCTGTGTCATACAGTTACACCTGTTTTGTAGTAATGAGTTGTATTCTACGACGAACCTCGCTCTTGCTAGTAACGCTGCGTGGTATAGCCATGCCTGGCCGCTCTTACACTGCTCAAGGAAATCGGTACGAACTTCCTAGCTCTGTGTCATGCAGTTACACCTGTTTTGTAGTAATGAGTTGTATTCTACGATGAACCTTGCCCTTGCTAGTAGCACTGCGTGGTATAGCCATGCCTGGCCGCACTTAGACTGCTCAAGGAAATCGGTACGAACTTCCTAGCTCTGTGTCATGCAGTTACACCTGTTTTGTAGTAATGAGTTGCATTCTACGATGAACCTTGCCCTTGCTAGTAGCGCTGCGTGGTATAGCCATGCCTGGCCGCTCTTACACAGCTCAAGGAAATCGGTACGAACTGCCTAGCTCTGTGTCATGCAGTTAAACCTGTTCTGTAGTAATGAGTTGTATTCTACGATGAACCTTGCCCTTGTTAGTAGCACTGCGTGGTATAGCCATACCTGACCGCTCTTAAACTGCTCAAGGAAATCGGTACGAACTTCCTAGCTCTGTGTCATGCAGTTACACCTGTTTTGTAGTAATGAGTTGCATTCTACGATGAACCTTGCCCTTGCTAGTAGCGCTGCGTGGTATAGCCATGCCTGGCCGCTCTTACACAGCTCAAGGAAATCGATACGAACTGCCTAGCTCTGTGTCATGCAGTTAAACCTGTTCTGTAGTAATGAGTTGTATTCTACGATGAACCTTGCCCTTGTTAGTAGCACTGCGTGATATAGCCATACCTGGCCGCCCTTAAACTGCTCAAGGAAATCGGTACGAACTTCCTAGCTCTGTATCATCCAGTTACACCTGTTTTGTAGTAATGAGTTGTATTCTACGATGAACCTTGCCCTTGCAAGTAACGCCGCGTGGTATAGCAATGCCTGGCCGCTCTTACACTGCTCAAGGTAATCGGTACGAACTTCCTAGCTCTGTGTCATGCAGTTACACCTGTTTTGTAGTAATGAGTTGTATTCTACGATGAACCTTGCTCTTGCTAGTAACGCTGGGAGGTATAGCCATACCTGGCCGCTCTTACACTGCTCAAGGTAATCGGTACGAACTTCCTAGCTCTGTGTCATGCAGTTACACCTGTTTTGTAGTAATGAGTTGTATTCTACGTTGAACCTTGCTCTTGCTAGTAACGCTGCGAGGTATAGCCATACCTGTCCGCTGTTACACTGCTCAAGGAAATCAGCACGAACTTCATAGCTCTGTGTCATGCAGTTACACCTGTTTTGTAGTAATGAGTTGTATTCTACGATGAACCTTGCCGTTGCTGGTAGCGTGGCGTGGTATAGCCAGGCCTGGCCGCTCTTACACTGCTCAAGGAAATCGGTACGAACTTCGTAGCTCTGTGTCATACAGTTACACCTGTTCTGTAGTAATGAGTTGCATTCTACGATGAACCTTGCTCTTGCTAGTAGCGCTGCGTGGTATAGCCATGCCTGGCCGCTCTTGCACTGCTCAAGGAAATCGGTACGAACTTCCTAGCTCTGTGTCATGCAGTTACACCTGTTTTGTAGTAATGAGTTGCATTCTACGATGAATCTTGCCCTTGCCAGTAGCGCTGCGTTGTATAGCCATGCCTGGCCGCTCTTACACTGCTCAAGGAAATCGGTACGAACTTCCTAGCTCTGTGTCATGCAGTTACACCTGTTTTGTAGTAATGAGTTGCACTCTACGATGAACCTTGCCTTCGCTAGTAGCGCTGCTTGGTATAGCCATGCCTGGCCGCTCTTACACAGCTCAAGGAAATCGGTACGAACTGCCTAGCTCTGTGTCATGCAGTTAAACCTGTTCTGTAGTAATGAGTTGTATTCTACGATGAACCTTGCCCTTGTTAGTAGCAAAGCGTGGTATAGCCATACCTGGCCGCTCTTAAACTGCTCAAGGAAATCGGTACGAACTTCCTAGCTCTGTGTCATCCAGTTACACCTGTTTTGTAGTAATGAGTTGTATTCTACGATGAACCTTGCCCTTGCTGGTAGCGCTGCGTGGTATAGCCAGGCCTGGCCGCTCTTACACTGCTCAAGGAAATCGGTACGAACTTCGTAGCTCAGTGTCATACAGTTACATTTGTTCTGTAGTAATGAGTTGTATTCTACGATGAACCTTGCCCTTGCTAGTAGCGCTGCGTGGTATAGCCATGCCTGGCCGCTTTTACACTGCTCAAGGAAATCGGTACGAACTTCCTAGCTCTGTGTCATGCAGTTATACCTATTTTGTAGTAATGAGTTGTATTCTACGATGAACCTTGCTCTTGCTAGTAGCGCTTCGTGGTATAGCCATGCCTGGCCGCTCTTGCACTGCTCAAGGAAATCGGTACGAACTTCCTAGCTCTGTGTCATGCAGTTACACCTGTTTTGTAGTAATGAGTTGTATTCTACGATGAACCTTGCCTTTGCTAGTAGCGCTGCGTGGTATAGCCATGCCTGGCCGCTCTTACACCGCTCAAGGAAATCGGTACGAACTTCCTAGCTCTGTGCCATGCAGTTACACCTGTTTTGTAGTAATGAGTTGTATTCTACGATGAACCTTGCTCTTGCTAGTAACGCTGGGAGGTATAGCCATACCTGGCCGCTCTTACACTGCTCAAGGAAATCAGTACGAACTCTCTAGCTCTGTATTACATCTGTTTTGTAGTAACGAGTTGTATTCTACGATGAACCTTGCCCTTGCTAGTAGCGCTGCGTGGTACAGCCATGTCTGGCCGCTCTTACACTGCTCAAGGAAATCGGTACGAACTTCCTAGCTCTGTGTCATGCAGTTACATCTGTATTGTAGTAATGAGTTGTAGTCTACCATGAACCTTGCCGTTGCTAGTAGCACTGCGTGGTATAGCCATGCCTGGCCGCTCTTACACTGCTCAAGGAAGTCGGTACGAACTTCCTAGTTCTGTGTCATGCAGTTACACCTGTTTTGTAGTAATGAGTTGTATTCTACGATGAACCTAGCTCTTGCTAGTAGCACTGTGTTGTATAGCCATGTCTGGCCGCTCTTACACTGCTCAAGGAAATCGGTACGAACTTCCTAGCTCTGTGTCATGCAGTTACATCTGTTTTGTAGTAATGAGTTGTATTCTACGATGAACCTAGCTCTTGCTAGTAGCACTGTGTTGTATAGCCATGTCTGGCTGCTGTTACACTGCTCAAGGAAATCGGTACGAACTTCCTAGTTCTGTGTCATGCAGATACATCTGTTTTGTAGTAATGAGTTGCATTCTACGATGAACCTTGCTCTTGCTATTAGCGCTGCGTGGTATACCCATGTCTGGCCACTCTTACACTGCTCAAGGAAAAAGGTACGAACTTCCTAGCTCCGTGTCATGCAGTTACACCTGTTTTGTAGTAATGAGTTGCATTCTAAGATGAACCTTGTCCTTGCTAGTAGCACTGCGTAGTATAGCCTTGCCTGGCCGCTCTTACACTGCTCAAGGAAATCGGTACGAACTTCCTAGCTCTACACCATGCAGTTGCACCTGTTTTGTAGTAATGAGTTGCATTCTAAGATGAACCTTGTCCTTGCTAGTAGCACTGCGTAGTATAGCCATGCCTGGCCGCTGTTACACTGCTCAAGGAAATCGGTACGAACTTCCTAGCTCTGTGTCATGCAGTTACATCTGTTTTGTAGTAATGAGATGTATTCTACGATGAACCTTGCCCTTGCTAGTAGCGCTGTGTGGTATAGCCATGCCTGGCCGCTCTTTCACTGCTCAAGGAAATCGGTACGAATTTCCTAGCTCTGTGTCATGCATTTACACCTGTTTTGTAGTAATGAGTTGCATTCTAAGATGAACCTTGTCCTTGCTAGTAGCACTGCGTTGTATAGCCATGCCTGGAGTTGTATTCTACGAGGAACCTTGCTCTTGCTGTTAGCGCTGCGTGGTATATCCATGCCTGGCCGCTCTTACACTGCTCACGGAAATCGGTACGAAATTCCTAGTTCTGTGTCATGCAGTTACATCTGTTTTGTAGTAATGAGTTGTATTCTACGATGAACCTTGCCGCTGCTGGTAGCGCTGCGTGGTATAGCCAGGCCTGGCCGCTCTTACACAGCTCAAGGAAATCGGTACGAACTGCCTAGCTCTGTGTCATGCAGTTAAACCTGTTCTGTAGTAATGAGTTGTATTCTACGATGAACCTTGCCCTTGTTAGTAGCACTGCGTGGTATAGCCATACCTGACCGCTCTTAAACTGCTCAAGGAAATCGGTACGAACTTCCTAGCTCTGTGTCATGCAGTTACACCTGTTTTGTAGTAATGAGTTGCATTCTACGATGAACCTTGCCCTTGCTAGTAGCGCTGCGTGGTATAGCCATGCCTGGCCGCTCTTACACAGCTCAAGGAAATCGATACGAACTGCCTAGCTCTGTGTCATGCAGTTAAACCTGTTCTGTAGTAATGAGTTGTATTCTACGATGAACCTTGCCCTTGTTAGTAGCACTGCGTGATATGGCCATACCTGGCCGCCCTTAAACTGCTCAAGGAAATCGGTACGAACTTCCTAGCTCTGTATCATCCAGTTACACCTGTTTTGTAGTAATGAGTTGTATTCTACGATGAACCTTGCCCTTGCAAGTAGCGCCGCGTGGTATAGCAATGCCTGGCCGCTCTTACACTGCTCAAGGTAATCGGTACGAACTTCCTAGCTCTGTGTCATGCAGTTACACCTGTTTTGTAGTAATGAGTTGTATTCTACGATGAACCTTGCTCTTGCTAGTAACGCTGGGAGGTATAGCCATACCTGGCCGCTCTTACACTGCTCAAGGTAATCGGTACGAACTTCCTAGCTCTGTGTCATGCAGTTACACCTGTTTTGTAGTAATGAGTTGTATTCTACGTTGAACCTTGCTCTTGCTAGTAACGCTGCGAGGTATAGCCATACCTGTCCGCTGTTACACTGCTCAAGGAAATCAGCACGAACTTCATAGCTCTGTGTCATGCAGTTACACCTGTTTTGTAGTAATGAGTTGTATTCTACGATGAACCTTGCCGTTGCTGGTAGCGTGGCGTGGTATAGCCAGGCCTGGCCGCTCTTACACTGCTCAAGGAAATCGGTACGAACTTCGTAGCTCTGTGTCATACAGTTACACCTGTTCTGTAGTAATGAGTTGCATTCTACGATGAACCTTGCTCTTGCTAGTAGCGCTGCGTGGTATAGCCATGCCTGGCCGCTCTTGCACTGCTCAAGGAAATCGGTACGAACTTCCTAGCTCTGTGTCATGCAGTTACACCTGTTTTGTAGTAATGAGTTGCATTCTACGATGAACCTTGCCCTTGCTAGTAGCGCTGCGTGGTATAGCCATGCCTGGCCGCTCTTAGACTGCTCAAGGAAATCGGTACGAACTTCCTAGCTCTGTGTCATGCAGTTACACCTGTTTTGTAGTAATGAGTTGCATTCTACGATGAATCTTGCCCTTGCCAGTAGCGCTGCGTTGTATAGCCATGCCTGGCCGCTCTTACACTGCTCAAGGAAATCGGTACGAACTTCCTAGCTCTGTGTCATGCAGTTACACCTGTTTTGTAGTAATGAGTTGCACTCTACGATGAACCTTGCCTTCGCTAGTAGCGCTGCTTGGTATAGCCATGCCTGGCCGCTCTTACACAGCTCAAGGAAATCGGTACGAACTGCCTAGCTCTGTGTCATGCAGTTAAACCTGTTCTGTAGTAATGAGTTGTATTCTACGATGAACCTTGCCCTTGTTAGTAGCAAAGCGTGGTATAGCCATACCTGGCCGCTCTTAAACTGCTCAAGGAAATCGGTACGAACTTCCTAGCTCTGTGTCATCCAGTTTAACCTGTTTTGTAGTAATGAGTTGTATTCTACGATGAACCTTGCCCTTGCTGGTAGCGCTGCGTGGTATAGCCAGGCCTGGCCGCTCTTACACTGCTCAAGGAAATCGGTACGAACTTCGTAGCTCAGTGTCATACAGTTACATTTGTTCTGTAGTAATGAGTTGTATTCTACGATTACCTTGCCCTTGCTAGTAGCGCTGCGTGGTATAGCCATGCCTGGCCGCTTTTACACTGCTCAAGGAAATCGGTACGAACTTCCTAGCTCTGTGTCATGCAGTTATACCTATTTTGTAGTAATGAGTTGTATTCTACGATGAACCTTGCTCTTGCTAGTAGCGCTTCGTGGTATAGCCATGCCTGGCCGCTCTTGCACTGCTCAAGGAAATCGGTACGAACTTCCTAGCTCTGTGTCATGCAGTTACACCTGTTTTGTAGTAATGAGTTGTATTCTACGATGAACCTTGCCTTTGCTAGTAGCGCTGCGTGGTATAGCCATGCCTGGCCGCTCTTACACCGCTCAAGGAAATCGGTACGAACTTCCTAGCTCTGTGCCATGCAGTTACACCTGTTTTGTAGTAATGAGTTGTATTCTACGATGAACCTTGCTCTTGCTAGTAACGCTGGGAGGTATAGCCATACCTGGCCGCTCTTACACTGCTCAAGGAAATCAGTACGAACTCCCTAGCTCTGTATTACATCTGTTTTGTAGTAACGAGTTGTATTCTACGATGAACCTTGCCCTTGCTAGTAGCGCTGCGTGGTACAGCCATGTCTGGCCGCTCTTACACTGCTCAAGGAAATCGGTACGAACTTCCTAGCTCTGTGTCATGCAGTTACATCTGTATTGTAGTAATGAGTTGTATTCTACGATGAACCTAGCTCTTGCTAGTAGCACTGTGTTGTATAGCCATGTCTGGCTGCTGTTACACTGCTCAAGGAAATCGGTACGAACTTCCTAGTTCTGTGTCATGCAGATACATCTGTTTTGTAGTAATAAGTTGCATTCTACGATGAACCTTGCTCTTGCTATTAGCGCTGCGTGGTATACCCATGTCTGGCCACTCTTACACTGCTCAAGGAAAAAGGTACGAACTTCCTAGCTCCGTGTCATGCAGTTACACCTGTTTTGTAGTAATGAGTTGCATTCTAAGATGAACCTTGTCCTTGCTAGTAGCACTGCGTAGTATAGCCTTGCCTGGCCGCTCTTACACTGCTCAAGGAAATCGGTACGAACTTCCTAGCTCTACACCATGCAGTTGCACCTGTTTTGTAGTAATGAGTTGCATTCTAAGATGTACCTTGTCCTTGCTAGTAGCACTGCGTAGTATAGCCATGCCTGGCCGCTGTTACACTGCTCAAGGAAATCGGTACGAACTTCCTAGCTCTGTGTCATGCAGTTACATCTGTTTTGTAGTAATGAGATGTATTCTACGATGAACCTTGCCCTTGCTAGTAGCGCTGTGTGGTATAGCCATGCCTGGCCGCTCTTACACTGCTCAAGGAAATCGGTACGAATTTCCTAGCTCTGTGTCATGCATTTACACCTGTTTTGTAGTAATGAGTTGCATTCTAAGATGAACCTTGTCCTTGCTAGTAGCACTGCGTTGTATAGCCATGCCTGGAGTTGTATTCTACGAGGAACCTTGCTCTTGCTGTTAGCGCTGCGTGGTATATCCATGCCTGGCCGCTCTTACACTGCTCACGGAAATCGGTACGAAATTCCTAGTTCTGTGTCATGCAGTTACATCTGTTTTGTAGTAATGAGTTGTATTCTACGATGAACCTTGCCGTTGCTGGTAGCGCTGCGTGGTATAGCCAGGCCTGGCCGCTCTTACACTGCTCAAGGAAATCGGTACGAACTTCGTAGCTCTGTGTCATACAGTTACACCTGTTCTGTAGTAATGAGTTGCATTCTACGATGAACCTTGCTCTTGCTATTAGCGCTGCGTGGTATAGCCATGCCTGGCCGCTCTTAGACTACCCAAGGAAATCGGTACCAACTTCCTAGCTCTGTGTCATGCAGTTACACCTGTTTTGTAGTAATGAGTTGCATTCTACGATGAATCTTGCCCTTGCCAGTAGCGCTGCGTTGTATAGCCATGCCTGGCCGCTCTTACACTGCTCAAGGAAATCGGTACGAACTTCCTAGCTCTGTGTCATGCAGTTACACCTGTTTTGTAGTAATGAGTTGCACTCTACGATGAACCTTGCCTTCGCTAGTAGCGCTGCTTGGTATAGCCATGCCTGGCCGCTCTTACACAGCTCAAGGAAATCGGTACGAACTGCCTAGCTCTGTGTCATGCAGTTAAACCTGTTCTGTAGTAATGAGTTGTATTCTACGATGAACCTTGCCCTTGTTAGTAGCACTGCGTGGTATAGCCATACCTGACCGCTCTTAAACTGCTCAAGGAAATCGGTACGAACTTCCTAGCTCTGTGTCATGCAGTTACACCTGTTTTGTAGTAATGAGTTGCATTCTACGATGAACCTTGCCCTTGCTAGTAGCGCTGCGTGGTATAGCCATGCCTGGCCGCTCTTACACAGCTCAAGGAAATCGATACGAACTGCCTAGCTCTGTGTCATGCAGTTAAACCTGTTCTGTAGTAATGAGTTGTATTCTACGATGAACCTTGCCCTTGTTAGTAGCACTGCGTGATATAGCCATACCTGGCCGCCCTTAAACTGCTCAAGGAAATCGGTACGAACTTCCTAGCTCTGTATCATCCAGTTACACCTGTTTTGTAGTAATGAGTTGTATTCTACGATGAACCTTGCCCTTGCAAGTAGCGCCGCGTGGTATAGCAATGCCTGGCCGCTCTTACACTGCTCAAGGTAATCGGTGCGAACTTCCTAGCTCTGTGTCATGCAGTTACACCTGTTTTGTAGTAATGAGTTGTATTCTACGATGAACCTTGCTCTTGCTAGTAGCGCTGCGTGGTATAGCCATGCCTGGCCGCTTTTACACTGCTCAAGGAAATCGGTACGAACTTCCTAGCTCTGTGTCATGCAGTTATACCTGTTCTGTAGTAATGAGTTGTATTCTACGATGAACCTTGCCCTTGCTAGTAGCACTGCGTGGTATAGCCATGCCTGGCCGCACTTAGACTGCTCAAGGAAATCGGTACGAACTTCCTAGCTCTGTGTCATGCAGTTACACCTGTTTTGTAGTAATGAGTTGCATTCTACGATGAACCTTGCCCTTGCTGGTAGCGCTGCGTGGTATAGCCAGGCCTGGCCGCTCTTACACTGCTCAAGGAAATCGGTACGAACTTCGTAGCTCAGTGTCATACAGTTACATTTGTTCTGTAGTAATGAGTTGTATTCTACGAAAAACCTTGCCCTTGCTAGTAGCGCTGCGTGGTATAGCCATGCCTGGCCGCTTTTACACTGCTCAAGGAAATCGGTACGAACTTCCTAGCTTTTGTCATGCAGTTATACCTATTTTGTAGTAATGAGTTGTATTCTACGATGAACCTTGCTCTTGCTAGTAGCGCTTCGTGGTATAGCCATGCCTGGCCGCTCTTGCACTGCTCAAGGAAATCGGTACGAACTTCCTAGCTCTGTGTCATGCAGTTACACCTGTTTTGTAGTAATGAGTTGTATTCTACGATGAACCTTGCCTTTGCTAGTAGCGCTGCGTGGTATAGCCATGCCTGGCCGCTCTTACACAGCTCAAGGAAATCGATACGAACTGCCTAGCTCTGTGTCATGCAGTTAAACCTGTTCTGTAGTAATGAGTTGTATTCTACGATGAACCTTGCCCTTGTTAGTAGCACTGCGTGATATAGCCATACCTGGCCGCCCTTAAACTGCTCAAGGAAATCGGTACGAACTTCCTAGCTCTGTATCATCCAGTTACACCTGTTTTGTAGTAATGAGTTGTATTCTACGATGAACCTTGCCCTTGCAAGTAGCGCCGCGTGGTATAGCAATGCCTGGCCGCTCTTACACTGCTCAAGGTAATCGGTACGAACTTCCTAGCTCTGTGTCATGCAGTTACACCTGTTTTGTAGTAATGAGTTGTATTCTACGATGAACCTTGCTCTTGCTAGTAACGCTGGGAGGTATAGCCATACCTGGCCGCTCTTACACTGCTCAAGGTAATCGGTACGAACTTCCTAGCTCTGTGTCATGCAGTTACACCTGTTTTGTAGTAATGAGTTGTATTCTACGTTGAACCTTGCTCTTGCTAGTAACGCTGCGAGGTATAGCCATACCTGTCCGCTGTTACACTGCTCAAGGAAATCAGCACGAACTTCATAGCTCTGTGTCATGCAGTTACACCTGTTTTGTAGTAATGAGTTGTATTCTACGATGAACCTTGCCGTTGCTGGTAGCGTGGCGTGGTATAGCCAGGCCTGGCCGCTCTTACACTGCTCAAGGAAATCGGTACGAACTTCGTAGCTCTGTGTCATACAGTTACACCTGTTCTGTAGTAATGAGTTGCATTCTACGATGAACCTTGCTCTTGCTAGTAGCGCTGCGTGGTATAGCCATGCCTGGCCGCTCTTGCACTGCTCAAGGAAATCGGTACGAACTTCCTAGCTCTGTGTCATGCAGTTACACCTGTTTTGTAGTAATGAGTTGTATTCTACGATGAACCTTGCTCTTGCTATTAGCGCTGCGTGGTATAGCCATGCCTGGCCGCTCTTAGACTGCTCAAGGAAATCGGTACGAACTTCCTAGCTCTGTGTCATGCAGTTACACCTGTTTTGTAGTAATGAGTTGCATTCTACGATGAATCTTGCCCTTGCCAGTAGCGCTGCGTTGTATAGCCATGCCTGGCCGCTCTTACACTGCTCAAGGAAATCGGTACGAACTTCCTAGATCTGTGTCATGCAGTTACACCTGTTTTGTAGTAATGAGTTGCACTCTACGATGAACCTTGCCTTCGCTAGTAGCGCTGCTTGGTATAGCCATGCCTGGCCGCTCTTACACAGCTCAAGGAAATCGGTACGAACTGCCTAGCTCTGTGTCATGCAGTTAAACCTGTTCTGTAGTAATGAGTTGTATTCTACGATGAACCTTGCCCTTGTTAGTAGCAAAGCGTGGTATAGCCATACCTGGCCGCTCTTAAACTGCTCAAGGAAATCGGTACGAACTTCCTAGCTCTGTGTCATCCAGTTTAACCTGTTTTGTAGTAATGAGTTGTATTCTACGATGAACCTTGCCCTTGCTGGTAGCGCTGCGTGGTATAGCCAGGCCTGGCCGCTCTTACACTGCTCAAGGAAATCGGTACGAACTTCGTAGCTCAGTGTCATACAGTTACATTTGTTCTGTAGTAATGAGTTGTATTCTACGATGAACCTTGCCCTTGCTAGTAGCGCTGCGTGGTATAGCCATGCCTGGCCGCTTTTACACTGCTCAAGGAAATCGGTACGAACTTCCTAGCTCTGTGTCATGCAGTTACACCTGTTTTGTAGTAATGAGTTGTATTCTACGATGAACCTTGCTCTTGCTAGTAGCGCTTCGTGGTATAGCCATGCCTGGCCGCTCTTGCACTGCTCAAGGAAATCGGTACGAACTTCCTAGCTCTGTGTCATGCAGTTACACCTGTTTTGTAGTAATGAGTTGTATTCTACGATGAACCTTGCCTTTGCTAGTAGCGCTGCGTGGTATAGCCATGCCTGGCCGCTCTTACACCGCTCAAGGAAATCGGTACGAACTTCCTAGCTCTGTGCCATGCAGTTACACCTGTTTTGTAGTAATGAGTTGTATTCTACGATGAACCTTGCTCTTGCTAGTAACGCTGGGAGGTATAGCCATACCTGGCCGCTCTTACACTGCTCAAGGAAATCAGTACGAACTCCCTAGCTCTGTATTACATCTGTTTTGTAGTAACGAGTTGTATTCTACGATGAACCTTGCCCTTGCTAGTAGCGCTGCGTGGTACAGCCATGTCTGGCCGCTCTTACACTGCTCAAGGAAATCGGTACGAACTTCCTAGCTCTGTGTCATGCAGTTACATCTGTATTGTAGTAATGAGTTGTATTCTACGATGAACCTAGCTCTTGCTAGTAGCACTGTGTTGTATAGCCATGTCTGGCTGCTGTTACACTGCTCAAGGAAATCGGTACGAACTTCCTAGTTCTGTGTCATGCAGATACATCTGTTTTGTAGTAATAAGTTGCATTCTACGATGAACCTTGCTCTTGCTATTAGCGCTGCGTGGTATACCCATGTCTGGCCACTCTTACACTGCTCAAGGAAAAAGGTACGAACTTCCTAGCTCCGTGTCATGCAGTTACACCTGTTTTGTAGTAATGAGTTGCATTCTAAGATGAACCTTGTCCTTGCTAGTAGCACTGCGTAGTATAGCCTTGCCTGGCCGCTCTTACACTGCTCAAGGAAATCGGTACGAACTTCCTAGCTCTACACCATGCAGTTGCACCTGTTTTGTAGTAATGAGTTGCATTCTAAGATGTACCTTGTCCTTGCTAGTAGCACTGCGTAGTATAGCCATGCCTGGCCGCTGTTACACTGCTCAAGGAAATCGGTACGAACTTCCTAGCTCTGTGTCATGCAGTTACATCTGTTTTGTAGTAATGAGATGTATTCTACGATGAACCTTGCCCTTGCTAGTAGCGCTGTGTGGTATAGCCATGCCTGGCCGCTCTTACACTGCTCAAGGAAATCGGTACGAATTTCCTAGCTCTGTGTCATGCATTTACACCTGTTTTGTAGTAATGAGTTGCATTCTAAGATGAACCTTGTCCTTGCTAGTAGCACTGCGTTGTATAGCCATGCCTGGAGTTGTATTCTACGAGGAACCTTGCTCTTGCTGTTAGCGCTGCGTGGTATATCCATGCCTGGCCGCTCTTACACTGCTCACGGAAATCGGTACGAAATTCCTAGTTCTGTGTCATGCAGTTACATCTGTTTTGTAGTAATGAGTTGTATTCTACGATGAACCTTGCCGTTGCTGGTAGCGCTGCGTGGTATAGCCAGGCCTGGCCGCTCTTACACTGCTCAAGGAAATCGGTACGAACTTCGTAGCTCTGTGTCATACAGTTACACCTGTTCTGTAGTAATGAGTTGCATTCTACGATGAACCTTGCTCTTGCTAGTAGCGCTGCGTGGTATAGCCATGCCTGGCCGCTCTTGCACTGCTCAAGGAAATCGGTACGAACTTCCTAGCTCTGTGTCATGCAGTTACACCTGTTTTGTAGTAATGAGTTGTATTCTACGATGAACCTTGCTCTTGCTATTAGCGCTGCGTGGTATAGCCATGCCTGGCCGCTCTTAGACTACCCAAGGAAATCGGTACCAACTTCCTAGCTCTGTGTCATGCAGTTACACCTGTTTTGTAGTAATGAGTTGCATTCTACGATGAATCTTGCCCTTGCCAGTAGCGCTGCGTTGTATAGCCATGCCTGGCCGCTCTTACACTGCTCAAGGAAATCGGTACGAACTTCCTAGCTCTGTGTCATGCAGTTACACCTGTTTTGTAGTAATGAGTTGCACTCTACGATGAACCTTGCCTTCGCTAGTAGCGCTGCTTGGTATAGCCATGCCTGGCCGCTCTTACACAGCTCAAGGAAATCGGTACGAACTGCCTAGCTCTGTGTCATGCAGTTAAACCTGTTCTGTAGTAATGAGTTGTATTCTACGATGAACCTTGCCCTTGTTAGTAGCACTGCGTGGTATAGCCATATCTGACCGCTCTTAAACTGCTCAAGGAAATCGGTACGAACTTCCTAGCTCTGTGTCATGCAGTTACACCTGTTTTGTAGTAATGAGTTGCATTCTACGATGAACCTTGCCCTTGCTAGTAGCGCTGCGTGGTATAGCCATGCCTGGCCGCTCTTACACAGCTCAAGGAAATCGATACGAACTGCCTAGCTCTGTGTCATGCAGTTAAACCTGTTCTGTAGTAATGAGTTGTATTCTACGATGAACCTTGCCCTTGTTAGTAGCACTGCGTGATATAGCCATACCTGGCCGCCCTTAAACTGCTCAAGGAAATCGGTACGAACTTCCTAGCTCTGTATCATCCAGTTACACCTGTTTTGTAGTAATGAGTTGTATTCTACGATGAACCTTGCCCTTGCAAGTAGCGCCGCGTGGTATAGCAATGCCTGGCCGCTCTTACACTGCTCAAGGTAATCGGTGCGAACTTCCTAGCTCTGTGTCATGCAGTTACACCTGTTTTGTAGTAATGAGTTGTATTCTACGATGAACCTTGCTCTTGCTAGTAGCGCTGCGTGGTATAGCCATGCCTGGCCGCTTTTACACTGCTCAAGGAAATCGGTACGAACTTCCTAGCTCTGTGTCATGCAGTTATACCTGTTCTGTAGTAATGAGTTGTATTCTACGATGAACCTTGCCCTTGCTAGTAGCACTGCGTGGTATAGCCATGCCTGGCCGCACTTAGACTGCTCAAGGAAATCGGTACGAACTTCCTAGCTCTGTGTCATGCAGTTACACCTGTTTTGTAGTAATGAGTTGCATTCTACGATGAACCTTGCCCTTGCTGGTAGCGCTGCGTGGTATAGCCAGGCCTGGCCGCTCTTACACTGCTCAAGGAAATCGGTACGAACTTCGTAGCTCAGTGTCATACAGTTACATTTGTTCTGTAGTAATGAGTTGTATTCTACGATGAACCTTGCCCTTGCTAGTAGCGCTGCGTGGTATAGCCATGCCTGGCCGCTTTTACACTGCTCAAGGAAATCGGTACGAACTTCCTAGCTTTTGTCATGCAGTTATACCTATTTTGTAGTAATGAGTTGTATTCTACGATGAACCTTGCTCTTGCTAGTAGCGCTTCGTGGTATAGCCATGCCTGGCCGCTCTTGCACTGCTCAAGGAAATCGGTACGAACTTCCTAGCTCTGTGTCATGCAGTTACACCTGTTTTGTAGTAATGAGTTGTATTCTACGATGAACCTTGCCTTTGCTAGTAGCGCTGCGTGGTATAGCCATGCCTGGCCGCTCTTACACCGCTCAAGGAAATCGGTACGAACTTCCTAGCTCTGTGCCATGCAGTTACACCTGTTTTGTAGTAATGAGTTGTATTCTACGATGAACCTTGCTCTTGCTAGTAACGCTGGGAGGTATAGCCATACCTGGCCGCTCTTACACTGCTCAAGGAAATCAGTACGAACTCCCTAGCTCTGTATTACATCTGTTTTGTAGTAACGGGTTGTATTCTACGATGAACCTTGCCCTTGCTAGTAGCGCTGCGTGGTACAGCCATGTCTGGCCGCTCTTACACTGCTCAAGGAAATCGGTACGAACTTCCTAGCTCTGTGTCATGCAGTTACATCTGTATTGTAGTAATGAGTTGTATTCTACCATGAACCTTGCCGTTGCTAGTAGCACTGCGTGGTATAGCCATGCCTGGCCGCTCTTACACTGCTCAAGGAAGTCGGTACGAACTGCCTAGTTCTGTGTCATGCAGTTACACCTGTTTTGTAGTAATGAGTTGTATTCTACGATGAACCTTGCTCTTGCTAGTAGCACTGCGTGGTAAAGTCATGCCTGGCTGCTCTTACACTGCTCAAGGAAATCGGTACGAACTTCCTAGCTCTGTACCATGCTGTTACATTTGTTTTGTAGTAATGAGTTGTATTATACGATGAACCTTGCCCTTGCTAGTAGCACTGTGTTGTATAGCCATATCTGGCTGCTGTTACACTGCTCAAGGAAATCGGTACGAACTTCCTAGTTCTGTGTCATGCAGATACATCTGTTTTGTAGTAATGAGTTGCATTCTACGATGAACCTTGCTCTTGCTATTAGCGCTGCGTGGTATACCCATGTCTGGCCACTCTTACACTGCTCAAGGAAAAAGGTACGATCTTCCTAGCTCCGTGTCATGCAGTTACACCTGTTTTGTAGTAATGAGTTGCATTCTAAGATGAACCTTGTCCTTGCTAGTAGCACTGCGTAGTATAGCCTTGCCTGGCCGCTCTTACACTGCTCAAGGAAATCGGTACGAACTTCCTAGCTCTACACCATGCAGTTGCACCTGTTTTGTAGTAATGAGTTGCATTCTAAGATGAACCTTGTCCTTGCTAGTAGCACTGCGTAGTATAGCCATGCCTGGCCGCTGTTACACTGCTCTAGGAAATCGGTACGAACTTCCTAGCTCTGTGTCATGCAGTTACATCTGTTTTGTAGTAATGAGATGTATTCTACGATGAACCTTGCCCTTGCTAGTAGCGCTGTGTGGTATAGCCATGCCTGGCCGCTCTTACACTGCTCAAGGAAATCGGTACGAATTTCCTAGCTCTGTGTCATGCATTTACACCTGTTTTGTAGTAATGAGTTGCATTCTAAGATGAACCTTGTCCTTGCTAGTAGCACTGCGTTGTATAGCCATGCCTGGAGTTGTATTCTACGAGGAACCTTGCTCTTGCTGTTAGCGCTGCGTGGTATATCCATGCCTGGCCGCTCTTACACTGCTCACGGAAATCGGTACGAAATTCCTAGTTCTGTGTCATGCAGTTACATCTGTTTTGTAGTAATGAGTTGTATTCTACGATGAACCTTGCCTTTGCTAGTAGCACTGCGTGGTATAGCCATGCCTGGCAGCTCTTACACTGCTCAAGGAAATCGGTAGGAACTTCCTAGCTCTGTGTCATGCAGTTACATCTGTTTTGTAGTAATGAGATGTATTCTACGATGAACCTTGCCCTTGCTAGTAGCGCTGTGTGGTATAGCCATGCCTGGCCGCTCTTACACTGCTCAAGGAAATCGGTGCGAATTTCCTAGCTCTGTGTCATGCAGTTACACCTGTTTTGTAGTAATGAGTTGCATTCTACGATGAACCTTGTCCTTGCTAGTAGCGCAGCGTTGTATAGCCATACCAGGTCGCTCTTACACTGCTCAAGGAAATCGGTACGAACTTCCTAGCTCTGTGTCATACAGTTACACCTGTTTTGTAGTAATGAGTTACATTCTACGATGAACCTTGCCCTTGCTATTAGCGTTGCGTGGTATAGCCATGCCTGGTCGCTCTTACACAGCTCAAGGAAATCGGTACGAACTTCCTAGCTCCGTGTCATGCAGTTACACCTGTTTTGTAGTAATGAGTTGCATTCTAAGATGAACCTTTTCCTTGCTAGTAGCACTGCGTAGTATAGCCATGCCTGGCCACTCTTACACTGCTCAAGGAAATCGGTACGAACTTCCTAGCTCTGAGTCATACAGTTACACCTGTTTTGTAGTAATGAGTTGCATTCTACGATGAACCTTGCCCTTGCTATTAGCGCTGCGTGGTATAGCCATGCCAGGCAGCTCTTACACTGCTCAAGGAAATCAGTACGAACTTCCTAGCTCCGTGTCATGCAGTTACACCTGTTTTGTAGTAATGAGTTGCATTCTAAGATGAACCTTGTCCTTGCTAGTAGCACTGCGTAGTATAGCCATGCCTGGCCGCTCTTACACTGCTCAAGGAAATCGGTACGAACTTCCTAGCTCTACACCATGCAGTTGCACCTGTTTTGTAGTAATGAGTTGCATTCTAAGATGAACCTTGTCTTTGCTAGCAGCGCTGCGTAGTATAGCCATGCCTGACCGCTGTTACACTGCTCAAGGAAATCGGTACAAACTTCTTAACTCTGTGTCAAGCAGTTACACTTGTTTTGTAGTAATGAGTTGATGTCTACGATGAACCTTGCACTTGCTAGTAGCGCTGTGTTGTATAGTCATGCCTGGCCGCTCTTACACTGCTCAAGGAAATCGGTACGAACTTCCTAGCTCTATACCATGCAGTTACACCTGTTTTTTAGTAATGAGTTGCATTCTACGATGAACCTTGTCCTTGTTAGTAGCATTGCGTAGTATAGCCATGCCTGGCCGCTCTTACACTGCTGAAGGAAATCGATACGAACTTCCTAGCTCTGTGTCTTGCAGTTCCACCTGTTTTGTAGTAATTAGTTGCATTCTACGAGGAACCTTGCTCTTGCTAGTAGCACTGTGTTCTATAGCCATGTCTGGCCGCTCTTACACTGCTCAAGGGAATCGGTACGAACTTCCTAGCATTGTGTCATGCAGTTACATCTGTTTTGTAGTAATGAGTTGTATTCTACGAGGTACCTTGCTCTTGCTAGTAGCACTGCGTGGTATAGCCATGGCTGGCCGCTCTTACACTGACAAGGAAATCGGTACGAAATTCCTAGCTCTGTGTTATGCAGTTACACCTGTTTTGTCGTAATGAGTTGTATTCTACGATGAACCTTGCCCTTGCCAGTAGCGCTGCGTGGTATATTCATGCCTGACTGCTCTTACACTGCTCAAGGAAATCGGTACGAACTTCCTAGCTCTGTGTCATGCAGTTACACCTGTTTTGTAGTAATGAGTTGTATTCTACGAGGAACCTTGCTCTTGCTAGTAGCACTGCGTGGTATAGTCATGCCTGGCTGCTCTTACACTGCTCAAGGAAATCGGTACGAACTTCCTAGCTCTGTACCATGCTGTTACATTTGTTTTGTAGTAATGAGTTGTATTATACGATGAACCTTGCCCTTGCTAGTAGCACTGTGTTGTATAGCCATGCCTGGCCACTCTTACACTGCTCAAAGAAATCGGTACGAACTTCCAAGCTCTACGTCTGTTACACCTGTTTTGTAATAATGAGTTGTATTCTACGATGAACCTTGCTTTTGCTAGTAGCGCTGCGTTGTATAGCCATGTCTGGCCGCTCTTAAACTGCTCAAGGAAATCGGTACGAACTTCCTAGCTCTGTGTCATGCAGTTACATCTGTTCTGTAGTAATGAGTTGTATTCTACGATGAACCTTTCCCTTGCTAGTAGCACTGCGTAGTATAGCCATGCCTGGCCGCTCTTACACTGCTCAAGGAAATCGGTACGAACTTCCTAGCTCTACACCATGCAGTTGCACCTGTTTTGTAGTAATGAGTTGCATTCTAAGACGAACCTTGTCCTTACTAGTAGCACTGCGTAGTATAGCCATGCCTGGCCGCTGTTACACTGCTCAAGGAAATCGGTACGAACTTCCTAGCTCTGTGTCATGCAGTTACATCTGTTTTGTAGTAATGAGATGTATTCTACGATGAACCTTGCCCTTGCTAGTAGCGCTGTGTGGTATAGCCATGCCTGGCCGCTCTTACACTGCTCAAGGAAATCGGTACGAATTTCCTAGCTCTGTGTCATGCAGTTACACCTGTTTTGTAGAAATGAGTTGCATTCTAAGATGAACCTTGTCCTTGCAAGTAGCACTGCGTTGTATAGCCATGCCTGGAGTTGTATTCTACGAGGAACCTTGCTCTTGCTGTTAGCGCTGCGTGGTATATCCATGCCTGCCCACTCTTACACTGCTCACGGAAATCGGTACGAAATTCCTAGTTCTGTGTCATGCAGTTACATCCGTTTTGTAGTAATGAGTTGTATTCTACGATGAACCTTGCCTTTGCTAGTAGCACTGCGTGGTATAGCCATGCCTGGCAGCTCTTACACTGCTCAAGGAAATCGGTAGGAACTTCCTAGCTCTGTGTCATGCAGTTACATCTGTTTTGTAGTAATGAGATGTATTCTACGATGAACCTTGCCCTTGCTAGTAGCGCTGTGTGGTATAGCCATGCCTGGCCGCTCTTACACTGCTCAAGGAAATCGGTACGAATTTCCTAGCTCTGTGTCATGCAGTTACACCTGTTTTGTAGTAATGAGTTGCATTCTACGATGAACCTTGTCCTTGCTAGTAGCGCAGCGTTGTATAGCCATACCAGGTCGCTCTTACACTGCTCAAGGAAATCGGTACGAACTTCCTAGCTCTGTGTCATACAGTTACACCTGTTTTGTAGTAATGAGTTACATTCTACGATGAACCTTGCCCTTGCTAGTAGCGCTGCGTGGTATAGCCATGCCTGGTCGCTCTTACTCTGCTCAAGGAAATCAGTACGAACTTCCTAGCTCCGTGTCATGCAGTTACACCTGTTTTGTAGTAATGAGTTGCATTCTAAGATGAACCTTGTCCTTGCTAGTAGCACTGCGTAGTATAGCCATGCCTGGCCGCTCTTACACTGCTCAAGGAAATCGGTACGAACTTCCTAGCTCTACACCATGCAGTTGCACCTGTTTTGTAGTAATGAGTTGCATTCTAAGATGAACCTTGTCTTTGCTAGCAGCGCTGCGTAGTATAGCCATGCCTGACCGCTGTTACACTGCTCAAGGAAATCGGTACAAACTTCTTAACTCTGTGTCAAGCAGTTACACTTGTTTTGTAGTAATGAGTTGATGTCTACGATGAACCTTGCACTTGCTAGTAGCGCTGTGTTGTATAGTCATGCCTGGCCGCTCTTACACTGCTCAAGGAAATCGGTACGAACTTCCTAGCTCTATACCATGCAGTTACACCTGTTTTGTAGTAATGAGTTGCATTCTACGATGAACCTTGTCCTTGTTAGTAGCATTGCGTAGTATAGCCATGCCTGGCCGCTCTTACACTGCTGAAGGAAATCGATACGAACTTCCTAGCTCTGTGTCTTGCAGTTCCACCTGTTTTGTAGTAATTAGTTGCATTCTACGAGGAACCTTGCTCTTGCTAGTAGCACTGTGTTCTATAGCCATGTCTGGCCGCTCTTACACTGCTCAAGGGAATCGGTACGAACTTCCTAGCATTGTGTCATGCAGTTACATCTGTTTTGTAGTAATGAGTTGTATTCTACGAGGAACCTTGCTCTTGCTAGTAGCACTGCGTGGTATAGCCATGGCTGGCCGCTCTTACACTGCCCAAGGAAATCGGTACGAACTTCCTAGCTCTGTGTTATGCAGTTACACCTGTTTTGTCGTAATGAGTTGTATTCTACGATGAACCTTGCCCTTGCCAGTAGCGCTGCGTGGTATATTCATGCCTGACTGCTCTTACACTGCTCAAGGAAATCGGTACGAACTTCCTAGCTCTGTGTCATGCAGTTACACCTGTTTTGTAGTAATGAGTTGTATTCTACGAGGAACCTTGCTCTTGCTAGTAGCACTGCGTGGTATAGTCATGCCTGGCTGCTCTTACACTGCTCAAGGAAATCGGTACGAACTTCCTAGCTCTGTACCATGCTGTTACATTTGTTTTGTAGTAATGAGTTGTATTATACGATGAACCTTGCCCTTGCTAGTAGCACTGTGTTGTATAGTCATGCCTGGCCGCTCTTACACTGCTCAAAGAAATCGGTACGAACTTCCAAGCTCTACGTCTGTTACACCTGTTTTGTAATAATGAGTTGTATTCTACGATGAACCTTACCCTTGCTAGTAGCGCTGCGTTGTATAGCCATGTCTGGCCGCTCTTAAACTGCTCAAGGAAATTGGTACGAACTTCCTAGCTCTGTGTCATGCAGTTACATCTGTTCTGTAGTACAGAGTTGTATTCTACGATGAACCTTTCCCTTGCTAGTAGCACTGCGTGTATATTTATGCCTGGCCGCTGTTACACTGTTCAGGGAAATCGGTACGAACTTCCTAGCTCTGTGTCATGCAGTTGCATCTGTTTTGTAGTAATGAGTTGTATTCTACGATGAACCTTGCTCTTGCTAGTAGCACTGTGTTGTATAGCCATGTCTGACGGCTCTTACACTGCTCAAGGAAATCGGTACGAACTTCCTAGTTCTGTGTCATGCAGTTACATCTGTTTTGTAGTAATGAGTTGTATTCTACGATGAACCTTGCCCTTGCCAGTAGCGCTGCGTGGTATATTCATGCCTGGCCGCTCTTACACTGCTCAAGGAAATCGTACGAACTTCGTAGCTGTGGTTATGGCTTTTACAGCAGTATTTACTGTCTCATTTATATCGCCTTGAATACGTCTTCCTGTGTCTGCAGAGTTACTCCTAGGTACTGAAGTTGCTGACTGATGTTAGTCGTGTTTCATTCATGTGGTAGATTCTGCGTTTTCCCCCCTCATCTGAAGGTAATGGAGGAAGTATTCTCTGCATTCAGTGTTAGTTTATTCTATTCTCCACTTAATAGTTGAAAGCTTTCGTAGGCCAACCTCTAAGATTAAGGTCAATGCCAAATGCCATGTTGTCTGCATACATTACGCGATTCACATTGACGGGTTTTATTGCCTGAACAATGTCTCCCGTGGTTAAAATGACAGCAGGGAGCTGTACGGGTCCCCCTGCAGTATTCCAACGGTCTGTTGCATCATGTTTGATTTGTGTGTACCTCCCAATTGTTGGTAAGAAGGTCTCTGTGCGGGTAGCAGGTAATGCCCTAGCCTAAGAGCATTTTACAGTTTCTCCATTAGAATGGCTCTATTTATTGTGTCAAAGGCCTTGGTATAATCGTCAAAGATTGTAAGTACCTTTCCTACGCGGTTTGCTGCGGCTGTTGGAGAAAATTTCACGCTGCCTACCATGTAGCCATGGTAGAAAAATGGTTAGGAGCAACCAGGAGTCTCGTGATTCAAATCCTAGCTATCACACTGAATTATTCAGTTTAACTATACACATCCAAGACCAATTAATATGGCTAATAAATGCGAAATAATGTGTTGTTTAAGGACAAAGAGTTACACTATATATTATTAATATTAGCACTAACAACCCTGAAAATTAAATTATTTCTATTTGATAACTTTTGAAGCATTGATAACTACAGTTTAAAACAATTAATTCCTTATTAAGCAATGAAAAAGTCTCAAATCGCTGAACTAAGTTAAATATCCTCTTCGATAACAGAGCACGACGCCCGCCTCTGTAGCGTGATGGTAGCGTCTGAGCCTTAAATACAGAAAGTCTCAAGTTAGAATTTGGTCAGAGTAACTTACCTATTTAAGGTTGTTTCCGGAGTTTTCTCTTATCACGAAAGATACATGCCTGGAAAATCTAAGCTCTATGTAGCCTGTACTCACTTGAACATCATTTTATTCATCGCCCGATATGACTTAACGTTGGAGGTTTTCCCTTATCCTGAAACATGACTGTCTAGCAGTTCTAAGCTCTGCGTACTCTGTACTCATTTGAGAATCACTTCATTCATCGTCCGATGTGACATTGGAGGGTTTCCCTTATCGTGAAAGATGAATGTCTAGTAACTCTAAGCTCTATGTACCCTGTAATCATTTGCACATCATTTCATTCATCGTCCGATATAACTTAACGTTGGAGGTTTTCTCTTATCCTGAAAAATGAATGTCTGGTAACTCTAAGCTCTATGTACCCTGTACTCATTTGAACATCATTTCATTCATCGTCCGATATGACTTAACGTTGCAGGCTTTCTCTTATCCTGAAAGATGAATGTCTGGTAACTCTAAGCTCTATGTACTCTGTACTCATTTGAACATCATTTCATTTATCGTCCGATATAACTTAACGTTGGAGGTTTTCTCTTATCCTGAAAGATGAATGTCTGGTAACCCTAAGCTCTATGTACCCTGTACTCATTTGAACATCATTTCATTCATCGTCCGATATGACTTAACGTTGGAGGTTTTCCCTTATCCTGAAAGATAAATGTCTGGTAACTCTAAGCTCTATGTACCCTGTACTCATTTGAACATCATTTCATTCATCGTCCGATATGACTTAACGTTGGAGGTTTTCTCTTATCCTGAAAGATGAATGTCTGATAACTCTAAGCTCTGTGTACCCTGTACTCATTTGAACATCATTTCATTCATCGTCCGATATGACTTAACGTTGAAGGTTTTCCCTTATTCTGAAAGATGAATGTCTGATAACTCTAAGCTCTGTGTACCCTGTACTCATTTGAACATCATTTCATTCATCGTCCGATATGACTTAACGTTGAAGGTTTTCCCTTATTCTGAAAGATGAATGTCTGATAACTCTAAGCTCTGTGTACCCTGTACTCATTTGAACATCATTTCATTCATCGTCCGATATGACTTAACGTTGGAGGTTTTCCCTTATCCTGAAAGATGAATGTCTGGTAACTCTAAGCTCTGTGTACCCTGTACTCATTTGAACATCATTTCATTCATCGTCCGATATGACCTAACGTTGGAGGTTTTCCCTTATCCTGAAAGATGAATGTCTGGTAACTCTAAGCTCTATGTACCCTGTACTCATTTGAACATCATTTCATTTATCGTCCGATATGACTTAACTTTGGAGGTTATCCCTTACCCTAGAAGATGAATAAGTTCTGGGGGCCCTGGGCTCATTTGTCCATTTTGTCTATTTCATTCAGTATCATATATGACTTATGTTGGAGGATATTAATTAAAAAGTGTACTTATTGTGTGTGTGATAGGAAAATAGAATTTAATAAAAAGCTTCTGTTTGGAGTGGAGCGAACCTTTATTTTCGCAGAAATATTCAGTGAATGGATATAATGAAAAGGCTTTGGTAATTCCAACAACCCACCCCCAATTGTTCGAACATCACGTTAATGAATGTTGTCTCTATTGTGTCATGCCGCATTCTAACGAGCCGTAATTTAAAAATATAAAACAATGCAATATAAAAAAAAGCATCGACTAAATTCAAGTAATTCCAATCTGCTATACAACACACAAAGCTTGAACGGAACCCATGTAAATGACACTAATTAACTGACAGCGTTTCGTAAACAACGAATGTCGCGCGGGAAAGATGTTTTAATTATAACTCTGTATACCTTTAGGTTTTTACAAATTTACAGTAGATGCCTCACGGTTTCCTAGGTTACATAAGCTGTTAATTGTCAGATATCTGTTTGTCAAATGTTTGTCAACTCCACTGTCTTATACGATTTCACCAGGAG